>CAJGYO010000014.1:30647326-30982587 GCA_904845875.1 Miscanthus lutarioriparius | reverse complement strand
CTGTCCACATAAGCGAACTTTGAAATATCCCAAGTAACAACTTGTTGATAGACACACGACAAAAAAAAATTAGACAATAATCTTTTAGCGAACTCCAAGAGCGAGAGAAGAAACATCCTAGTCGGCTACTCCAAACAGAACAAGATTAATTTCAGTAATTATTCCCCCATCGCCAATAGCCCATAAAATCCTATAACCATGGTATTGACACTAACACATAAAACTTAACTAAGAGGTAAATATGACTTAAAACAAAACTGAAATGGAAAGGAAACTTAAATGAACAAAGAGGATCATTAGGAAAATGAAATGGAAAGGGACAATAATGAAATGAAAATTTACGAGAGAACAAGCCCACGCATTTTTTGACATATCACGTGTCGACAAAACACAAAGCTACTCAGCTAACACAAAAATTATGCGATTGCATGATCGAAAATACATCGAGACTATAGAGCTTCATCCTTCATGCATGCGACTAAAGATCATCTATTTGAGATAACTTAACATTATGAGCAGCAGGGCATTCACTTTTCGTGAGAACAATGTAACTGAAACTGGAAACTATCACAGGTCTACTAAAGCTGAACTCTAAACATAAACTAATGAGGAGAAAAGTGAAACTGCTATATCACTAATGAGGGAGAAAAGTGAAACCTAACTGAAAGGAACTAACCTTAGACAACACTAACAAAAAACTTAACTAGGAATGAGAACTCAACTCAAGAGGTAACTCAAAAGCGGGAAACTAAACCGATATGGAAAGGAAACTAAAATGAACTAAGAAGAGGATCATTCTAAAACTGAAATAGCTACAAAATGAAACTAAAACTGAAGTACTAACTGAACTAACTAAACATGAACCTGAACAAAAAAATTAAATGAGGAAAAATTTGCTTTACCACTAATTGAACTAGATCATTGGCTTACCTCGCTCTTCACGATGGAGATATAGCTCTCGATGATGATACTGAGAAAACTGGAAAAAAGTTTAGAACATTAGTGTTCAAGAAACTCATTGATCCAAAAATATAGTAGACTCAATACTAATCATAAGACTACCCGACTAAAACTCAACAGAACTGAAACTGAAACTAATACAGTCTACTAAAACTGAACCTAAACGTAAACTAAAAACTGAACTAAACTTAAATAAGACAAAAGCTGAACCTAAACATTGTACATAAATAAAATGACAACACAACATAAAATAATAAAAAACTGAAACTAATAATGAACTACCTAAACCTAAACATGAAATGAACTAACACTGAAAAAAAATGAAACACAGAGAAGAAATTCACTAAGACTGAAGACCAAAAATTAACAAATCGCCTAAAACTGAACATGAACATCTAAATGAAAATACATACAAATTAATGAATGAGAAGTGCTAAACAAAACTGAACCTAAACATAAAATGAAAACTAAAATAAGAAAAAAATACCTAAACCTGAACATGAACATAATCAAACTGAAAAAAAACTCTAAACTTAAAAAGACATAAAACCTAAAACACAAACATGACCGAAATGAAGAATCATAAACTAACTCCTACTAAAAACAACAAACACAGAGAACAAAAAATGTCGTCCAACTCCTAGTTAATTCGTAACTGAAACAAGAGATACAAAAAAGAACAGAAACAAGAAAAAAATATTCATATCTCAAAAAGAACTTACATGCAGATGGGGAGATGGCTCCGTGCACACAGAGAAAATGGGGGAGAGAAGCCGTGCGATATATATAGGAGAAAAGAAAAGACAAATGGTCATCTACCATGCAATTGGGAAAGCGAAGGAAAAAAATCCTCGTTGGGAAGTAAATGGCCGGGTGAATCGAGAAGAGGGGAAACTCCTTGGTGGGGAGTAAATGGGGGAGGTGAATAGATCGAGAATAAAAACGAGAAGATGGGAACAATAAAAAACAACACGTTACAAGTAAATGCCCCACCAAACCAAAAGCAATGTACTCATACCTAAAAAAAACTGATAGGCCTCATACTAAATAAGCATATGGGAAGCTTAGCCCTTCCAAATCGACAAAGGCCCAAACTAAAAAAGAATAGGCCCAAAATGATGGCCATGGGTGTCCGTCATAAAAAAAAGGAGCCAAAAACAAATATAATAAAAAAGGACCAAAAGCAAAAAAAAGAGATAAGACTTGGCAAACAAAAAAGATCAAGGACGGGAGGGGGAGGCTAACACTGCGACCCAAGCAGATCCAATCTGAACACGAAGGCTTGAGGAAAGGAGAAAGGAAATTTGGGAGACAAAATGGATCCTCCAGATCAGTCAATCGGACTTCATCTGTGGGGAGATGCACAACAAGCGAGAGGTAAGCACCATGCATATAATTAGTGCACCTAAATGAAATCTGCAAACAAAAGTTACAAAGCTCAAAAGATGTTGAAATTGTCCTATTCTAAATATATGTAGATCACAAAATCTCGATGCCTACTTGACATATTAAAGTTTCTTTAGTCTGAAAATTCAAAATACAGATATCTATGTCAACTTATATCAACCAGATAAAAAATCAGACACTTTCTTTACTGACAAAAACAAATGATTATTGTCGGTGCGAAAAGTGACCAACTAGTAAATATTTGTCGTTTTGCTGTACGTTGTGATCGGATGTGGCCTAGCACTCAATGACACAGTGGTTTATCTTTGGTTCAGTAACGTGCCCTACGTCCAATTCGAGTAGGTCGGGTGATTTTATTCCCCGAGCCAGTGCTCAAGTTTCTTTGTGGGGTAACAAACGAGAGGGAATAAGATGGGGTATCGAGGTCCGGTCGGGACTCTGGACCGAAGGGCCAAGTGGACGGGAGCCCGGACGTCGGCGCTAAGTGTTTCTCCTGCTTGGCTTTAGAGTTCTAGAGCCAGCCCAGAGAGAGAATCGGAATGATCCGTATGTTGTTATTTGGAATCGCTTGATGGTTCTTCGACTTCCTCCTTTTGAGAGAGCGCGATCCCTTTTATAGATGAAGGGGACGGGTTTACAAGAGAGAGTGTAAGAGAAAGAGTGTGTGTGTGCTACCTAGTCTTGTGGCCCATGCCATCGGGTACAAGGTGGTTTGTCGGTGCCCACAATGTTGATGGATGGATGCATGTGGTTGGTTCCATCTGCGTTCTTCTAGTATGGCAAATATCGGAGCCTACCATACTATAGGATAAATGTCGGCGCCCATAACACTGCTTAGTTGTTCGATACATCCGGAAGGTTCTTGAGCACCCTTCCGACATGACCTCGTGATCTTATCCTGCAGGTGTGTAGGGTATGGTCCTCGGTATTGCGGTTGACTTGAGAGCCCTGCCTTACTTGCTCCGCCTGATTCTTTAGGTTCTTACCGAGCGGGCATCCCTGTTCGGTTGTTTCCCAGTCGGCTCTGACCGTGCTGGTCGGAGAAGAGTTGTAAGTAGAGGTTCGGTGTACTCCCGGTCAGAGAAGCGGGTCAGAATCGGGAGGGCGCCGCCCTCTCCTTTGCTAGGCCTTCCGATCGGAGCGAGGCCAGAGTCGAAAGCGAGCATCTTCCTCTCCTTGGCTAGGCCTTTCGGTCGAGATGGGCGGCGTCGTTCCTCCATGGCCAGCCTTCCGGCCGGGAGAGGCGGGCCGAGTCGGAAGCGAAGCATTGTCCTCTCCTTGGCAGAGCCTTCCGATCGGAGAGGTGGGCGAAAGTTGAAGCGCAGCGCTGTTCCTCCTTGGCCAGCCTTCCGGTTGAGAGGCGTGCCGAGTCGAAGCAGCGTTGTCCTCTCCTTGGCTAGGCCTTCTGATCGGAGAGGTGGGCCAGAGTCAGAAGCGAGCGCCATTCCTCCTTAGCCAGGCCTTCCGATCGGAGAGGCAGGCCGGAGTCGGAAGTGAGCGTTGTCCTCTCCTTGGCCAGGCCTTCCGATCGAAGAGGTGGGCTGGAGTTGGAAGCGAGCGTCATTCCTCCTTGGCCAGGCCTTCTAGTCGGAGAGGCGGGCCGGAGTCGGAAGCGAGCGTTGTCCTCTCCTTGGCTAGGCCTTCCGATCGGAGAGGTGGGCCGGAGTCGGAAGTGAGCGTCGTTCCTCCTTGGCCAGGCCTTTCTGTCGGAGAGGCAGGCCAGAGTCGGAAGCGAGCGTTGTCCTCTCCTTGGCCAGGCCTTCTGATCGGAGAGGTGGGCCGGACTCAGAAGCGAGCGTCGTTCCTCCTTGGCCAGGCCTTCCGGTCAAAGAGGCGGACCAGAGTCGGAAGCGAGCGCCGTTTCTCCTTGGCTAGGCCTTCCGGTCGGAGACTGGATCGCCCTTTTGGCCTGTCGTTAGGTTTTTGGGCCGGCCCAGGAGTTGCGCGTCGTTCTCAACGTCGTCTGTTGGGCCGAGCTTTTGCAAGGAAGCATGTCCATGAGGGACCCCAGGTTTATGAACCCGACAGGAGCCCCCGAGCCCCCGTGCGATTTGGGTAGAATCATCTGGGGGATTTTTGTTTTGATAGCGGGTGCGCGTGAGTGCACCAGCGGGTGTAGCCCCCGAGCCCCAGGGCGATTCGGGTAGAATCGTCTGGGGGTTTTTTCGTTTTGTCAGCGGGGGAATTTTGGTTTTGACAGCAGGTGCACGCGAGCGCACCCACGGGTGTAGCCCCCAGGTGATTTGGGTAGAATCGTCTAGGGGTTTTCATTTTTGCATGGGGATTTTGTTTTGATAGCAGCATGGCCACTCCATGGTGTAGTCCCCGAGCCTATGTCCGACTGATGAGTCGGTTGGAGGCTGAATATCTTGGTACTCTTTCCTAGGGCCGTAGACTCCTGTGTTTCCGTTGTTTGGGGTTTTTGCCCGTGTGTGTCTCTCCTATGACCTACGTGGTCGGTTGATTTCCCGAGTCGGTGTCGGGCAACCTAAGCCCCTGAGCCCCGTTGGGCTCGGTAGGGGTTGGTCCAGTTCCATGCGTTACCCCATCCGTGGTTTCCACAACTAGAGGGGTGAGCTAACATCGCTTGCCTCGATGGCTCGAGTGATGCGCTCGGTGAGCTCGTTAGCAGGCACGTTCGAGCGGAATCCGGATCTGTTGTTCATGGCGTGGGGTTGGCATAGCCCTCATGTGGCATTCCACTCGCTCCTTAACTCCGCATCCGGCAGATGCGGGTTGTTCGAAAGAAGATCGACTCGGGTGGCCCTGGCCGCCCCCTCGATGGAGATTCTATGGGCATGTCTCGAGGTTAGGATCGAACAAGAAGGTTGAGATGACCCTGTCTACTTTCGAGCAGATCGGGCGAGGGTCACTGGGGCTCATCTGTGTTTTCTCCCCTGGCTCTGTTTGACACGAGGCGGCCTCAAGCCCTTTGTAGGCCAGCCTTCAAACCTCGGTCGGTCGTTGCTCATGTTGAATGAGGCAACCACCGCTTCATGACTAAACACGGAGCGTTGTAATGCATCAATTGCATATGCGATGCTTCGGATGTATGGGATGAATGAATGACTGTACGAATGAATGTGTGAATGCATGCATGAGAATGAATGATCATGCATCAGAAATAAAGTAAGAGGGATCGGTAGAGTTACCTTGATGACTCGAGTGGCGAGGCTTGAGGAGTTCTTATCGGATATGTCCGAATGGGATCCGTGGTAAAGCCGCTTCGGTGTGAGTCGGCATGGCCCACATGGGCGCCCTCCGCTCCTTACATGTCCTCGGTGTTACTTTGAGCCATCCGATCGACTCGGGGAAGGCCATTTGTAAACGAGAATATAAATGGCCGATCCTCCAAGGAGTATCCATGAGAGTAGATTATCGGCAGAGAGGCGTGTAATAAAGAACAAGAAGGCAAGAGACACATGAGTTAGACATGTTCAGCCATCGATATGATGTAATACCCTACTCCTATGGTCTATTGGATTGTATTAGCTATCGTATGATATTGCGTGAGTTTGAGGGAGTCCCCGCCCGCCTTATATAGTCCGAGGGGCAGGGGTTACAAGTCAGTTAGATCGAGAGATAATCAGAAAAGTAATAAATGATTCTGAGGAATCATGGGATCATACGTATCCCTAATGCATCTCATAGTATCTTCAGGATATCTTCCCGGTGTCTTGCGGAAGGCACCGAGCAGCGTCGTGCCTTGCAAGGCTTCATCTTGTGGGCTGGGCCGCCCCTGGGGGCATAACCCATGTGGTCTGCCATGGGTATCCAGAATCATAACCCCCACAGCTAGTTCCCGAGCGCCTTGTACCCGTTGTGCAACACCGTCTTGAGCTTGTCCGAGCAGTTGCGAACAAAGCCGAGCAGTCAAACTCATGGTCCGACCACCGTGATGAGTTGCCGAGTAGTTGTGAGCAGTTGCCAAGCAGCGTGAACCATCGCCGAGCAGCGTGAACTGTCACCGAGAAGTGTGAACCGCCGCCGAGCAGTTTAACCCAAGTAGGCTTGCCATAAGGGTGTAAGGAGCTCAAGTTCATAATCGAAAATTTCTTCGCAGTGGACCAAGTGTGCCACTTAGAGTCCGACCACGAGAAAGAGAGATAGTCTTCTTCAGCTTCAAGAGACACGGAGTCTTGTAGAATAAAGCAAACACATTCACCACGAGATGAAGTGTGCCCACTTAGTCCCTGAGCCTGACAGTAGATGACGTAGTCATGTGGTGCCAGGGTCCAAAGTAGAAGAAAAGTAGAAGACAAATGAGGGTGCAACTAGTCCCTAGGCATAGCCCCGAAATGAGAAAAAGCACATTCACCGTGAGGTGAAGTGTGCCCACTTAGTCCCTGAGCCTAACAGTAGGTGGAGTAGTCACATGGTGCTGTGGTCGAAATAAGCAGCCTATCGAAGAAAGTCCCTAATGCGGTGAGGAACCGAGACGTAGTCTTGGCGTAGTCCCGAGCCACGTGGAGGAAATCTTGGAGAAAACAAATCGTGGAGAAAATACCGTAGTAATGGTTGTACATTAGTAATTACTGAGCCATAACGGTTGGCGGAGAAGTCAGTGAATATTCGGCGAGCCATAACATATTGCGGAGATAAATGGGCGATACGGGCCACGGTTGCACAAAAGCCCAGGTAACATCCCACCTTGCTGTTTGGAGAATTCGTAGAGGCACAAATAGTGGGAGCGGTTTCCCAAAAACCCTCGAATGTGAAAGGGTGGGGGGAGTGCTTTATAACTGCGCTGCCGCACCCTGCGCTTCCACCTTTGCCACTTTGCCATTCCATCTTCCTCCTCAGCCCTCGTACTTCCAGATTCATATCCACACGCGCGTCCACTGCCAACCCCAGTTTGGATCTGAGAGATGGCGCCCAAGAGGGGAGCTGTGAACCCAAAGAAGGCGAGCCCAAAGAAGGCGAGTGCCGAAGCCAGGCGTGATGAAGAGTGGGTGTCGTCATGCACGGGAGAGGCGGAGCTCGATAGATTGGTGGAGGCAGGCGTTCTTCCTGACCGCGTCACCACCGGTTGGCGGCCAGCCCTCGGTGAGCCCTTCCTAATGCCTCATACTGATGAAGTAGTTGTGTTTGAGGATTATTTCTGGCGCGGGTTGGGGTTTCCTGTTCATCCTTTCCTGAGGGATCTATTGGAGTTCTGGGTGATTAGTCTGTGCAATCTCCACCTGAACACCATCTTGCACATCTCGATCTTTATCCACTTCTGCGAGGCATATCTGGGGGTTCTTCTGCACTTCAACCTCTTTAGACACCTATTCTGGTTGAAGAAGAAGGGCGGCGGTGGTTCTAAGGTGGTCGGTGGCATATATCTACAACTCCAGGACGGAATGGCGAGCAAGTACATCACTGTACCGCTGAATACTTCTCTGAAGGGGTGGAATGCCAGGTGGTTCTACATGAAGCAGAGCCATCCTACCATCCGTTACGATGTCGACCACATCCCGGAGAGCCAGAAGAGCTGGTCGGAGAAACCGAGCAGAGCTAACATGGAGCAAGTGAAGGAGCTCCTCAGCTTGATAAAAGGCATGAAGACCAATGGTGGACTGGTTGCGGCGAGCTTCATAGTGCACCACGTCTAGCCCTGCAAGGAGAGGGCCCATGCGGGCTATGACTTCAAGGGCAACGACGACGGCACCTGGGAGAGACCAGAGAGGCTAACGAGGGAGGTTGTGCTAGAGCAGGCCGCAGAGCTATTCGCTTTGTTTGCCTCATTCAGCATGTTAGGGCAGATGAGGCCCTTTAACTGCATGAACCCGCCTCCTTAGGTAAACATCTCAACTGTGTGTTCCTGATCCGTTATTATTCGGTACCATTGCCGAGCAGTGTGCTAATTGATTTGTGGAAAGATCCATTCATAGGATCGAGCGGTGTACTTCTCGGGCATGCCAAGGGGCGATTGGCCACAAGCGGTAGACGCCCGGCCACTAGCTCAGCCCGAGGAGGAAGCCGTCAGCGCCTCGTCGGAATCCAGAGGTGCGGACGCTGGGCGGATGGAGAGTTCTCCCCTGGTTTTGGAGAAAATCTGGGCAAAAAGGGCAGCGGCAGACGAGCCGGTGCGAAAAGGGCATCTCGCTTGGCAGTGACCGGACCACTCGGACATGGAGCGCTACGATGTTTGAGTGGTCGGATGACAACGAAGTGCCAGTGGCTCCTCCACCGAGCACTAAGGCGCCTCCGCGCAACACGCACGCGGAGGGGAAATCAGAGGGAGGGGATGGAGTCCCCGAGCAGTAAGTGATGGGAGTCCCCGTGCAACAGGCGAAGGGAGTCCCCGAGCGGTGGGCGGAGGAGAGGCCGACGGTGGAGACCGCGAGACCTCCACCCCAAGGTGCAGGAATCGACCCCAAGGCCGTGGCTGCGGGGCTCTAGTTGGCAGCGCCGGTTTAGAAAAGTGTACCGGCAGGCCGACAAGTCAGTATCCTTGCCTTGGAGTTATTTTGTTGGTGTATCATTATCTCTTTTGGTGACTGATGAGCTGATCTGGTGCAGTGCAAGACGTACGAAGGATCTGACCCTGCCCGCCCAAACTGACGAGCAGCCGAGGGCTGGTCCCGGGGCAGAGGCAATGCCGATGGCTCCCGTCCCAGAGTCCTCGGGTGCTCGGCAGCCGGTGAAGAAGTCAACCGCCCCTACTGATGGACTTGGTTTCGGCGAGAGGCTGGCGTCGACGGCGGATAGGTCAGCGATGGTGCCCGGGGCAACGACGGAAGCTACTGGGTCTTCGAGAGTCACCGATGCCGCACTGGAGGCCGGAGCGAAGAAACCTGTAGTGCCCGAGGAGCAGGCGGCGCTCCCTAGAGCGTTGAAGGGCATGGTCGATCACGTTGTCCAGCCACAGAGCCCCCCGGTGGTACCTCCAGCTGCAGCGAAGGAGGACGAGGTGGAAGAGATCGAACGTGAGGAATCTCGACCCCAACTGGCCGAATCCTCCACAAACGCGGCAACGAGGTGGTGGTTGTTGAAGAGGAGGACACCACTAGGGAGCTCTAGAGACTGGAGTCTGCCCTTGCCAGAGTGATGAAACAAATCAAGGTCAGTACTGCATCTGGAGTGCTCGTCTTTGACATTGAAGATCGGAGTTTGTCATTGTCCTTGTGCATTTGCAGGGGATAACTCGGACTGCTGAGCAGCGCCGCCAGCTGATCAAGAGGATGGAGCCCCTAAATGAGGAGAATGAAAAGCTCAAGGAGGCTATGAGCCTTATGGAGAAGAGCATCCAGAGAGCCCAACGTGAATGAGACCTTGCTGAGTCCAATGCACGGGACCTAGAATACCAGAAGGGTGTCCTATCCGAGCAGCTGGCGACCGCGTCTGAGCAGCTGCGGGGCAAGTTCGAGCGGCTAGCCACTATCTCCGAGCAGTTGACGGGTGCTTTTGAGTAGCTAAAGACCAAGTTCGAGCAGCTGCGGAAAGTCTCTGAGCAGAAGAAAGGTATGGCGGATCGGTGAATGTGTGTTGCATTATTGAAAAACCATATTGTGGCTAACGATCATTGTGCTTGTAGAGCAAGATGCGGAGCTCGACCAGCTATGCCAAAACATTGAGCAACTCCGAGAGGAGAAGGTGAAGGAGTCAGGGCGAGTGAACAAACTAGCTGAGGAGCTGAAGGGTGAGTACTTCCTGGTCAGAGTTATTGTTGAAGTAGTTTCCTTGCTTGATGGAACATTGTAATGCTTGCAGACTACCGTCAGAGGGTCAAGGCACAGTTTGATGTGCTGGAGCAGGAGGTCAGGACCCAACGGACCAAATTCGACGCCGTAGTCGCCGGAGTAAAACTGGTGCTCGACTGCATCGACCTAGAGGTGGCTCCGCAGCCCGATGGTAGGCCACCACGTCCAGACACCATCATTGAGAGGTGCAAGGCGGCGTGAGAGAACTTTAAGAGCTTCTACCGCGACGCCATTGTTACCGCTGTTACTCACGCCCTTGCGGTGGTCCGGTCCCACTACCTAGCCGTTGACCTTCAGACGATAGGGGCCAGATTCGCCGGAGGGATGGGCAAGGCAAAGCACCAGCAGCTGGAGGATGAGGTGGAAGATGCAGCGAAGAAGCTGGCCGGTGACATCGACCTATTCGGCGAGACGGACAGCGATGGCGAAGCCCGATAATTTGCTCGAAGAACATGCTGTAATAACTAAATAGAGTAGTTAAAACGCACAAGGGCGTAGATAGACATTTATGTATATGTATAAATGTTGACATGTGCATGCTTATGCAGTTTGTTGTTACTGCGATGAAAAATTCGTTGTAGTATTAACCCTAACGTAATTATACGTAGTATAAGTAGCGTCCAAGTAGTTAGTTCATTACTAAACTCTTTGGCCTTAGCTAGCCCATAGTCCATAACATCGAGCGCGGAGCCCGTGCACGTGTAGGAGGAACAGGCGTGACCAAGGAACCATAGCCGACCACCCATAACGCAGAGCGCAGAGCCCGTAGCACGTGTAGGGAGAGATCGGAGACTGGGTCTTCTCCATAGAGAACAGAGCGGAACATGTGCTGCTCGGCGGTTGGTGAAATAACTTGGAGATAAATGTAGTATAAGTGGCGTTCGAGCAGTTAGTTCTTCACTGAGCTCTCGGCCTTGGCTGGCCCATAGTCCATAACGTCGAGCGCGGAGCCCGTGCACATGTAGGAGGAATAGGCGTGACCAAGGAACCACAGCCGACCACCCATAACGCAGAGCCCGGAGCCCATAGCACATGTAGGGAGAGATTAGAGACTGGGTCTTCTCCATAGAGCACAGAACAGAACATGTGCTGCTCGGTGGTCGGTGAAATATTTTGGAGATACAGAGAAACGCAGCGGAGTGTAAATGGCGATCATATGTTGGAGACACGGAGAAACCTGGCAGAGCAGTTATGGTGATCTCGTATTGGAGTTCGTTAAGTAGTAGTTTAGAGCTCAACGACCATAAGTGGAGATGAAATCGTAATGGAGAAATAATGGAGATGAATTATGGCGACCAAAACTTTATTCATTATGGAGTGGAGAATACATATCTGGAGCGTTTCAAGGATAGAAATGTATAAGGTGCTCGATGTGCCATGAGTTGGGGATATCGATTCTGTCCAAGTCACATAGCCGATAAGACCTTGGTCGGGTAACCTCCTTGATGACGTAAGGCCCTTCCCAGGGGGAGGAGAGCTTGTGCATCCCTTCGGTTTTTTGCTTTCTGCGGAGAATGAGGTCGCCGACAACAAATGAACGACTTTTGATGTTGCGATTGAAGTACCTCTACAAGCCTTCTAGGTATTTGGTAGTGAGGACGCAGGTGATTAGGTGTTCTTCCTCGGCCCTATCGACGTCCTCTATCCGAACAGCTGTGGCTTGCTCTTCATTATAATGTTCCACCCTAGGTGCTCGGAAGGCAATGTTCGTTGGTAGTATGGCTTTTGAGCCATAGACCAAGAAATATGGAGACACACCGGTGCTATGACTAGCTTGAGTGCGAAGTCCCCAGACCACAACTGGTAGCTCTTTGAGTCATCTGCCCGGATGCTTTACTTCTTTCTGATATAGCCTCTTTTTGAGGGCATCAAGGATCATGCCGTTCGCCCGTTCGACCTGGCCGTTGGCTCTAGGATGGGTGACGGAGACGTATTTAACGGAGATACATCGGTCTTTGTAGAAGTCCCAAAAATGATGACTAGTGAATGTGGTTCCGAGGTCGGTGATAATGCTGTTTGGGAGACCAAATCTGTGGATGATATCTTCAAAAAGCTCAACGGCCTTCTTTGCAGTAGCCGAGACAAGCGATTTATACTCGATCCACTTGGAGAACTTGTCGATGGCGACGTACACATACTAGAAACCACCTGGCGCTGGCTTGAAAGGCCTGATCATGTCCAGTCCCTAGCATGCGAAAGGCCAGCAAGCTGGGATGGTCTGCAGTTCTTGTACCGGCACAAGTATTTGCTTGGCAAAAAATTAACATCCTTCACAACGTCGGACAAGGTCTTCTGCATCGGAGATGGCCATGGGCCAGTAAAAACCAGCTCAAAAAGCTTTGTCGACCAGGTTTCTCGAGGCCGTGTGGTTGCCGCAGGAACCAGAGTGAATTTCGAGAAGTAGCTTCACTCCCTCTTCTTGGGTGATGCATTTCTGTAGTATTCCTTCCTTGGCACTTTTCCTCATCAAGTTGCCATCCACCAGCACATAATGCTTGCTTCAACGGATTAGGCATTCGGTTTCAGTCTTGTTGGCATGTACTTCGGCGCTGGTGAGGTACTTGATGAACCATTCCCTCCAATCATCGTCCGGCGAAGGTACTATAAGTACCAGCTGCTCGGCGGGGGGAATTTCCTGAACTTCCTTCTCTTCCTTAATGGATGGCGCCAAAAGATCTTGAACGAAGACCCCTAGTGGAATCGTGGCGCGAGAGGAGCCTAACTTGGATAGGTGGTCGGCGAGCTGATTTTGATCTCGTACCACGTGGTGGTACTCGATACCGTAGAATTTCCCTTCAAAATTCCTTATTTCGGCACAATATGCATCCATCTTCTCACTAGAGCAGGACCAGTCTTTGTTGAGCTGGTTGATGGTCAGCACGGAGTCCCCGTATACCATGAGGCATTTGACACTGAGCTCAACGGCTATACGGAGTCCATAGAGACACGCTTCGTATTCAGCGGTGTTATTGGATGCCGGAAAATGTATTCGAAGAACATATCGAAGCTTATCCTTGGTCAGCGTAATGAATAGAATGCCCACACCAGCACCGTTGATGTTAGGGTGCCATAGAAGTACATCACCCAGTGCTCGGGGCAAGTAGTAGCAATGGACTCTTGAATCTCGGTCCACTCAGCGATGAAATCAGCAAGCGCCTGAGACTTGATGGTAGGCCTGCTTCTGAATTCAATAGAGTAAGTGCCGAGCTTGATAGCCCATTTGATGATGCGGCCATTGGCCTCTTTGTTGTGGAGAATGTCCCACAGAGGGAACTCGGTGACCACGACGATCTTGTAATACTCGAAGTAATGACGGAGCTTGCGTGACGTGATCAGGATGGCGTATAACAGCTTCTGAACTTGAGGATAAACTCGTCATGGCCATCAACACAGAAAAACTCATCGTCGAGGTTACGTTGGAGTGTCCTTCCTTGTGAGTCAAGCTGTGCCTCGGCCATTGCAAGGGCAGCCTCATTTGCTTGGCACTGCGCATGGTTGACGTTCCTGTTGACGCGAGCGGCGCGGTCCTCGGTTTCCCCTTCCCACGGGGGCTATCGACGCTGACATTGAAGATTGCGCCCCCATGGAAAGGTGGGAGAGGAAGTAGATCGGTGGTGGTTTCGGCGACGGTCTTCGTAGAGCCCTGGGACTCGGAGTCCGGATTCTCCTCTAGGATGGTTTGGAGGGATGCTCCAGGGAGTCGGTCGACGTGAAGCATGTTGATGGCCGGCGGAGGCTGGTCGGCGATCTGGTCGGCGAGAGGATGGACATCTCCAACCTGGTCAGCGAATTTTCCCCTTAGGGCATCTTGGTAGGTGGCGGCGACATTGCTAAGCCCAAAGGGTAGGGCCGTAACCGCCGGAGTTTCCCGAGCAGCCTTCGATAGATCTAGATCGAAGGGTGGTCGGCACTGAACAAGAGTGTCTAGAACCGATTCGGCGATGGAGAGGCAATCGGCGAGCTTCTGACCAACCTGATAGATGGATGTGATCAGATCATCATTGTCGATGAAGGCAACCTCGGAGGCGGTTCCGAGATCGGATCTGTAGTCGTAGGTGTTGGGGTGATGCGCAGAATCGATCTGCACTGGTTCAATGAGCTCTCCGACTCCGTCAGTGTTGATGATCTAGGAGATCGATCCGACCATGAAGATCTGACCGGGCTACAGGAGGGACAAAGAGCTTGCGGAACGTACCATCTTGTTCAATATAGAAATAGCACGCACACCCCTACCTGGCACGCCAACTGTCGATAGAATATCATCGACAGTCCTCCGAGGGGTATCCCATGAAGGTAGATTGATTGGCAGAGAGACGTGTAATCAAGAATAAGAAGGCAACAGAGACACATGAGTTAGACAGGTTTAGGCCGTTAGTATGACGTAATACCCTACTCCTGTGGTCTGTTGGATTGTTTAGCTATCGTATGATATTGCATGAGTTTGGAGGGGGTCTCTGCCCACCTTATATAGTTCAGGGGGCAGGGTTACAAGTCGGTTAGATCTGAGAGATAACCAGAAAGTAATAACAGATTATAGGAATCATGGGATCATACGTATCCTAACAGATCTCTTAGTATCTTCAGGATATCTTCCTGGTGTCTTGCAGAAGGCACCGAGCAGCGTTGTGCCTCGCAAGGCTTCATCTTGTGGGTTGGGCCACCCCTGGGGGCATAGCCCATGTGGTCTACCATGGGTATCTAGGGTCGTACCCCCCACACCGGTGGTCTCTCCTAGGCAAAGATCCCGTTGTTGGGCCCTTCTAGGTCCTGCCTGGGAAGGCGGAGGGCCGCCTATGTGTGGTTGCGCCTTGTTTCCCACGCCCGGTGTGCGGTAGTGGTGGGCCATGCCTAGGCCACGTCCCGTCTAACCAGGTGCCATCTCGTTGGGCAGGGCGCATCCCATCGGTCTGGACGCCCCCATCGCGTTCCCATCTGCATTGAATAGGGGAAGGGAGAGGGTTTTTTGCCCCAACCCTTTGCCTTTCTCCAACTGCTATGTCTCCTCCTTAAATAATGGAAGGGAGAGGGTCTTTGTCCCATTCCTTCGCCTATTCCCCAACTGCCGCCTCTCCTCCTTCCTTCTCGCCAAGAGCGTTCGTGTGTCACGGCGGTTCCTAGGAGAAAAAGGGTAGAGCGAGGGAGAGGAGAAACTCACAGATCCATTTGTGAATCCAGAGCGCAATGTCGAGCTAGAGGCCATCAAACGTGGATGAGACGGTGCTGGCCGCCTTCACCGAGAAGGGGCTGCTTCTGCTGAAGGAGGTGGCGCACTAGAGGGCTCCCACAGGGGAGGCTTTTCCTCGACCTCAGGCCGGCGAGGTCATCTCCTTCCTCGCCTTCCATGAGCGTGGGCTAGGATGCCCTATGCACTGGTTCCTGCGCGGGCTCCTCAATGAGTGGGGCCTAGAGCTACAACACCTCAATTTGACTGGGGTACGCCACCTTTGTCACCATCTGTGAGGCCTTCCTCGGGATGGAGCCTCATGTGGACTTCTTTCGGTGGATCTTCACCGGGCGGGCCTTATCGGAGGGGAAGCCGACTAGGACCACGCTAGTTGGTGGCTTCACCCTATAGAAGAAGCCAAGTTCATCGGGCTCCTACCCCGCATACACCCCCTGCGACTCCAATCGAGGGTGCCATACGGAGTGGTTCTATATCAGGAACCCGGTGGACACGCCATTCCCGCCATTCACCGATAGAAGGCCGGAGAGGCAGGAGAGCTGGTCGTGGGGGGCCTCCAGCTGGCTGAATAAGCTAGGGATCATTGAGGTCAAGCTCCAGAAGCTGTTGCAGCATGGCCTCGATGAGTGCGGGTGTTCCACACCTTCTTCACCGTCGGGTCGCCCTGTTGGCAAAAAGGAAGCGGCCGATGTGGCTATACTCTGTCCCGATGGACCCCGATCGCGCATCGCTGATGGAGTTGGCGAAGGACGAAGTCTGGAGCTGACTCGACCAGGTGCTGCAACTGAAGGCCCGGGAGACCCTCAAAGGAAACCCTAGACCTGTCCACGGTGGGAAGCTACCCAATCTGGTACGTTCTCCTCTCCTTATTCTGTGTCCCTTTCGATCTTGCTCTCCTATATTTTGACTTCAAGTCATTCGTTTCGTAGGGACTCATCGGTTATAAATCCTGGTCACATCTTCCGAAGGGGCCGGAGGGTGTGGCTCAGCAAGCTACCCTGAAGGAGGCGGTGGACGAGAAGAAGAAGAAGATAGCTGAGAAGGCTCGGCGTTGGCACCAAAAGGAGAAGGAGATCGCCTGGCGAGTGCGGGCCAGCGAAAATAGGAGCGACATAGAGGCGGAGCTCGAGTCGGAGGATCCCACGGAGATGGGTGGCGACACGAGCTCCTCCGAGAATGAAGGTAGCCGGAGGGTCGTTGCGACTTCGGTGGAGCATCGTGAGCCTGCGGCCACGTCTGCCAGTGGTGGGTGGGAGGCAGAGAGGCGTGGCGATGTTCCCGCTCAAAGGAAGCACGCCATGAGCTCTGATGCCGTTGGCGAGGGGGAGGTGAAGCGGACGCGGTCAACGCTCCCTATGGAGGCATCGCCGGCCTTGTCCCCACCTGCTCCAGGCGAGGCGGGGCAGGCCAGGTGGTTGGATGAGCGGGCTGGCACCCCTGCATCATTGGGGCTGGCACCGGCATGTGACCCACAATAGGGGGATGCCCTGCCAGCTGCTTTGGTCAGCGTGCCTCGAGCCGGCGATCGCGGCGACTCACGGGCCAATCGGGAGCCGGCCGGGTCGACTCCCACCCCTGTCGAAGTGAGGAGGCGTGGCTCACGACCTGTGAGCGACCCTCATCGGGCGGGCCCATTGCCAGCGGGTCGGGGCTTCAGAGCCCTGCCGCTTGCATCCTGGTATGCATTCTTTATTTCTTTTCGATCTCATAGTTTGAGTTTTTGGAGTGCGACTGACCTGTACTTTTTTTACAGTGGCTAGATACTGACAGGGTTGAGCATCGCCTCGCCTCCCGTGTGGGAGGAGTGGAGGCCCAGCCTGCAGTGGGTCGCGATGAGTAGCAGCGAAAGCAGGCTGGCGGCAGTGCGTCCTTCCCCTCGAGGGGTGGTGCCTTCCCGGCCGGTCACAAGTATGGCGGCAGCGATAGCGGAAGTGATGGCGGTGATCCTAGTGGCGACGGTGGAGGCTGGGTCGGAGGTGACCCTCACGATACCTCCTACACCGGCTGTGTTGGAAGATGGGAGGGAGACTGGGCTCCCTACCTCGCCCAGCGGAGGGACACATAGCTCACCCTCTAGTCAGAGCTGGAGGCATCGGGAGGCGACACGGCTAGGCCAGAGGTAGAGCATCCGGCGGCGGGCCATGGTGTCGAGGAGGTGGAGATCCCCTACCCCCACGATGCAGGCACTAGGGTGGAGCCGCCGGCCATCCCGCTGTCGCCGGAGCTGGCGGTGGTCCGATCGTCGGCTGGGCCTTTCGGTGGGTTGGGGGCGACCACCGACCTAGTGTGGCCTTGCCCCGGTGACCCGAGGAAGGTGCGGTTCATCCTTGGGGATGAGGATGAGGTGCAGCTCTGGGACGTACTTGGGGGGAGAGGACTCGCGATGGAGTCTTATCTCGCCCAAACCAGGGCGAGGCTCGAGGAGGCCTTGGAGCAGGTTAAGGTTGTCCATCAGGCGGTGACGGTCGACCTGCCCCATGTCGTAGAGTTAAGTTTTCTGTGTTCGTCCTTTGTTCCTTGGTCTTTCGTTGGTTTGCCTTAGCAGGCTTGCTTCTTGTTTTACAGGGTCTAGAGGAGATGTTGAGCCGCAAGTCCTATTTCCTCCAGGAAGGGCATGCTTGGGAGGTCGTAGTGTCACGGTGGGTCACTGAGCTCAAGCACTAGGTAGAGTCCACCCACCGTGAGTCTTAGGACCGGGCGGCTGGGGCGATGGAAGTGCGGGTGGTAGAACTGTTCGCGGTGGAGCGGGTGACCGCTGCTGAGCGGGGTCTTGACGCGGTGAAGGTCCACCAGGCAGAGACCGAGGCAGTTCTCTAGAAGTCCCTAGCAAAGACCGAGGCGGCGCTCCAGAGTTCCCTGGAGGCTCTGGAGTCGGAGCGGAAGGCCCGGTCGAAGGTCGACCAAGAAGTGCTCGCGCTCCGGGGTCAGATGCTTGGGACGGAGGAGTCAAACGCTCAGCTGCATGAGCAGGTGACTCAGCAGGAGGAAGGACTCTCTATCCTTGAGAACACCCACCTCGGTAAGCACCTGTTCTACTTTTGGTTGATAACTTGGTTTTTCCTTTCCCTCGCTTCTAAACTTGTCATCCTTCTTCTAGAACTGGGCGGAAGGGTTGGTTCTCTGGAGCAGGACCTGGAGACGGCCAAGGCGATGATTGGTCAGAGCATGGAGTCGCTAGCTAAGTCCCTTGAAGAGTGACGTGCTCTCAAGGGGGAGCTTGACCAGATCCACAATGTCGCCTAGGTCATCATCTCGGAGGTGTTCGGGTCGGCACCGAGCACCAGCATGCCCGTCATCCGACTGGTGGAGGTCCCGAATGAAGTCAGGGCACTTATCTCCGACGGGATGTTCTACAGGACATCAAGGGTGTTGACTTCGGTGGCGACGCACCATACGGACCTAGACTTTGCCACCATTTGCAGCGGGTATGCCGACGGCTGAAGCACGGACGCCATCCATGCGCTCGAGGAAAGCTTGCTGCCACACGCACAGTTGGTGGTAGAGCAAGTCTTCGCGCAATGGGTGATGGAGGCTAGCCATGCGAGCGTGGCTGAAGGTGCGCACCAGGAAGACGTTGCCCAGCCTACGGATGGAGTGGAGCCCGGGTCGGAAGCGAACGTCGTCCCGCCTCCGACCGAACCGAATGTCGCCCTATCGGAGAGCGAGTAGCCTTTATCTTCGCCGGTCGCACCGCCAGCCGATGCCGTCGGGCGGCCATAATAGAAATTAGAGTAGAAGTACTTATCATATGTAAAGGATAAGTTCGTGGGGAAGCCCCTGTGTGAACAGTTGTATTGATGAATACATCAATTTTTGTTTTGTGATGAATTACTTCGTTCGGGGAAGCTTGTCCCATCCATTCCTTATTTTTACCCTAGCATAGCTTTGTTTTTTATTCTTTCCTTTTCGCACCTGCCCATTTGAACCGTAGGTTGCAACCTTAAGAACCCGAGCGTGGCCTGCGAGGCTCAGCTGCTCTCAACCGTAGGTCATGGCAGGGTGTGATTGGTCAGAATTTTAAAGCAAAGTTACGTAAGGTAACTAAAGGAACGGACCGAAGAGAGGTGGTATCGCACCCCCGTGGAGCCCCCGAGAGACCCGGGCCGAAAGTGTTCGGGCCGGGGTGCTTTGTAGGAGCAAACATTCAATAAAAAAAGCGGCAAGACCAAATTTTTAGGGGAAGAAATGATGTATCTATTCGATGTTCCAAGTGTTGGTGAGAACATTGCCGTTGTCGTCCTTCAGTCAGTAGACGCCCGGTTGGATCACCTCGGTCACCATATAGGGTCCTTCCCACGGTGGAGAGAGTTTATGTTTATCCTTGGTTGATTGGGTCCTTCGAAGCACGAGGTCTCCGACCTCGAGGATCCTTCCTCTGATTTTCCTCTCGTGGTACCTGCGGAGAGTTTGCTGGTAGCAAGCGGAGTGGATGACGATCATCTCATGGGCCTCCTCGACCAGGTCGACTGTGTCTTGTTGAGCCTCCATGACTCGGTCGTGGTCGAAGGCCTTCACTCTTGGGGCGCCATGGTTGAGGTCGGAGGGCAGCACTGCTTCAGCTCCGTAGGCCAGGAAGAAGGGTGTGAACCCTTTGGATCGGTTTGGGGTCATTCTCCTGCTCTAGAGGATTGCTAGGACCTCTGCAACCCTTCTCCCGATGTACTTGTTGAATCGGTTGAAGATGCATGGCTTGAGTCCTTGGAGGACCATGCCATTGGCTCGCTCGACCTGACCGTTAGTACACGGATGTCCGACCGAGGCCCAGTCGATCCTGATGCCGTATCCATCACAGAAGTCCAGGAACTTCTTCCTGGTGAAGTTAGTTCTGTGGTCATTGATGATACAGTTAGGAACGCCAAACTGGTAGATGATATCGAGGAAGAATTTGACCGCCTCTTCTGAGTGAATGTTGGTGATGGGCTTTGCCTCTATCCACTTGGTGAACTTGTCGACCGCTACGAGTAGGTGAGTGAAGCCTCCCGGGCCCTTTTTGAGGGATCCAACCATGGTGAGGCCCCAGACCGCGAATGGCCAGGTGATGGGGATGGTTTGAAGCTCCTGTGCCGACAAATGGGTTTGCCGAGCGTAGAACTGGCATCCTTCACACCTGCAGACAACCTCCTCTGCATCTCGTAGCACGGTGGGCCAGTAAAAACCTTAGCGAAAGGCTTTTCCGACCAGCGACCTTAGGGTCGCGTGATATTCACAGATTTTGGAATGGACCTCGAGGAGGAACTATTTGCCTTGGTCGGTAGGGACGCACATCAGAAGTACTCCTGATGGACTTCGTTCGTAAAGTTCGTTACCGAACATGACGAACGTCTTAGCGCGTCGAGCGATCCATCGCGCTTCAGTCCTCTCAGGTGGGAGAACCTCCTCGAGGAGGTAGGCGAGTAGCGGTGCTCGCCAGTTGGCTTGATCGAGTGCCACCACGGTGACATTGGCGGGCGATGTCGTCACGGAGGCACTGGGGTCGGAGCCCCCGAGCGCCGGGTCATCATTGGGGTGTGTCTGGATTAGACCTTCCAGGATGTGGGCAGACGATTCATTAAGGTCGTTGATGAAGACCCCGTCCGAAAACGGAACCCGCCTGGCAGCCAATTTTGCGAGAAAATCAGCGGCATCGTTGTCCTTTCGCGGGACATGGTGTAGCTCAATCCCATAGAATTTTTCCTCGAGCTTACGCACCTCCTGGCAGTATACTGTCATGAGGGGGCTTTTGCAAGAGGACACCTTCATGACCTGGTCGACGACCAGCTCTAAATCGCTGTGGACGTAGAGCCACATGGCGCCGAGCTCGATGGCGACGCGTAGTCTATTGATGAGGGCCTAATATTCCACGGCATTGTTTGAGGCCAAAAGTGGAGGTGGATCGACATGAGCCTACTCCCGCCGGGGAGATCGAGAACCACTCCGGCCCCCGAGCCAAGCGCCATCTGAGACCCATCAAGTACATCGTCTAGTACTCGTGGGTAACGCCCAGTCGGTAGCTGGACCTCCATCCGTTCGGCGACAAAATCATGAGAGTCTCGAGACTTAATAGCGATGCGGGGGATATACCTAATGTCATGGCCCATTAGCTCGAGTGCCCACTTGGAGTTTCGTCCCACGGCGTCGTGGTTGCGGATGATGTCTCCAAGCGGGTATGAAGTGATGACCGAGACTTCATGGTCAGTGAAGTAGTGAAGGAGCTTTCGGGTCACCATCCGTACGGCATATAGGAGTTTTTGCACTTGCGGGTATCGAACCTTGGGGTCGGTGAGTACCTCCCTGACAAAGTATATGGGTCGTTGGACCTTAAGGTGGTGTCCTGGCTCCTCCCTTTTGACGACTAGGGCGGCGCTCACCACGTGGTTGCTTGCCATGATGTAGAGGAGGAGGGGTTCTCCCCGTTCAGAAGCGATGAGGATTGGGGCCGATGTTAGTGATGCTTTGAGGCTTTCTAGAGCATGCTGTGCTTCCTCAGTCTAGACGAATGTGTCTGTCTTTTTTAGAAGCTTGTAGAGAGGCATCCCTCGCTCGCCTAGCCGGGAGATGAACCGGCTCAGGGCGGCCAAACAGGCGGTGAGCCTTTGTATGCCCTTGACGTTGCGTATAGGGCCCATGTTGGAGATGGCCATGATTTTTTCGGGGTTGGCCTCGATGCCGCGCTCGTACATGATGTATCCAAGCAGCTTCCCCTTCGAAACCCCAAAAACACATTTTTGAGATTCCATTTGATGGTGAACCTTCGGAGGTTCGCAAACGTTGCGGCCAAGTTTGTGATCAGGTCGCCAGCTTGAGCCGTTTTGACCACTATGTCATCAACATAGACGACGATTGTTGGTTTTGGCCGCTCGACTTGGTCGGGCTGGTTGACCGGGTCGATTTGATCGGTGAAGCATTGCTGCATGCACCGTTGATAGGTGGCGCCAACATTCTTCAGACCGAAAGGCATGGTTACGTAGCAGTACAAACCATACGGGGTGATGAACGAAGTCACGAGCTGGTTGGACTCTTTCATTACGATCTGGTGATAGCCTGAGTAGGCATCTAGAAAGGAGAGGATTTCGCATCCTGAGGTGGAGTCGACTATCTGGTCTATGCATGGTAAAGGAAAATGGTCCTTCAGACACGCCTTGTTGAGGCCAGTATAATCAACGCATATTCTCCATTTCCCGGTCTTCTTTTTAACAAGAACAGGATTGGCAAGCCAGTCAGAGTGGTATACCTCTTTGATGAATCCGGCTACCAGGAGTTTGGCGACCTCCTTGCCTATGGCCATGCGCCTGTTGTCGTCAAAGTGACACAGGCGTTGCTTGGCGGGCTTCGAGCCTAGGACGAGGCATAGTGTGTGCTCGGTGACCTCCCGTGGTATGCCTGGCATGTTAGAAGGTTTTCATGCGAAGACATCGCGATTGGTGCATAGAAAGTTGGCGAGCTCGCCTTCCTATTTGGCCAGGAGCTAGGTCCCGACCCGCACCGTCTTGGTAGGGTTAGCGGGGTTGATCCCCACCGCCTTAGTTTCCTCGAGTGGGCGGAAGGCAGTCAAGGATGTTGGCTTGTTGCAGTTCAGGACTGCTAGGGTCGACAACTCCCCAAGCTGAGGGAGCTCGGATGAGTTGATGACGGCAGTGGCGAGCTCAAAATGCTCGTGGTCGCACGTGTAGGCATGCGAAAAGGTGCTACCCATGGTGATGACGCCGTTCGGTCTTGGCATCTTTAGCTTGAGGTAGGTGTAGTTGGGTATCACCATGAACTTGCGTAGCATGGCCGCCCCAAGATGGCGTGGTAGGGCCCTAGGAAGTCCACCACTTCGAAGGTGACGACCTCCGAGCGGAAGTTGGCTCGGTCGCCAAATATGACAGGCAGGTCGATCTGCCCGAGCAGGTATGCCTATGTCCCCAGGATCACATCATGGAAGGGAGAGCTCACTGGGCGGAGCTCCGACAGGGGGATGCACATGGCGTTGAGGGTGTCGACGTAGAGGATGTTGAGGCCGTTGCCTCCGTCCATTAGCACCTTGGTGAGGCGCTTCTTGGGGGCGATGGGGTCGACGACGAGTGGGTAGCGACCTGGTCTGGCGACATGGGAAGGATGGTCCCAATGATCAAAAGTGATCGGAGATTTTGACCAGCTAAGGAAGGAGGAGACGGCTGTTTCAGCGACGCATGATTCTCTGTAGCGTACTTTGTGCTGGCGCTTGGAGTAGATGGCATCAGATCCCCCAAAGATCATGAGGCATTCCTCGGGATCAGGAAAGTCATCCCCATCCTTGCCCGTTGTGCCTCCTTTCTTGGCTTCTGCCTCCATGCCCTTTCCATCTTTCGGCCCACTGGCCTATCACAGAAAGCGCTTGAGGAGCTCGCAGTCCTTTTAGAAGTGCTTGACGGGGTAGGCATAGTTGGTGCATGGGCTCTCTACGAGCTTGTTGAAGTGGTCCGGTAGGCCCTGCTGGGGCTGCTTGCCCGCGTGATCAGCCGCGGCGACCAATGCGGAGTTGGCCGGTCGGTGCCGATCCTTCTTGTTCTTTTTGCCCCTTTGCGTGGAGGGGCCCTTGTCTTGGTCCTCGCGCTTAGCTTTGCCCTTGTCCTGGATTTCGTTGAAGACCGCTCCGACCGCCTCCTCACCGGAGGCGTGGTTCGTGGCGACGTTGAGCAGGTCGCGAGTGGTACGGGGCTTCAAGCAGCCAAGCTTGTGAATCAGAGACTCGCAGGTTGTCTCGGAGAGGAATGAGCTGATGATGTCCGTATCGACAACATCAGGAAGGGAGTTGCATCATTTCGAGAACCTACGGATGTAATCCCGTAGGGACTCATTGGGCTCCTATTGGTAGCTCTTGAGGTCCCAGGAATTCCTAGGGCGAACATACGTCCCCTAGAAGTTCTCGATGAAGACCCTCTTGAGGTCCACCCAGTCGCGGATGCTGTCATGCGGGAGGAATTTGAGCCATGCTCGAACATGTTCCCCCACGCAGATGGGGAGGTACTGAATGATGAAGTGGTCATCATCCACTCCTCCGGCACAGCAGGCGAGCCGAAAGTCTTCGAGCCATATACCAGGATTTGTCTCCCTGATATATTTAGCGATGTTGGTAGGCGGTCGGAAGCGTTGTGGGAACAGCGCTCTCTGGATGCGTCGGCCAAAGGCCCATGGTCCCGGGCCATCCGGGCTGGGACTCCAGTCGTTAGGTCAGCGACCATGCCTGGGGTGCGTTTCACCACTCCCCTCGATGGTCCGGCTAGGACCCATGCCGCCTACTCTCACCGCCGCCCGATGGACGTCATCATCATGCTGGGACTGACGCCGGTTGCTGATGACGCTGCTAGCACCTCCAACAAGTCGTCAAGGTCACAATGAACAAACATCACATGAACAGATACAAACAAATGGGACTACAAATAGAGAACTAAATAGTTCTGAGTCTATCATAGAAGATCCACATACAACAACAAAGAGGGGCAGACCAACACTGCCAAAAAGAATGAAGACTCAAATAGAACAGGTTAGGGAGAAAATGATACAGCAAGAGAGCAAGAAGAAGAAGAAAGCAACATCGATCGTGAATTCAGGTAAAAAAACAACCATCAATTTAAAAATGGGTAACTACAGCAAGGATAACTTTTCCTTTCCCCCCGCAGGCTCACCAATCAAGTCAAAGTCCAAGAGGGTCAAGAAAACAACATAAAAAACAATGGTACACAGCCAAGCAACTCAGGGGGATCAAGTGTGGCGTAGGAGATCACAAAAAAGAAGGAAGAACGAACTCAGCAACATTATGAGATTATGAGATATATGTAAAAATTCTATAGTAGTATTACAAGTTGTAATACATGATTTTGTCCAGTGATATGTAAGGCTGACATCCACTACATGCGCTAATTTCTTTTTTAAGCAGTTTTAAAAGCTCAACAACATTAAAATTGCAGCCATGAACCTAAAACTAATTACATTGATTATCTGGGATCAAGAAAGAACTCAGAAACTCATACAGACACGAGGATCAACACCCTGCAAAAAAAGTGCAGGGAAAAAATAAAAATGAAATTCAAACAATTACTAACAGAACCACTAGGTAATATAAAAAAATGCCAAAAAGAAAAATACCTGCTCATATAAGTTCAGTACAAGTGATTTGTCAATGCAGTTTGCTTTGCTAAAGAACAAATTAACTGCAAGCTTCACCCGTATGTTGGGGATATCAGATTGGTCAATCATGCGCGTGAGATCGATGTTTCTGTCCCATAACTCCATGAACTTCAAAGCATATATACCACAATCAACACTGAAAAACACACAAAAAATAAGTACTATACAAAAAAAAAAGGCTAAAGGCTAAGGGTGTCCATTTCTTAGCACATGATGAACTCAGGTAATCCCGGAACTCCCAAAAATATTATATTCAGGTAATCAAAAGTTGTAAACACTACTGATATTCGGGGGTATACCTGGTGTGCCTGGATTTGGACAAAAAAGTTTTGCTTTTCAAAAAGAAGTAAAAATGTTCCTCAAAAACATGTAAACATATACTATCAAGACACAACACAGATCACAAAAACTGACACAAAACTAACATATACTTGAATACTGGTACAGTATGCTCATTCATTTGAATTATCCTAAATCCATTTTAAACAAAAGTTGCACGAATTTAAAAAATCATACAGATCACCATGCCAACAACCTCATCTTGCATGGGTGCATGTAAGTCCCGCAACTAAAATCTACACACACAAATGCACACCAGACGACAAAAAAAAAGTCCATCTGCTTATCAAAATCCCATTCTAAAACAGGCGCCACAAAAAAATCAGTTGCATAGAACACCCAACACATCAAACCCTAGCTATTTTGACAAACCAAAGGTGACTGTGATGAAGTCCTGAGTACCGTCACAAATAGATACACATATACATGAACTGAAACCAAACTTAATACATTACATTGATAAAAAAAAACTTATACATTACTTTGTTTTGGAACTGGAGGATATAGCACAGAGAACGCATCAACATCTACATAACCCTCTGCGTGTTGGTACCAACATTCCCTGAATGCATTTATCTTAAAAAAAGTGAAGGGAAAATTTAGAACTAAACAAAAAGGGAGATTGATTTAATTTCAAAAAGTGAACAATAAAAAAAATATGAACTTACAAGCTTGGTCCTTGCTTAGATTTGAAAGTGATCACCACCATGAAAATAAGAATCCAAAAACACAAATAGTTTGTTCTTCAAGTCAACAATGAATGCAAACCAATGCTGGTGTATAATAACTGGAAAGCACAGCTGCATCATAAAAAAATTAATACATAGAAAAAAATTAAAAAAAACAAAATCTTAAAAAAAAGAAAAAACCTTGTCTGACAAATCCAGCTTGTAAGCAGAGTTGGCTCCAAGAAAATAATTCTTCACTGTGTCAATGTCATAGTCGCAATTGTAGGTGTAAAGACAACCCTGCAAATGGAAAAAAAATAAACATGACAAAAGGCAACATACAAAAAAGATAAACCCATAGCAGAATCACATGACTATAGACAAGCATTGCTGGGGCACAGATAAAAACAAATTCAAATGCACGCGAGGCTGCAACTAGCAAAAAAAAAAAGAAAAAAAGAAAAAAAAAGAACTTACCCCAACTTTTGGATAGAAGAGATGTTTCTTGGACTGCCTTGGGTGCTGATCCTCAAAAAATTTACGACCTAAAGGTTGCACAGATTGACCTAAAATTGTCGACTTTACCCATAGGTTGCACAGATTGACCTAAAGAACAATACGTAACACTGGTCTCGGCAAATTCAACTGCCTTCATACTACAAAAAAGGAAAAACACAAAATAAAAACCAAAATTCATAATGACTAAAAGTTCACAAAACAAAAGAACTTAAAAAAGAATATACCAAAAAAAGTAAAAAAAAGGACACAAATTGCATGCAACGGGCTGTGAGCTAGTCCACAAATAATATTATAGAAACACTTTTTCTTCGTATGTTACAGAAAAACGATGTCCACCTATAATATGATCATGAGGCCTACTAGCAGCAACACTGACTTCTGGGCTAACCCCTATTAAATCAATTGTTTGGAGGGTTCGCATAGCATTGAAAGTTCTTCTATTATATAGATCATCAGTTAACTTTCCTAATTGCATGCAACGGTCTCTGACACTTGGGGCACCCAAAACTTCAACATCAAGACATGCCTTGAAAAAAAAACAAAAAAAAACATCTCATCTGCATTATTTGTACTGATATTACAAAATAGTGCATATAGCATACTTAAATAATGATTAAACTAAACATCAAAATAGATGATAGCATAGATCCTTTAACTTGTCGAGAGAAGTAGACAGACAACAAACTGCTAATTTCAGAGACACACAGAGTAAAATAACAGTCAATCAGGCAAACAATTCCAGGTTCTACAACTATTGGATGATTGGGCTAAACAAACAAATTAACCAGCAAATATATAGAAGGATTGGTTCATTTGCTGTGGACCTCAGATGCTCCAAAAAACACATATATATGCAAGGCTTCTGGGCAAAAAAAGAATGGCACAAACTATCTAATTTCACTCATGCATATTTAAGTGTGACCAAACAAAACAAACTAGACTAACAGTCGAATTCCTGCCAAAAAAATCAGATAATTTGCTCAGCCTACTGATCACAATTGCAAAAGTTGAGAATCAAAAGGAAAAAAAAGACCAATTGAAGACTTTCACCAATTTCATAATCAAGCAAAAACCAACTTACATGGGGCTAGATTGACAAAAATTAGACTCCTGTGTCACCAAATAAGCAAACGCCACGCTTTTCCAACATTCACATAACAAAAAAAGATCACCAACACACAAGCTCAATGTTCAAAGAAGTGGCATTCAGATAGCATTAAGGGATCAGGTATCAGATAACTCTCGCATGTGACATTCATCCATCTGTAACTGGAATTAAAACACACAGACATATCGGACACCAAAAAAAAAAAAGGAGTGAACTATCTCTAAGCAGTACTACTCTTTACTAACAAAACAACAAATGCAATCATAGAAAACAAAAAAATTTAAAAAAACACATCTGATCTGTATATTATGGATTAAAAAATAAAAAACATGAAAAAAATTACCTTGGGAGCATTTAACAACTGATTGGCACGAGATTCAAATTTAGCTTTCTTGTTCATAATAGGAACATTCCCTGCAAAAAAATGAAAAAATGAAAAAAAAATCAATACAAAACAAAAACAAAAAAATAAATAAAAAGACACAGAAAGCAAACTCACTAGATTGAGAATTGCCGTGAGCCATCACTAAAGGAGTGTCCAGGACCAAAATGGGATTCTTCATTGAATTGCCATCACCAGATTTAATTGCTTCTCTGGATTCACTTGCATTCTGCAAAAAAAAAAGGTTCAACAAGAAAAAAGAAAAATTAACTCAACAAAACATTTGAACAAAAAAAAACCTACAAGCGAGGATTCATATTATATGGATTAGTGGAATCCACATTTTGTTTGTTTCCTATAGGGTTGCTGGCTTTGAAATTTTCTTCAACAATGCGTCTATTGGACTGCTCGTTGATATTTGAACTGTGCCGATTATCTACGTTGTTAAAAGCAGACTCTAAAATATCATACAAAACTACAAAAAGTAATGTGATCGGCAAAAGATTCAAACCAAAAAAGAAAATGAATACCTCTCACAACTGATGGAACAGACTTATTAATATCATTGACTCTATTGTTTTGAGGAAACCGGGGGACAACGTTTTCTCTTTTACCTCATTGGCGTTCTGTGCAGCATCTAAGAGAATCTGAAGAACGCTGAGAATTAGACTCTCAGTGGGCAACAAACAGAAATTGCACTTCCCATATGAATTCTCCTGAACAAGCTTGCATAACTCATCAACCACCTAAAGGAAGAAAGAAAAACAATGAAAATGAAGTGAAAATAAACAAGCAACATAAAAAGAAAAAGCATATAGACAAAATAAATTACATTTTTAGGCAAAAAATCACCAAAATACATAGTAAGCTTCTCCCTGAATCCCATTGATTCACCATTAGCCTATATTATGCAAAAAAAGAATACATTAAACAACATAGATTAAAAAAACTAACTCAAAAAACAAACCTTATCTTGATCATTACAAACTCCATTAACTTCTCGGGGGACTCCGTTGGCCTCATTCATTTTCTAAAAGAATGTAGAAAAAACAACTGTTGCACATGCCAAAAAATGGAAAACAGAAAAACAAGGGGGTGCAGAAAAAAATACCTTGGATTTGCAAAAAACAAGAAATTCCTCCAACAAATTGATATTTGCAGTAGAAATGAATGACTAAAAACAAAACAAAAAAATAAGAACAAAATATTTATCACTCATACAACTAGTACAACACACACAGGTTCAAAACCTTTGTGACCTTGCGCTGCTAGAGTACTTTCCTCAACTACACGGAAACAATTGCTCCTATCAGCCATCGGTACCTGAAAAAATTAGAACAAAAAAAATTAACCTGCCGAGTCAAAGGACTAATTGAAATGCTGGCCACATAAAAAAAAAGATTGGAAAAATCTGCACTGATGAAAAAATAGGTGCCTAACAATGAAGTCCAATTTTACCAAAAAAACACAAATCCTGAATTGAAAAAAACACATATATGGGATTACCCTAATTAGATAAAAAAAACATACCAAAACACCACAAAAAAATCATATACTTTATACAATCTGAAAAGCTCAAACACTTAATCAGGCTCTTCTTCCCTCTCCAATACAAACTGAAACTAATTATGAACATTTAACCTACATATAAAACACTAAAAATGAAAAGAAACTGCAGATCATCTAATGGAAATAAAACAAAAAAAACGAATTAGCATACATAAATAAAAACTGCAAAATCAGGCAAACAGGTAACTGGTGTTTAGGTAACTGCAATTAAACTAAATCAAACACATACCAATAAACTAACCCATACAATTTCAGGCATCAGGTAGCATTTGAAAGTATAAAAAACGCTGAAAATGAAACTGAAAACTAAAAATGGAATGACAACAGAGTCTTGCCTTTGTGTTAGTGGTTGGGGTGCATGCTGAGACGAATCGAATTGTTTCGTTGCAATCGTCACCAACCATAACCAAATGACAATAAAATAGACTACGAGAGCAGAGCAGGTAGGCAAAATATTATGAGGTAGGTAATAACAGACTAGCAGAGCAGAGCAGGTGGGCGAAATACTAGCAGCAAGCAAGCAAATCTAGCTAGGTCCTTACTCCTACCAACCGAGGCAAGTAAGGCAAAAACGATGGATGGATCATAGATCAAATACTAGCTAGTACTCACAAAAATACTGCACTTCAAAATCAAACAAAATGAACATGGTGTCCTGCATCGAACACCCCAAAAACACAAGGAGAATACCAAAAACTCCTAAAACTCAACACAGAATGGGATTCTCAGATCCAACATCGAACTAAACTGAATCCCCCGCAGCAACCACTATGGGAGAAACCCTAAACGACGAAAATGAAACACAACTGCCATTGAGACTCGAATCTGAACAAGAGTAACACAAATACACACCAAATCTGCGATACCTGTCGCCTAAACGCATTACACAGAACCACACATACAGCCTAGAACCTGAACATGAGTAAACTAAACTCCACCCCCAGATCTGCGTAGAAAAAAAAAACAACATCGACGGGGTGTCGAACGCCCAATCTAAGCAAACACAGATTCCACACATCGCCGGAACACAATGAATAACACAGAAAAAGGGCGCGCAAATGAGATAACTTAGCTCGACAAAGAAGTGGAGCTGCAAGTCGCCACGACGCCGGAGAATGAGTCGACCACAACCGGGGGCCGCCGAGTCGCCGCGACGGGGGAGCGGCGAGTCGCCCCGACTCGTCTCGAAGAAGACGAAGCGAAATGAAATGGGGAAAGGGGGAAATGGAAGCCAAAACTTCGGGCGTGACTCCCGAAAAATCAAAACAGTAACGCACTCAGCTAGGCCCCACATGTCACAGAAACAAACCCATCAGCACACGACAAAGAGCAGATCGAACGCTGCAGAACAAAAAAACATCATAGATCGAACGGCCAAAAAAACAGTTACTCAGCAACAACAAAACAACCGGGCACTGTTTAGCATTTCTGTATATATAATATATATATGACTATACTTCATGACATATTGACATGAGTGTTTTTGTTTGGAAATAATGGGAGGAAGTGTTCCTCTGTTTGTGAGAAGAACGCTTACTTATGTTCTATTGTTGTGAGGAATAAAGCTATGGTTTGACTTAGGACAAAACGAATATCTCATTGGGGATTAGAATTTACAACCTCAGATTTAAGGATCGCTCACTGATAACCTGGACGATCTAGCAATGGACACAGTTTTCCCAAATTTTGACACTGATTTCTTAGCTGAAAATTACTAGTATATGCTCGCAGAATTCCAAATCCAAGTAAAAGGCGGTTCCAGCTTAGCAGCACACCCAAATTCTGAAATGTGAAACTGAATCAGAATCACTAACGATTTGGCCAACTTCGCCTCACAACTAATCTCTGACAAGTTTTTGCATTTGTAAGAATGAACGACTTCGGAATTCCAGGGGTCAAAGTTTATTTGTATCGTTGTAAGCATGATGAAAATCATTATGACTTCATGAACCTTTTGGTCAATTCTGACGACCCCCCAGAACCAGAAATTTTCACATCGAATTTGCTACAAACAGTACTGAGCGACAAACAGTACTAAAAAAACTTCTGGAACATTAGCTTGGTTACAGGACTGCACTGCACTATCAGAAACATTGCATCTGAGCGACAAACAGTACGAAAATGTGACATTACGTCAGCCACAATATAAACCAACTAAAGCAGTAGCTCGTCAGCTACTGAAGAATCAATCACACAGTCCACCATCCATCACAACTAGTAATTGCTAACGAGTAACAGCACCCCATGAAGCAAGCACACCTTCATGTGGGCGATACAATCCAGACATTGAACACATGCTAACACTACTACGGGAAGCTAAATCCGCCGCCACCGATGAGCTCCCTGGCGCCCGCAGGAGGGCTGATGTAGACCCAGAGCAGCGAGATGGTCATGCAGATGAGCCCGGACCAGACGAACACGATGGTCGGCACACGGCCACGGCGGCCCAGAAGGCCCTTGGCGAACGGGTAGAGGTGGCACAGCACCCAGAAGCTGAAGAAGGCGCCGCCCAGCAGCTTGCTCCACTGCGGGAACTCGCTGTACAGCGTGCGCGCCGACGCCACGGCCACGGCCACCGCGTTCACCATCATGATCGTCACGGGCGGCACCATCAGGAAGCTCCACCGCACCTCGTACAGCTCCGCGAACGCGTCCTCCTCGCCGTCGTCGCCGGCGCCGCCGGGCTTCGACGTCAGCGTGAAGGAGATGTCCACGCCGGCGATAACCTTGAGGAGGCCCTGCAGCACGGCGGCCGGGTGCGCGCTGGTCCCTCCGATCACCCAGAACTGCTCGTTCCGCCACCACTCGTTAAGCGTGACCCCGGACCACTTGATCTCCAGCAGCGCCAGCAGGCAGAGCGTGATGGTGATGATGAGCAGCAGCGCCAGGAACGTGGCGTTGAGCGACTGCACGATGAACTTGCCGGAGAAGAGGGACACGGCCGGGAGCACGCAGTAGACGAGGAGGAAGACGGAGGTGAACGGGTACATGCCCACGTTGAAGTAGGCCACGCGCTGGAGGAACTTCATCCGCGGGGACGCGAACAGGGCGTTGTTGCGGGAGAAGAAGATCTCCACGGACCCCGTCGCCCACCGGAGCACCTGGTGGAGGCGGTCGGTGAGGTTGATGGGCGCCGTGCCGCGGAACGCGTCGCGCCGCGTCAAGCAGTACACGGACCGCCACCCGCGGTTGTGCATCCGGTACCCCGTCACCACGTCCTCCGTCACCGACCCGTAGATCCACCCGATGCGCCGCCCCCACTCCGTCTTGTCCTCGTAGAAGCACGAGATGACGCTGATGGCCTCGGCGACGGTGGCCGCGTCGAGCGGCTCGCGAGGCACGGCCAGGGCGCCGGCGGGGCGGCCCTGGTGCGCGCCAGGCGTGTCCTGCAGGAGCCGACCCTGGTACTCCGCCACGGGGATGGACGCCACGAATGTTGCCGAGCTGCCGAACCGCCGCGGGAGCAGCGCGGACGACTCGATGTCGTCGAGCTGCTGGAAGGCGTCGTCCTCGATCGGCGGCAGCATCATCTCCCTGTCGTTGTTGTTCTCCCTGTCCGTCTTTTTTCCCATGGTGGGCTTCCTCAGGAACAGCTTGATCTTCTTCCTCCCGAGCCAGCCGTGGTGCTCCGTGGCGCGCGGCGGGCTGAACCCGTACAGCGCGGTGCGGCGGAAGACGCAGCCGGTGCCGACGTACATGGGGCCCTGCAGCCCGTCCATGGCGCGCATGGCCACGTCGAAGAAGACGAGGTTGTGGTTGGCGTACCGGTCGTTGGGGTCGATGCCCTCGAACCGCTGCGGGAACTGGACGTAGCAGACGCGGTCGCCGCCGCGGTCGAGCATGAAGCACATCCCCTCGCGGAGCGCCGCCGAGTTGTGCACGTAGTGGTCGCAGTCCAGGTTGAGGATGAAGGGCCCGTTCGACATGATGGCGCTCGTGCGCACCAGCGCGTTCATGGCGCCGGCCTTCTTGTTGTGGTCGTACCCGGGGCGCTTCTCACGGGACACGTACACCAGCATCGGCAGCCGGATGTCCACGCCCGTCGTGTCGATCAGTCCGCCGGACTCCGCCGGCTCCGCGCCCAGCACAGGCTCTGACGTCGGAGGCGCAAGCATTGCCTGCAACTCAATTTCAGGCACACATCAGCATCTCGAATGAACAACTGAACAAATTTGTAAATTTTTCTATCAATCGAGCAATCAATCACCTGAATGATGCCGGCATGGTCACCACGGGAGTGGTCTGGCGCAGAGGTGAGCCAGGTGCCAGGCCACTGCGACCCGTCAGACATCCATGTCGCCTTCACGGCCGCCGCTGCCTCAGGCAATGCTCCGGAAAGGGTGCCGGCCGCCATGGCCTCCTCCTGCTGCCTTCTCCTGGCGCGCAGCTCCTCGCCGGCGTTGTACGCGTCGGAGCGCCGGCGGATGGCCTCTGGCAGCGAGTTCACCCTCACCTTGAACTCGTCGTACTCCGCTTCACCTTCCGCCGCTCCCGGACGAAATCCACACGCACCTTGTTCCTGAGGAAGTCCCTCTTCTGGCCGAAGTAGGCCTCCGGGCTGCGCGGCTCGACGCCGTGCTTGCGGCAGAACGGCACCCAGGTGCGAGCGAAGCTTGCGGTCTCGGCGAGCGCCTCAAAGGTGAGCAGCGCGCCGCCGTCGTCGGAGAGGTAGCAGGCCAGCTTCTCGACCGGGTAGTCGGCGGCGAGGATGGAGAGGATGGTGTTGGCGGTGACGAGCGGCGGCTCCTTTTCCGGGTCGGCGGTGGAGACGAAGACGTCGATGCCGGGCAGGTCGGAGTGGCCCTTGGGGTTGCGCGCGGTGGGCAGCTCGAAGCGCTCGGCGAGGACGTCCAGGTCGGCGGCCCGGTGGATGGGGCAGAGCTTGGGGAGGCTGTCGAGAAGCCAGGAGAAGGCGAACCAGACCTCGCACGTCACCGAGAGCGCCCACAGCCACACCGCTTCTGGGTTCGAGTGCCGAATGCGCCATGTCAGGAAGAACCCCAGCGCCACCAGACGGATTGCGATCAGCAGCCTGCACCGGAACAGAGCAACGAGCAGAGTAAGGCCAGTCTCAATGGCAGTGTCATTGCACGGTTTACAAAATTAACACGTCATCAAAAGTGAAATGAAACCCTCCGTGAAACTACCTCCACAATGCTGGCCTTTCACTCTGATGTTTCCAATGCTAAGCAAAGCTGTTAATTACTGCAGGTTGCTGGGATCATTTGCACCGATGAATCATGTAGCTAAATACTTGAATTTCACACATCCATCGCCTCTAGCAGCAGGCAATACTTGAATTTCACACACACACATTCACATACACATTCAGATTCAGAGAAGGCCTCCATGTGCATATATATACGCACGCACCAGTTTTCACATGCTGCGTGACACATACACATTCAGTTTTCACACACGCACATTCACATTCAGTTTTCACACGAAGTAGAAATTGACATGATATCAAGGTAGATAACTTCAGATAACAAGCAAGATAGCACCAGGTTTCTGACATGGACCATAGTCACAGGTTCAGTACTTAACCAACGATTAGCTAAAGATAATTGAGATTAACTAAAGATAGAAAGCACTGCATATGATTGTTCAGCTCATACGATTGTTCAGTTCATACAAGTTCATACTACTGTTCAAAAGATAGAAAACACTGCATATTACATAGTGAAGTTCAGATAACTGGAACATCAGGATAACTTGGACGATATAGATTCTTTAATCCTGAACTAAGCTAGATAACTGGAGGTAAATTGACGATGACCATTCAACCAACAATGCCGAGATGCACCCATAGGATTCATAAAGATTCTTTCACCCTGCAAAAATAAAGATAGTGGTGCACAGATCAATCACCTACAGTAAAATTCTCACAACTATCACACACATAACAGCCGAACATGATTGCACTAACCAGGTACCAGCCTAATCAAAGCAAGACTAACTAGCTACCAGCCTAATCAGCGTCGGTACTTTCTGATCGCCACGAGTGAACTGACCCTTCCATGCATTTGGGCATCTTTCCCATTGCCAATGCATGCAATCAATGCTACCGAACATACCGGGAAAACCTCGTCTCTCACCAAGTTTCAGTAGACGTTCAGTATCTTCCATAGTGGGGCGCCTCAAATATCTTTCACCAAACACATCTCTAACACCTTTGACAAAATTCTTCATCGCCTCCATTGCAGTAGTCTCCCCAATCTTCAAGTATTCATCTAGTTCATCTGCAGCACTACCAGTAGCCAATTGGCGAATAGCTGCAGTACACTTTTGTAGTGGACTCAGCCCTTGCCGATTAACAGCATCCACCCTTTGTGTAAAATAATTAGACCATTGGCCTAAGGCCTCAACAATGCGTAGGAAAAGTGGCCTAGACATACGAAATCTTCGGCGAAAAATATTTGAAGGATAAAGAGGATTTTCTGAGAAATAATCAGTCACTAGTTTCTGATGTGCTTCCTCTCGTGGCCGTTTGATGTGTTTCCTCGGATGGGATCGATGGTCATAAGCCTCTTTCTGAAGACCTTCGATGGTTGATTGTATAACAAGCGTGGCTTCATTGAGAACATCATCTATGATCTGACCCTCAGCCAAGAACTCATCCAACGAGTACAGAGAATTCTGATCAGTGTACTCATTTTCCTCAGACATCTTTCAAGAAGATAGAAAGATAGTGGATAAAAGAGGTGAGGAAAAGAGAAGGCCTTCGTGGGAGCAAAAGAGAGAAGGCCTTCATGTGCATATATAGGTTCACAAATAGGGCTGCATTCACATATAGGGCTGCATATAGGGCTGCATTCACACATAGTACTGCAGCATTCACACATAGTACTGCATATAGGGTTGCATTCACATATAGGGCTGCATTCACACATATAGGGCTGCATTCATATATAGGACTACATATAGGGCTGCATTCACACATAGTACTGCAGCATTCACACATAGTACTGCATATAGGGTTGCATTCACATATAGGGATGCATTCACACATATAGATGCATTAACATATTGGCAGATAGCACACTTTCCATAAATAAAAGCCACGAAGAGAATATCGACATCTAAGTTATGTGTTTCAACTTTGTACGACATCTACGAAATAGTACTTAAAAAACAAAGCTGTGTAATGCACAGGAATTAAGGCGAGAACTAACCTTACTCGAAGCAAACAACTTCTCTTCAAGCTTATGTAATGTCTTCTCTCGATTGGCCTTTTGATCTGCAGTCATGTGACTTGTATCTTGATTGAGCAGGGAATTGTAGACCTCAAACATCTTTGCTTCCTTTTGCTCCTTTTTGCCTTCAAATTTGCATTTGCTATCTCGAATTTGTGCGTCAAGAACCTTCTCGACTCCACCTTTCGATCTTCTTTTGCACCTTAATAATTTTATCAATATTGTCCCCAAGGATGACAATTCCATCCATAACATTATCCTTCTTGCGCTTTCCACTACGCTCGTGCTTTTCTTCGCTTCTCTACCGATGGGACGGCATTGTCCTTACGGAACATCAACTATCTCGGTCTTCTCTTTCTCTGTTTCAAACCGAGCACACCATTTGGGCTCCTCTTTTAATACCTTCCACCAATGCACCAACGAAAAGCGCTTTCCAAATCTGGTTTCATACATTTTACGTGCCTCTTCCTCTAGCATGTCATCCGAGTATCCGCTTGTATACATTTGAGTTACCTTAGTCAAGCGTCATTGAAATCGGTGATTGATGACTTGAGGCGTGACCGATGAACCTTCAATTGGTTTATTTCCTTCTTCGCTTCCCATTCCTTTCTTGTTAAAGTTATCAGTCACTTCCTTCCAAAATGTTTCAAATTTCTTGTCATTACCCTTAACTGGATCTTTACTAGCATTCAACCAAGCTTTGGCCTACAAAATGCAAATAAAAAAATATATGAACAAATCGGTGACTTGTACCAAACACTACCCTACAAAGGAAAATAAACAAAACTAATAAGTGATTACCGGTCTTTCTTCCTCGTCATGAGTCCAATATCTTTTATTCATTTGTCCTATTTGCCTCACTATTATCCCCTTCATCATTGTCCACAATCACTTTGTCTCCTTTGCTAAAGTGCCTTGTTTCTGACTTGGGATGTTCTTGTTGCATGGACACTTGGTGGTGGTGGGGATATTGGGTTCAAGCTCATGGTCCGACCAACAAAATGAAAATTTTCTCCTATGTGTGGGTGTGGCGTGGCGAGGTCGTTGAAGAAAATTCATAAAACCACGGTGGATAAACAGCCACGACATTTTTACAACAGATAAAACAACATTATTTCAACTACGGTTCTATTTATTTGATGAAACAATATCCATAGGTGTCTCAATTGAGTCTACTGGTGGATGCTCATTCACTCCACAGGTCTCACAGGTGTTGATCACGGATAACTAACATTATTCCAACTACAGTTCTACTCATCATGTCTCAATAATAATTGGTAGATTGAGATGCATGACTAGTGATAAACTTAATGCCTTCATTGTAAATAGAGTGTTGATATCAATTTCAGCAATATAATTGTTTTAGCAATATAAAATTATGACTTCATTCATTACTAGAGAAATTTAAGCATCTCAGACCATCATCAAATACTAGTAATCTACAATTCACTCAAATGAATTTTTTTATATACTCAAGTGAATATTTTTATCTACATTATTGCTCTAGTAAGCTATTTGTATTCACTAGCACACACAATACACATCCATTTGTAATTTATTCAAAAACTAGCAGATCGATTTATACACACACAAATGCTTTCATAGATTGAAATGAAAACATACCATAAATTTTGTGCTTGACGATTTCCTTCTTGATTGAAAATTTGAGGGCATGCCCCCAATCCCCCCTTCTGTTGGAATCGGCAGGCACCGCTCCTTGAGAGAAGGGATGAAGTCGGCATTGCAGGGGCGCAGGGAAGAGTTCGCGGAGAGAGGGACGAAGGCGTGGGGCGGCGGAGCAGAGGGGGTGGTGGCGCAGAGAGGGAATCAGCGGCGAAGACGGCCATTTGGGGGCGCCGACGAAGTAGAGAACGCCGTCTTCATTCCAAGGCGGCTGCCGCTGCGCCCTTTCCCTCCTTTGCTGCGCTGCCCAGAGCTCCGGCGTCCGCCATCCATGGCTCTAGATAGGCACCAGCGGTGGCGGCGGCAGGAGCGGCGAAGATGATGCGCAAGGGGACGGAGAAAAGGCAGCGCGCGGAAGAAGAAAGCGCGGGAGATGGGGAGGACCGGCGCGCGGGAGATGGGGAGGACCGGCGCGCGGGAGATTGGGAGGACTGGCGCGCGGGAGATGGAGAGGAATGGCGCGGAGACGAGGAATTCCGGCGCCGACTGGAGCACGGGATCCATGGAATGAAATTTTTCCCCTCAATGGTGGTGTCGTCCGGTTACCGAGCTCTAGGTAACTGCGCTGGGTCGTTTCGTGGCCACGACACGAACTCGTTCTCTCTCCTCCGGTTTCATTCACAGATTCTATTTTTTTTCTGACGTGGCATCTAATTAATGTGCATGACACCCCTGTGAAATCTGCATTGAGACTGGCCTAATTCCCGGCCCGATCCTTGGGGGGAAACCTTCTCCGAAATTCCACGGGTTCATGGGAGCGCGAGGAGTGGGTGCAAGCTCCGGCCTTTCCTGGGCGGATCTGAGCTGAGCTTTGAGGGATCCGTCGATCGAGCTGGTCTGGATCGGTAGTTTCGTTGGTTAGTGGGGGAGTCGATTTGATTTCGGGAAGCGATGTCGCGGGCGGCTGTCGCTGCCGGGCGGGTCGCAGGTCACGGTGACGGTGTCGCCGACGAGGAACAAGGCGGAGAGCCCCGGGGACGGGGTGATCAAGAGGAGCGGCGGCGGATCGGGCTCACCAGCCCGGTGCCGAGGCACTCGCCGGGGCGCGGGTCGCCCACCGTCGCCACGCAGCAGCTTCGCCTGCGCGCCGAGCGGCGGCGGCGGGGCAGCCGCTTACTTGCCGCTTCACGGCGCGTGCCGGCGTGGATGACAGCGCCGACGAAGTTCGTGCACTACACCGTGCACATCCCGCCCACGCCGGAGCGGACGGTGGCGGCGTCCGCTGAGTCCATGGATGCGCCGGCGCCCAATGCGTACGAGGACGGCGGCTCGGCGGAGGTGCGGCCGCCGCAGAGGAGCTATATCTCCGGGACCATCTTCACGGGCGGGATCAACCAGGCCACGCGCGGCCACGTGCTCAACACCTCCGCCGCCAGCAGCGCCGCCGCCACGGCCGCGGCCTCCGCCAACATGTCGTGCAAGATGCGCGGCTGCGAAATGCCTGCGTTCCTGGCCTCCGGCGACGGCGACGGCGGGCCGTGCGACTGCGGCTTCATGATCTGTGGCGAGTGCTACGCGGACTGCGTCGCGGCTGCGGGGAACTGCCCCGGGTGCAAGGAGCCCTACTCTGCGGGGAGCGACACCGACGATGACGACGACGGCGAGGACGACGAGGCCGTCTCCTCGTCCGAGGAGCGGGACCAGCTGCCGCTCACCTCCATGGCGAAGCGCTTCTCCATCATGCATTCCATGAAGATTCCCAGCAACAACGGTGGCGGCGGCAAGCCGGCCGATTTCGACCACGCGCGCTGGCTCTTCGAGACCAAGGGCACCTACGGCTACGGCAACGCGCTCTGGCCCAAGGACGGGCACGGCGGCGGTGGCGGCGCCGGCTTCGCTGGGTTCGAGGAGCCGCCGAACTTCGGCTCCCGCTGCCGCCGGCCGCTCACCAGGAAGACCAGCGTCTCTCAGGCCATCCTCAGTCCTTACAGGTACCAAATCATTGGCAAGAGATTTAAAAAATCTCTCTGAAATCCTCAGTCCTTACAGGTACCAGCTTAGGCCAGTCTCAATGCAGATTTCACAGGGGTGTCATGCACATTAATTAGATGCCACGTCAGAAAAAAAATAGAATCTGTGAATGAAACCGGAGGAGAGAGAACGAGTTCGTGTCGTGGCCACGAAACGACCCAGCGCAGTTACCTAGAGCTCGGTAACCGGACGACACCACCATTGAGGGGAAAAATTTCATTCCATGGATCCCGTGCTCCAGTCGGCGCCGGAATTCCTCGTCTCCGCGCCATTCCTCTCCATCTCCCGCGCGCCAGTCCTCCCAATCTCCCGCGCGCCGGTCCTCCCCATCTCCCGCGCGCCGGTCCTCCCCATCTCCCGCGCTTTCTTCTTCCGCGCGCTGCCTTTTCTCCGTCCCCGTGCGCATCATCTTCGCCGCTCCTGCCGCCGCCACCGCTGGTGCCTATCTAGAGCCATGGATGGCGGACGCCGGAGCTCTGGGCAGCGCAGCAAAGGAGGGAAAGGGCGCAGCGGCAGCCGCCTTGGAATGAAGACGGCGTTCTCTACTTCGTCGGCGCCCCCTCCAGCTTCGTCTTCGCCGCTGATTCCCCTCTCTGCGCCACCGCCCCCTACAGCTCCGCCGCCCCCTACAGCCTTCGGCCCCTCTCTCGGCGAACTCTTCCCCCTCACCACATGCCGACTTCATCCCTTCTCTCAGGAAGGAGCGGTGGTCTTGCCGATTCCAACAGAAGGGGGGGATTGGGGCCATGCCTCAAATTTTCAATCAAGAAGGAAATCGTCAAGCACAAAATTTATGGTATGTTTTCATTTCAATCTATGAAAGCATTTGTGTGTGTATAAATCGATCTCGCTAGTTTTTTGAATAAATTACAAATGGATGTGTATGTGTGTGCTAGTGAATACAGTTAGCTTACTAGAGCAGTAATGTAGATAAAAATATTCACTTGAGTATATAAAAAATTCATTTGAGTGAATTGTAGATTACTAGTATTTGATGATGGTCTGAGATGCTTAAATTTCTCTAGTAATGAATGAAGTCATAATTTTATATTGCTAAAACAATTATATTGCTGAAATTGATATCAACACTCTATTTACAGTAAGGCATTAAGTTTATCAGCTAGTCATGCATCTCAATCTACCAATTATTATTGAGACATGATGAGTAGAACTGTAGTTGGAATAATGTTAGTTATCTGCATCAACACCTGTAGACCTGTGAGTGAATGAGCATCCACCTGTAGACTCAATTGAGACACCTATGGATATTGTTTCATCAAATAAATAGAACTGTAGTTGAAATAATGTTGTTTTATCTGTTGTAAAAATGTCAGGGCTGTTTATCCACCAGGTGGTTTTATGAATTTTCTTCAACGACCTCAGTTTACGCCACACCCACACATAGGAGAAAATTTTCATTTTGTTGGTCAGACCATGAGCTTGAACCCAATATCCCCACCACCACCAAGTGTCCATGCAACAGTAACATCCCAAGCTGTGAAACAAGGCACTTTAGCAAAGGAGACAGTGATTGTGGACAATGATGAAGGGGATAATAGTGAGGCAAATAGGACAGTGAATAAAAGATATTGGACTCATGACGAGGAAGAAAGACTGGTAATCACTTATTAGTTTTGTTTATTTTCCTTTGTAGGGTAGTGTTTGGTACAAGTCACTGATTTGTTCATATATTTTTTTTATTTGCATTTTGTAGGCCAGTGCTTGGTTGAATGCTAGTAAAGATCCAGTTAAGGGTAATGACAAGAAATTTGAAACATTTTGGAAGGAAGTGACTGATAACTTTAACAAGAAAGGGAATGGGAAGCGAAGAAGGGAAATAAACCAATTGAAGGTTCACTGGTCACGCCTCAAGTCATCAATCACTGATTTCAATGACGCTTGGACTAAGGTAACTCAAATGTATACAAGCGGATACTCGGATGACATGCTAGAGGAAGAGGCACAGAAAATGTATGAAACCAGATTTGGAAAGCGCTTTTCGTTGGTGCATTGGTGGAAGGTATTAAAAGAGGAGCCCAAATGGTGTGCTCAGTTTCAGGAAACAGAGAAAGAGAAGACTGAGATAGTTGATGTTCCAGAAGGACAATGCCGTCCCATCGGTAGAGAAGCAGCAAAGGCTGAGCGTAGTGGAAAGCGCAAGAAGGATAATGTTATGGATGGAATTGTCATCCTTGGGGACAATATTGATAAAATTATTAAGGTGCAGCAAGATCGAAAGGTGGAGTGCGAGAAGGTTACTGACGCACAAATTCAGATAGCAAATGCAAATTTGAAGGCAGCAAAGGAGCAAAAGGAAGCAAAGATGTTTGAGGTCTACAATTCCCTGCTCAATCAAGATACAAGTCACATGACTGCAGATCAAAAGGCCAATCGAGAGAAGACATTACATAAGCTTGAAGAGAAGTTGTTTGCTGAGTAAGGTTAGTTCTCAGTCTTAATTCCCAGGCATTACACAGTTTGTTTTTTTAAGTACTATTTCGTAGATGTCAGCAAAGTTGAAACACATAACTTAGATGTCAGTATTCTCTTCGTAGGCTTTTATTTATGGAAAGTGTGCTATCTGCCAATATGTTAATGCATCTATATGTGTGAATGCATCCCTATATGTGAATGCAACCCTATATGCAGTACTATGTGTGAATGCTGCAGTACTATGTGTGAATGCAGCCCTATATGTAGTCCTATATATGAATGCAGCCCTATATGTGTGAATGCAGCCCTATATGTGAATGCAACCCTATATGCAGTACTATGTGTGAATGCTGCAGTACTATGTGTGAATGCAGCCCTATATGCAGCCCTATATGTGAATGCAGCCCTATTTGTGAACCTATATATGCACATGAAGGCCTTCTCTCTTTTGCTCCCACGAAGGCCTTCTCTCTTTTCCTCACCTCTTTTATCCACTATCTTTCTATCTTCTTGAAAGATGTCTGAGGAAAATGAGTACACTGATCAGAATTCTCTGTACTCGTTGGATGAGTTCTTGGCTGAGGGTCAGATCATAGATGATGTTCTCAATGAAGCCACGCTTGTTATACAATCAACCATCGAAGGTCTTCAGAAAGAGGCTTATGACCATCGATCCCATCCGAGGAAACACATCAAACGGCCACGAGAGGAAGCACATCAGAAACTAGTGACTGATTATTTCTCAGAAAATCCTCTTTATCCTTCAAATATTTTTCGCCGAAGATTTCGTATGTCTAGGCCACTTTTCCTACGCATTGTTGAGGCCTTAGGCCAATGGTCTAATTATTTTACACAAAGGGTGGATGCTGTTAATCGGCAAGGGCTGAGTCCACTACAAAAGTGTACTGCAGCTATTCGCCAATTGGCTACTGGTAGTGCTGCAGATGAACTAGATGAATACTTGAAGATTGGGGAGACTACTGCAATGGAGGCGATGAAGAATTTTGTCAAAGGTGTTAGAGATGTGTTTGGTGAAAGATATTTGAGGCGCCCCACTATGGAAGATACTGAACGTCTACTGAAACTTGGTGAGAGACGAGGTTTTCCCGGTATGTTCGGTAGCATTGATTGCATGCATTGGCAATGGGAAAGATGCCCAAATGCATGGAAGGGTCAGTTCACTCGTGGCGATCAGAAAGTACCGACGCTGATTCTTGAGGCCGTGGCATCACATGATCTTTGGATTTGGCATGCGTTCTTTGGAGTAGCGGGTTCTAACAATGATATTAATGTTTTGAACCAATCTACTGTATTTCTCAATGAGCTAAAAGGACAAGCTCCGAGAGTACAGTACACGGTCAATGGGAATCAACACAACACTGGGTATTATCTTGCTGATGGAATATATCCAGAATGGGCAGTATTTGTTAAGTCAATACGACTCCCTATCACTGACAAGGAGAAGTTGTATACACAGGAACAAGAAGGGGCAAGAAAGGATATCGAGAGAGCCTTTGGTGTATTGCAGCGTCGATTTTGCATCTTAAAACGTCCAGCTCGTCTATATGACCGAGATGTACTCCGTGATGTTGTGCTAGCTTGCATCATACTTCACAATATGATAGTTGAAGATGAGAAGGAAGAGGACATTATTGAAGAAAATCTAGATCTAAATGTGGCTCCTAGTTCATCAACCGTTCAAGAACCGGAAAACTCTCCTGATCAATATGTTCCGTTGGAGAGAGTTTTAGAAAAAGATACTTCTATTCGAGATCGATCGGCTCATCATCGACTTAAGAATGATTTGGTGGAACATATTTGGACTAAATTTAGTGGTCGTATACATAGGACTGGAGTTTGAGGTAGAATACATGTAATTATTTTATATATCATACAGTTTTATATATATGCATGGTGCATTTGTAATTGTCTCGAATGCTCATCGTCAATTATTTTGGTTTTTCGCAGGTCCCAATCTAGTCCCAATCTGCCAAAGGACAACTTATCTCCATTGTTGTTTTGAACTAAGGTTAGTTTTGAGAATCTTGATCACTATGTTTATCTTTTTTAACCACATAGCAGTTGTATGTGTATGTGATCATAGGAATGAGCTTCAACCTGAACCTGATTAGTTGGTCAGTGAAATCATGTTAGGCTGGTAGCTAGTTAGTCTTGCTTTGATTAGGCTGGTACCTGGTTAGTGCAATCATGTTCGGCTGTTATGTGTGTGATAGTTGTGAGAATTTTACTGTAGGTGATTGATCTGTGCACCACTATCTTTATTTTTGCAGGGTGAAAGAATCTTTATGAATCCTATGGGTGCATCTCGGCATTGTTGGTTGAATGGTCATCGTCAATTTACCTCCAGTTATCTAGCTTAGTTCAGGATTAAAGAATCTATATCGTCCAAGTTATCCTGATGTTCCAGTTATCTGAACTTCACTATGTAATATGCAGTGTTTTCTATCTTTTGAACAGTAGTATGAACTTGTATGAACTGAACAATCGTATGAGCTGAACAATCATATGCAGTGCTTTCTATCTTTAGTTAATCTCAATTATCTTTAGCTAATCGTTGGTTAAGTACTGAACCTGTGACTATGGTCCATGTCAGAAACCTGGTGCTATCTTGCTTGTTATCTGAAGTTATCTACCTTGATATCATGTCAATTTCTACTTCGTGTGAAAACTGAATGTGAATGTGCGTGTGTGAAAACTGAATGTGTATGTGTCACGCAGCATGTGAAAACTGGTGCGTGCGTATATATATGCACATGGAGGCCTTCTCTGAATCTGAATGTGTATGTGAATGTGTGTGTGTGAAATTCAAGTATTGCCTGCTGCTAGAGGCGATGGATGTGTGAAATTCAAGTATTTAGCTACATGATTCATCGGTGCAAATGATCCCAGCAACCTGCAGTAATTAACAGCTTTGCTTAGCATTGGAAACATCAGAGTGAAAGGCCAGCATTGTGGAGGTAGTTTCACGGAGGGTTTCATTTCACTTTTGATGACGTGTTAATTTTGTAAACCGTGCAATGACACTGCCATTGAGACTGGCCTTATAGCGCCTCTGGAGGCTGGAGCTCGTGGGGGGATGAGTGATCAATCGATGAGCTCGCGCACCGAGGAGGAGGACGATCTGGTGGGGCGCAGGGCGTGGCAGCGCCTGTATTTATTCCGTCGGATTCTTCGCCGTCGCTTTTTGAAACGGCGAGCAGAGTTGCCGGCCGCCCCCAACGGTCGGGTCGCGCTAACGTGGCCGCGCAACGGTCGGGGGCGCGAGGCGGATCCGGCCGTCTGTGTGTCATCGGACGGTGCACGTTTGTTTGACGCGAGCGGGCAATGAGGATGGTAGCCGTTTGGGAAGAGAGGGGAGGAAGCTATTGGGGGCCACGCGACAAGAGAGAGCTTGGGTTCGGCGGCAGCCGGCATGTGCACAATTATACACAGGAGTCACCTCGTACTTGTATTCGCAGAGCAGCCGGCTGGTTTCCCGCTCACGTCACTGTTCATCAAACTAGCGAAACATTATTTTCTCTTATAAAACCAGTCAGTTTCAGCCGAGATTCTGCCAGCCGAATGGGACACCATTGGTTGTGAAAAATATTATCAGGATTAACAGTTAACTGAGACCACCAGGTGGGCCCCGTAGGATTAAGGCTAGTTTGGTGGTCTCCTCCCTAGAGTTTTCACTCTTTGATTCTCTGGAGTGGCTGTAGCATGATGCAAAACAGGTGAGAAAGTTCTAAAATAATTCTGATGGAGATTAAAAGGAGAGCAATAATTTTTAGCTATCTACTCCTAACGTAAATTGATAAGTGATCAAAATTCAGTTGTGTTTTAACCGTTTGGTAGAGCTTCATAGAATCCGCTTCGAAAAAGCTAGGAGCGGAGCTCTACTAAACAGGCCTATATAATGGACTCAAGCCTTACCTAGTTAGCTTCTACAGTGTGCTTGTGTTTGGTCTAGGAGCCAAGCCAAAATTTGGCTTGGCACACTTCTTTGTCCATCTTAGTTCATTCTGTTGGCCAAATTTTGACAAATCTATGGCCAACAAATTGATGACCTATGCCAAAATCTGACTTGGTTTGGAGGTGCTACAAACCAAATACATAGGCATATATCAACTTTTGTTGAATAGAAAGGTTCTTGCTTTCTTTTCTGCTGTTCTTTTATATATAGACGGGCCACCGCTAATTGTCATACTTTGCTAACCAAGATAGAAATTTCCCGATTTGATATTAGTACTCTACTCGTCAGTGAGTTAGGCCTTGTTTAGATTGCAAATTTTTGCAATCTGGACGCTGTAGCACGTTTCGTTTGTATTTGACAAACTTTGTTCGATCATGGACTAACTAGGCTCAAAAGATTCGTCTCGTGATTTACAACCAAACTGTGCAATTAGTTATTTTTTTTACCTACATTTAATGCTCCATACATGTATCCAAAAATTGATGTGAGAGAGAGTGAAAAAACTTAGAACTTTGAGGCAATCTAAACAATGCCTTAATAGAAAAAAGGTTCACCGCCGACTTTACTTGGTTAACTTGCATGTGCTCAACGACAATCATTTGATCCTTGCGATTGCCGAATGATTGATCCCAACCATTGATATCACGAGCAATTCAGACGGCTTTGTGCCGTTAACCCGGGTCCCTGTGATGCTTTTTTTTTAGGGACTGTGATGCATGAGTGCATTGTACAGTGTGAAAGTCAACCCCTTTTGCCCTTCCATTTGACTGACCGTGCCGTTGGAGCGTTATTTTGCCGACTCGTTTCAGCATCCAGAAAATCAAACTGTTTGGGCGCCAGCGTTTGAAATCGAACTCTCTAGGATCCATTTCCTTGTCAGGTCTGACGGAGATTCCGTACAAACGGGTTGGCGGGTTTGGTTCCGTCTAAATTTCGGTCCAAAATAGCTCCGGTAGATTTTAACATCTTACTAGCAAATAGTAGCCCAACTAACAGTTTATTTGAAACTATTTAGTTAATGAAAAGTTATTGGCTAGCTCTTATACTAGCTAAGTGTTGCTAAGGTCCAATTTAGATCCACCCAGCTAATAGTTAATTAACTACTAATAAAACTTAGCTGTGGTGGGCACCCATCTAATTTTTAACTAGGCACGTACTCTCTCTGATCAGAAAAAAAACGTAATTCTAGCTTTAAATCTGGACACGCGTCGTGTTTAGGTTCAAAGCTAGAATTGTGTTTTTTTTTCTAGACAGAGAGAGTAACTAACTATTAGCTGTGTTAGTTAGAGAGAACCAACTAACAGCTAATTGTTAACTGGGTGATACGCAAGACACACTAGCGAGATGGATAGCTTTGAGGGACCCAAATAGATTCTACCCAAATAGATTCTAACAATTATCTCACCAGCTATCTCGACCTAATTGTTAGTGGTAAAAGTACTTCTGTATGAATTTGTAAGGGGATAAAGTGACAATTTTCATGAACTATGTTGGTATACCAACGCGTATTGCCAGAACCTTATGAGTTATATATAAACATTAAATATTCATGCTTAATATATACAATCAATTAAAAATATTGTTCTTAATTTGCATCCTTATGAGTTATAAACATTAAATATGCATGCTTAATATATAGTTAATTAAAAATATTGTTCTTAAACTACTTGCATCTAGATAATGTTAGGACACCCTCAATATTATGAGCTACTCTCTCTCTTCCAAATTATAAGATGTTTTGGCTTTTCTAGATACACTTTTTTGTGTACTTAGACATAGTGTATATATAAGTGCATAGCAAAAGCTACGAACCTAAAAAAGCCAAAACATCCTACAATTTAGAATGGAGGGAGTAGTTACTAGCTTAAGACAACTTATCCAATAATACTGACTCTTAGTACCTAACTTGTAATATGTGTAACCTCACATGACATCCTCACATAATCTTAAAATATGTGTACGAGAGTAGCTCTTGATAAAGAGATAGTTTTCCTCTCTCCTCTATTAAAATATGCAATAATATGCTTAGAGCTAGCTTATAGAACACCATTATATTGAAGCTGCCCTTAGAGACCACACAATGAGCCTTTTACCTTTCTCCTTTACCGACAAAGCAAATATATTAAAGATATGAATTTTTTTACAATGGTTGGGGGAATTTCGACGACTCACGTCGCACAATCGGACGGCTAGGAAGGTAGAAAGCGATGAGAGCGAGGCGATAGGAGGCGATAGGTGTGTCCATGGTCGGTGGATCCATATGCGTCACATCGCCTTCCATCTGTAACACACCTGGTATTACGAGCTCGTTTAGCACCGAGATTTAGGCCTAAGAAAAATTTTCGAAGCGAGTTTCTCGGATTTTTTATTTAAAACATATTTGAGGCTATAAGCGAATTCTATGTGACTCAGTTTTGTGGACTCACATAAACGCCCAAGTTAAATTACTCAGTGCATAGAAATATTTAGGAATGCCCGATAATGATTCTAGCAAGTAAATGACGAATGGCTTGTTTATTTGACTAAGCATGAAAAACAAAGTTTATAAACAAAAATACGATACGACTAGTATATAGTACTTAAGTAAAAATTCGGAGCATGATTTTTGGTTGCATTTAAAATATCGAGTAACAAACTTTAGTGCTTTAGCCGTGTTTGAATATTTATATATATATATATATATATATATATATATATATATATATATATAAGAACATCGTGAGTGTGTTAGTATGTACTGTTGTAATGTTTGTTAGTTTAAAAATTAATATGAACGAAATAGAAATAAAAATGAGAGTGCCGCTGGCCACTCGTCCCACCTGCCTCGCTGGAGCGACGGTGGTGCTTTCCCCCTGCTCTAAATCGATCATTGATTTATTTGTGTCGCGCCGCGTTGCCCCTGTCTTCACTATTATTTTATTAGCATCAGCAGCATGTCAAGCAGCAACTGCTGGCAATTGACGTGTCGTCCGTCGTACAAAAGCGCAGTGGCTCACGTGAAGCTTTTAGTGCGATGCATGCGCCGAGGCCTCACCACGCACATGTGTGCGTGGAGCGCTTACCACTCATTAGGCTTCTAGAACATGTGCCACCACAGTCGCTCAACCGCAGTCTGCCTTCGTTGTCCTATCGCGCTAATGCCCTGGTCGCAGCGCCGTGGTATGTCTTCGCGTTCCGCCAAGTTGAGTCGTCTCGTCCATACCACTATTGTCCTACGCCCGATGCCTTGTGCGAGCGTCCTTGCTGCCGTCGTGTATTGCTTTGCTTGCATTTCCCTCAGGAGAGCACGTGGCCCTGCTACTGCCCATGTCGTGTCCACTCTCGTCTATGTGCACGCGCAGGCGCGCCTCTACCGGCCACGCTGCGCTGTCCTGCCTTGTCCCCTTGTCGTGCTCTCTGCTCTCTGCCTCGGCTTGTCTTGCCCATCGCTGTTGAGCCATGTACCCGTTGCGGCAGCGTCCGCGTCGCCTTGGCCTACCTCCCGAGCCCCGCGTTGCTCCGTCGCGCCCCGCCGTGGCCGCTTCCACCATCGCCGGTCCTTCGTGTGCGCGCGAGCGCACCTGGGTCCACGCACCTCCCCATGCCGTAGTCCCACTATGTTGCCCCATGCCCCACGCGCGGTGCTCATCCGCCCCGGCCGCGCCTTCCTCCTCGCATGCGCGCATCGCCACGCCTGGAGCGTCGTTGCCGCCATCCGTCTGGCCGGAGCCACCGTAGCCGGCTTGTCGCCACCACAGCTCGCGTGGGCAGGCTGTCGGGGCCCGGCTCGGGCCTTGCCGCGGTTAGCCTGAGGCCGCGTGGATCCCCACGCCGCTCGCCGGTGGGTTGTCCACCACCGTCGTGCCTTCCCCGGCCCCTAAGCGCCATTACCGCCGCCGCTAGCCAGTGCCTCTGCTGCGTGCTCTATTTTGAGAAGGTGAGGAAGTGCAAATAGGATTCTTGATCGGGTTTATTTCGCAAAAACACTAGACTCATAGGTTTACAAATAAGGGCATAATTAATTTTAGAGTAACCTAGGGGCCTCTTCGGATAACGTATTGCCATCGCCTTGCCTGGCCGCGTGGGCCGGCCTGCTCGCGATGGGCTACGGTCCGCCTGCCGCTGAGCCACGCTCGCGCCTATGGGCCGCGCATCCGCGTTGGGGGTTGCTGGGCCGCTCGTGCCTGCCCCGCCTGGGCCGTTTGCCCTGCGCTGGGCCGGCCTGTTGCCTGTGCGCCTGGGCCGCCACGCTGTTACTGCCTGCGCTGGGCCACGTGTGCACACTGTGCTCTGGGCCATCGCGCGCCGTTCGTGCTGGGCCGTTGGGCCAGTTTTGTTGCCGCCGGCCCTTTTTTATTTTTGAGGTATTTTCTAATTTAATGCTGAAGCAAACTTATAAAATCAATATAAAATTGTGTAGGTGTCCAAAAATGGTGAACCCAGTTTTGTTGAGTTTATAAAATTATGATCTATCTAATAGTGTATTTTGGTCACATAGATTCGGTATGATTTTAGGGTTGCTCTAATTATTTTAACATGCTTAATATTGTTAAAAGGTGAATTTGTAGGAATTTCCGTGATAAATCGGTGATAGTATTAACTCTAAAAATTTTACAGTAAATCATCAATGTTATTAGTTGCTCATTGTAATTTTTGTAGCTCCAGAATAATTAGTTTGCTAGATAGGTAATGATGCCCCGTTTCGAATACAGATTAAATTGATAGAATGGAATAAAGAAACAACTTGGGTTTTTATAACTAAACCTTTGTTGGGAAAGAACGCCTTATTCGCCAACATGGATATGTAGCCTAAGTATGGTAATCGTTAGAACTAGCTCGTTAACTTGAGCGGCGTAAATCGTATTTTACGAGTCACGGTCGTAGTTGATTAATTACGTCTTTGCATCGCATCGCATTGCATATCATAATAGGGACGTCGATGGATCACGGAGTCATCAAGAGTTGCTGGAGAAATGGTGCTTTTGGAGATCATGTTGCCATGATGGAAAGCTAATTTCTGATTAAATCTTACACAGGCAAGCCCCGGTGCATAACCCCTATTATTCTGCACTTCAAATTATATTTGTGCATTAAGTTTTAAGGAGTTGAATGAAACTCACTTGCATATCCATATCTTTATCCTATGAGTCTTACTAGTATGACAGGATCGTGTAGATTGCTATGCTACAGGACTCCAATAGAAGTCGAGTGATTGCCTATCACTCGTGAGAGATAGAAAATATATTATTGTATTATTATCACTTGGAAAATATAAATGGTGACCGGGCAGGGATATGGTTTGGGTATTGGTGGGTGTAAGAGGTTGTGTCCTGCGGCCAATGGGACGTAGCTTGGTTACACTGCTTTCTCTGTCTGTGTCGGTTAAGGACCGGTCGTTGCATAAGACTCTAGGCAAGTCACAAACTTATTATCCCGAGCTCATACTTGGGTATGGGCGCTTGGAAGACTTGTTACTCTCTTGTCATGGATTCTGGCTCTTTCTGGACCGGCTGTCATGGTGGTTTTTGGGTAGGAGGTCCTTGCACCGCACTGAGTCCGGGACTCAGGGGCGGGGGCTTAGAGTCCCGGTTTGAACGGGGACCTAGACCCCGTGACAGGAGGGTAATGGGTTGGTCCTGCTTGTGTCTAGGGTACAAGCGGGGCATATGTTTTTGGGGTACTCAGCTGGGAGCATTGATTCGCGAATCGCCGGCGTTCCGGTACGACTTGTCTACGGCCTAGCACCATAGTAAGAATTGGAAGATGAAAGATGGAAAAAAGAAATCTAATTGCTTACCACCTGCTTAAAAGTAGCACAGGTGCTTACACAGAATGGTTGGTTAATGAACTAATACGGTTGTTAATAAAAAATCGAATATAAGGATGCACGTTTAGTAATGCTTCCTGCATATGCAATAAACCCATAAGCCAGATAGCCTTGCATATCTTTGGAGTCTTTTCTTTCCTCCTATCGGGTAAGTCTTGCTGAGTACAATTGAGTACTCATGGTTTATTTCCCCCTGTTGCAGGTGATAGGTGGATGCTAGAGCTGACCCTTGTGTGTGGATTCCTCCTGGTGGGCTCAGAGAGGATTTCCTTTATGTTGCAATCATAGTTTTCATTTATAACTCACTAAATGTTTTTATAAATGAAAGTTTTATAATCTGTTGATGTAGTTTATATATCAATGCTTTATCATGTCATAAATAGATATTAATTTCCGCTGTAATTCTGATAACATGTTTATATTCTGCTGTTAATTTAAATTGTTCATAACTCTGATAATATGATGACATTTCGCTATTATAACAATAAATATTATACTCTAATGTTGTATTAAAATTGATGTAAGAAATGGATAAGAATGATGTAAGCTTTATTCTCTCATTTGTGATCCTGATGGAAAAATATGGATTTTTGGGTTCTCTCTCGGGGTGTGCTCGACGGGACCACATAATTTAGTGTCCTTCCTTAAGTGCTTAGTGTCTAATGGAAGACGAGCACTTCTAGAAGGCATTGGATTAGGCGGTTCTGCCACAGGTGGTATCAGAGCATAAATGAGAAAGTAAAGCTTCGAAAACCTTTTCTAAACTAAAATTTGACAACCTCTTATTGCAAAAAGTTAGGATGTTTGTATGCGAAGTTATATAAGTAGCCCTATTACTATGGTTATATATCTAGGATAGATGGCACTATGCTGACTTAGGTTGACTTAATCCATTTTTCTGCAGATACACTGACTCGAGCATAGTCCGATAGTATCGACTAGTTACAGGGAGAGAACGATGTGCCAAAAATCTAAGAACAGTTGCCCTATATGTTGGTAATAGTGAAGGGACATATAGGATGTGCATTCATTCATATCCAGTTGTGCATTGTAGTGCATGTATTGCTTGCGGATACGCCATCCATAGGTGTCATGCGTGTCGTATTCTGCACGATTGACCCGTCCTTGTTCCAGAGTTATTTCTGCATTGTGGCTTCGTGCTCCGTGTTCGCCCGTGGTTCACGCCGGTCATGACCCATGTCTCCCCGTACTCTTTTCTGTGCTCTTGTCGGACACTTGCCATGCAGACGTACTAGTCAGTAATGGCCTTGGACATCGCTCGCCTTGAACGCGTAGAATTTTGGTCGATTCATTCGTAGTGATCCCGTGCAGGAACCCTGGTGGACCGCGCCAGGACCACTAAACGCTCTGCCTTTATAAGTAGAGCTTACCTTAGCCATTAGTACCACCACTCAGCGCACTTTAGCACTTAGATTTTCCTTTGAGCAAGCTCTTCACTCAGTCCTTCCTCACAACCACCGCCAGGAATGGCAGGAGCCTGGGTTAGTAGTTACTATCGAAACGTTGAGGGTTTTCCCAGAATCCTGCATGCCACCCTGCAAAAGCTCGGAGCCAAAGATCGTCCCAAGTATGAGGGCCGTGAGTATGAGAAGCATGGCACGGAGCGGTGTGAGGTTACCGTCTACATTGGGAAGAGTAAAGAATTCCCTGACCTCACTGAAGCCTGGAATGTGACCGCAATCGGGTTTTGCTTCGTCGACACCTACCAGGTTGTGGCCCGCAAAGCCTTGCGGTACCTTTGCCAGATCTATGAAGAGCCCATTGCCCATACCCCCATGAGGTTCTTTCCACCTTTTGATAAGAATCGGTGGGCATGGAGGGCTCGCATGGAGGCTTTGCAAGGGTGGGATGCGCAAGAGGATATCCCTACCATGGTGCCCTTGACCATGTACCTGCTTGCCTTGGATGAGCAGTATGACCGGCAAGCCTCGGAGCTGAGGACGTGCCTCTGTTGAGCCGAGGAAGCTGAGATCTTCTCTAGGATGCTCTAGGTGCAACTTGCCGAAGCGCACGCTAGTGCAGCAACTGTAGAGAGTCGGGAGACTGCCATATAGGAAGCTCTGAAGGAGGCTGAAGATCGGTAGTCCATCAGCTGGGTGAGGCTTATCTTGTCACCAGGGCCAAGCGGATGACGCTGGTTGCGGAATGGCAGGATCCCTTGATCATAAAGGGAATCCTTGTCCACCTGCCAGAAAGAAGGAGAACCGGTGTTGTAGTACCTCCAGCACCTCCACACTCAGAAGTGTCAGAAGTAGAACCCTTGGTTCCTCTCACTCAGCCACTGCCAAGAGAAGAGGCAGATCCGTAGCCAGGGCAGTAGAAGAAATCTATCGAGCCTAGGAATGAAGATGCGTGGTCCTAAGTAGATTAGTTGCCTTGGGATGCTATACCCGTAGTAGTAGTGCTTTTCATCGCTGTCCTTCGGTATTGTACTCTTACCGTTGTTGTCGTTCGTAGTTGTTGAGGTAGTCCGACCGTAGGTGAATGATGTGCCATGAATGGGAGACTGAATGCCTATACATTGTACCCGTATAAGACCGTTGGAATATGTATTTTGTTATTTCGCTGTGCTATTGTGTCCATCTACCCTTAAGTCTCGTTAGACGTGTTTAGGGTTTTCAAGGGCGATATTAAGAAGGTTACAAGAGAAGTTGCCATTCAGATGCTAGCAGACCAGCCGTGATTAGATAACATAGGACACTGTATCGAACTAATTGTGGATGTCCCAGCAGAACACTTGAATCTCTTTAAAACAAATCCATCATTTGATTTGAATTCCTTGTCCCTTGTTGTGAAGGGAATCCTTGTTGTCTGAATCTTCCCTTACAATACTCGCCTTATTATGTGGTCTATGACCCCACCGCCTTCATGGCGTGTAAGTTGGTAATAGTTGCCTGGTTAATAGCTTATGGTGCCACGATGAAACTGAGGGCTCCCTGTGGAACAACTATCACATGGTGACGTTGCTCGGCACGCGCTGGTATCGAGGTTGTTGACCAAGTACCTTTACCAAGTTACACAGCCGTATCGCTTTTGCTACAAAATATTCTCCTTAGAAATGTTCAGGTGTTCAAACGGGAAATCCACAACGGGTTGATGAAATAGTATTCTCTCAAAGAAAGCAAGAGAACGTGGTTTTGGAGGAAAAAAGTATGACATGGTCTTAGCCTACATGAAAGACGGATGTGGACAAGGAAGGGAAGAAAAGAAGAGTAGTAAGGAAAGTTAGCCTCGGGTAGTCAGGAGTGATTGTAGAAGCCTAAGTGGAAGTCATGTCCCAAGCCCTGTGTTAGTTGACCGCACCATGCGTGCCGGGTTATTTCGCTGCGTGCCCTACGAACGCCGTCTGTGTTGGGACCTTTAGCCCCATTTTTGTGTGGCCTCGGTATCGTGCCGCACTCGCCGTCTTCGTGCACTGTGCATTTCTCTTTTTCCCAGCATCTGGTCGGCTCTCGATCCCCACACCTCGTCCCCCATATCGGACCCCCTCCCTTCCCACCCTTCTTTCTTCTTTTGGGGACACGACCGCCCGCACGCCTGCCTCATCGAGCAGACCCCCTCTCCTCTCCTTTATTTCCCCTCTACCGCTCACGCAGGAAGCGCACCATGTCCGAGTTTATCCCCATAGCATGACCGTCCGTGTATGCCATTCACGTCGCCTCCACTTTCGGTCCATTGCGCCCTGCCTCCATTCGCCTCTATAAGATACCCTTGGTCCTTGCTCTTCTTCTTCATCCCCATCCTCTCGAATCCGAAGCAGAGTTACGAGATCTAGTCGCCATTGTGAAGCTAGGTTTGTCAGTTTGAAGTGATGGTGTAAACCGAGAAGAAGAAGGATCTGGTTTCGTCGAAGAAGTTCAAGTCTATCGTTGGTTAGTTCGGTCTTAGGGTTCACGATGTTTGACTTCTCAGTCGACTATTTTTGGATCTGTTGGTCATATGCCATGTTTTGGATAATCATTATCTTGTTGTTTCTCCATTATCCTCGTCTATCTCAATTTCTAGATTAAGTCTAGGTTGTACTAGGTTGCTCTTAGCTATGTATCCCTAAGTCCCCATGCGGTTTAGTATTCGAAGTCGTGTAATTTTTGTGTAATCCCTGATCTACGAAATGTAATCCCGTTTTCCCCTCTTCTGGTTCTTGCTTCGAATATCGGGATGAGATTCTTTTTAGGGGGGTTGGTTGTAACACCCCTGGTGTTACGAGCTCGTTTAGCACCGTGATTTAGGCCTAAGAAAAATTTTTGAAGCGAGTTTCTTGGATTTTTTATTTAAAACATATTTGAGGCGATAAGCGAATACTGTGTGACTCGGTTTTGTGGACTCACATAAACGCCCAAGTTAAATTACTCAATTTGTTGAAATAGTTAGGAATGTCCGATAACGATTCTAGCAAGTAAATGGCGAATGGCTTGTTTATTTGACTAAGCATGAAAAACAAAGTTTATAAACAAAAATACGATACGACTGGTATATAGTACTTAAGTAAAAATTTGGAGCATGATTTTTGGTTGCATTTAAAATATCGAGTAACAAACTTTAGTGCTTTAGCCGTGTTTGAATATAAGAACATCGTGAGTGTGTTAGTATGTTTGTTTCGAGTATTGCTGTGATGTTTGTTAGTTTAAAAATTAATATGAACGAAATAGAAATAAAAACGAGAGTGCCACTGGCCACTCGTCCCACCTACATCGCCAGTGCGACGGTGGTGCTTTCCCCCTACTCTGAATCGATCATTGATTTATTTGCATCGCGCCGCGTTGCCCCTGTCTTCACTATTATTATATTAGCATCAGCAGCATGTCGAGCAGCGACTGTTGGCAATTGACGTGTCATCCGCCGTACAAAAGCGTAGTGGCTCACGTGAAGCTTTTAGTGCGATGCATGCGTCGAGGCCTCACCACGCACATGTGTGTGTGCAGTGCTTACCACTCATCAGGCTTCCAAAACGTGTGCCACCACAGTCGCTCAATCGCGGTCTACCTTCGTTGTCCCATCGCGCTATTGCCCTGGTCGCAGCGCCGTGGTCTGTCTTCATGTTTCACCAAGTTGAGTCGACTCATCCATACCACTGCTGTCCTACGCTCGGCGCCTTGTGCGAGCGTCCTTGCTGTTGTCGTGTACTGCTTTGCTTGCATTTCCCTCAGGAGAGCATGTGGCCTTGCTCCTGCCCACATCGTGTCCACTCTCATCACTGTGCGCGCACAGGCGCACCTCTACCGGCCATGCTGCGCCATCCTACCTTGTCCCCTTGTCGTGCTCTCTGCTCTCTGCCTCGGCTTGTCTTGTCTGTCGCTGCTGAGCCGTGTACCCGTCGTGGCAGCGTCCGCGTCGCCTTGGCCTACCTCTCGAGCCTCGTGTTGCTCCATCGTGCCCCGCCCTGGCCGCTTCCGCCATCGTCGGTCCTTTGTGTGCGTGTGCGTGCGAGTGCGCCTGGGTCCGCGCACCTCCTCATGTCGTAGTCCCACTGCGTTGCCCCATGCCCCATGCGCGTTGCTCATCCACCCCGGCCGTGCCTTCCTCCTCGCATGCACGCGCCACCACCGCGCCTAGAGCGTCGTTGCTGTGGTCCATCTGGCCGGAGCCGCAGCAGCCGGCTTGCCGCCACCACGGCTCGCGTGGGTAGGTTGTCGGGGGCCGGCTCGGGCCTTGCCGCGGTCAGCCCGAGGCCACATGGGTCCCCATGCAGCTCGCCGACGGGTTGTCCACCGCCATCGTGCCTTCCCCGGCCCCTCAGCGCCAGTGCCTCTGCTCCGTGCTCTGTTTTGAGAAGGTGAGAAGGTGACGAAGCGCAAATAGGATTCTTTACCGGGTTCATTTCGCAAAAACGCTAGACTCATAGGTTTACAAATAAGGGCGTAGTTAATTTCAGGGTAACCCAGGGGCCTCTTCGCATAACGTATTATCGTCGCCTTGCACGCCACGGGGCTGGCTTCGCTTCGTCTTTGAGCTACGGTCCGCTGGCTTGGTGGGGCGCGTCTGGCGTGCACGTGGGCAGCGCACCAGCGTTGGGGGTTCTTTGGGCGCTCGCGCCCGCTGGGCTGCTTGCCCAGCGCTAGGCTAGGCTTTGTTACTTGGTTGAGCATACGCTATTACCGCTTCTTATTTGGGCGGCGTGTGTCACTGCACGCTGTGCTCTCGGGCCACGCAAGACCGTCCATCTTTGGGTCGTTGGGCCAGTTTTGTTGCCGCCGACCCTTTTTTATTTTTGAGGTATTTTCTAATTTAATGCTGAAGCAAACTTGTAAAATCAATATAACATTGTGGAGGTGTCCAAAAATGGTGAATCCAATTTTGTTGGGTTCCTAAAATTATGATCTATCTAATAGTGTATTTTGTTCACATAGATTCGGTATGATTTTAGGGTTGCTCTAATTATTTTAACATGCTTAATACTGTTAAAAGGTGAACTTGTAAGAATTTCCGAGATAAATCGGTGATAGTATTAACTCTAAAAATTTTACAATAAATCATCAATATTATTAGTTGCTCACTGTAATTTTTGTATCTTCAGAATAATTAGTTTGCTAGATAGGTAATGACTCTATGCAAGTCCTGCGGCCAACGGGACGTAGCTGGTAACACTGCTTTCTCTGTCTGTGTCGGTTAAGGACCAGCCGTTGCATAAGACTCTATGCAAGTTACAGACTTATTATCCTGAGCACATACTTGAGTATGGGCGCTTGGAAAACTTGTTACTCTCTTGTCATGGGTTCTGGCTCTTTTCGGACCGGATGTCATGGTGGTTTTTGGGTTAGGAGGTCCTTGCACCGTACTGAGTTCGGGACTCAGGGGCGGGGGCTTGGAGTCCTAGTTTGGACAGGGACCTGGACCCCATGACAGGAGGGTAATGGATTGGTCCTGCTTGTGCCTGTGGTACAAGCGGGACGTGTATTTTTGGGGTACCCAGCTGGGGGCATTGATTCGTGAATCACCGACGTTCCGGTACGACTTGTCTATGGTCTATCACCGTAGTAAGAATTGGAAGATGAAAGATAGAAAAAAGAAATCTGATTGCTTACCACCTGCTTGAAAGTAGCACATGTGCTTACATAGAATGGTTGGTTAATGAACGAATACGACTGTTAATAAAAAACGAATATAAGGACGCACGCTTAGTAATGCTTTCTGCAGATGCAATAAACCCATAAGGCAGATAACCTTGCATATCGTTGGAGTCTTTTCTTTCCTCCTATCGGGTAAGTCTTGCTGAGTGCAATTGAGTACTCAGGGTTTATTTCCTCCTGTTGCAGATGACAGGTGGATGCTAGAGCTGACCCTTGTGTGTGGATTTCTTAAGGTGGGCTCAGAGAGGATTTTTTTTACGTTGCGATCATAGTTTTCATTTATAACTCTCACTAAATATTTTTATAAATGAAAGTTTTATAATCTGTTGACGTAGTTTATATATCAATGCTTCATCATGTCATGAGTAGATATTAATTTCCGCTGTAATTCTGATAACATGTTTATATTCTGTTGTTAATTTAAATTGTTCATAACTCTGATAATATGATTACATTCCGCTGTTATAATAATAAATATTATAATCTGATGTTGTATTAAAAGTAATGTAAGAAATGGATAAAAATGATGTAAGCTTTATTCTCTCATTTATGATCCTGATGAAAAAAAATGTGGATTTTCGGGTTCTCCCTCGGGGTGTGCTCAACGGGACCGTGTAATTTAGTGTCCTCCCTTGAGTGCTTAGTGTCTAATGGAAGACGAGCACTCCTGGGAGGGATTAGATTAGGCGGTTCTGCCACACCATCGCCTCTAAAATTGAGGCAAATACAGGAGTGGTAATTCCTTTTTTCTAGTTCTTTTATTTAATAAAGGGTACATCCATAATTGCAAAAAAAAAATGTTTTGAGTAGTATAGTTAAGGTGTATGATTCAATTAAGTACTATAGTTAGATAAATATTTTCTTGAGCAGTATAGTTGGGATGAATAATTCAAGTAATATAGTTAGATAAACATTTTATTTCTAGGGTTCATCCAGGCCACCGCATCCTCCTCCTCCGCTGCCTACCTCCCACCGACGCCCTCGACCTTGCGCCAGGACATCCAGGCTGCCGTCGCCAAGGATGCCGAGCTGCGCGCGAGGAGGGGGAGGTGGATCCGGCGACGCAATCTACGTGAAGAAGCCGGCGGCGGCCGCGGCCGTGACGACGAGGGACGAGACGTCGATGGCGATGCCAACGTCGTTCATGACGGGTCGGTGGTCGGGAAGCGCTTCTATCGCGACACCACCGTGCGGCGCGCCGACGACGGCAACGGGTGGACCATGATGCTGGACTACCGCACCCTCAAGTCGCCGGCCAAGCGGCCCCACAAGCTTCCCTCGCCCACGCTCACCATGGCCATCGCCGCCGAGTGGGAGTACCAGGTCCTTAAGCGGTCCTCTCTTTCTTCTGCTGTATTCTTCAAATGATTCGACAACGTCCTGTTACTTTAGTGCAATGGAAATCTCCCCAGGCCCGAATTTCGTCCTGACTTATGCTCAAGCAATTTCAAATGGTTTGGATGGAAAAACTGTCTGATTAGCGCCTAACTCCTGCTGTATTCTTCAAATGATTCGACAACGTCCTGTTACTTTAGTGCAATGTAAATCTCCCCAGGCCCTGAATTTCGTGTTGACTTATGCTCAAGCAATTTCAAATGGTTTGGATGGAAAAACTGTCTGATTAGCGCCTAACTCTTCCTGATCTAGCTTTAGTAGTTAGTTCATCCCGGAGCAGTAGTGAATTACTTCAGAGTTTTGCGAACATTCGTCACACTCTTATTTATGAGAAACTTCATGCTTTGTTTTCGGTGTGAAATGACAGGTGTTGTAGTTGACGTGGGTGATGGGGCTACCCACATTGTTCCAGTTGCTGACGGATATGGCAGTCTGTTCGTTTCGGCTGGAGCAGTATTTTTCTCTCACACCAAACCAACCAGCAGTACTTCTGGCTTATAATCCACGATCGTTTCAGCCGAATTACAGGCAAAGATGTTACCCAGTTTGTTCATCAACTTCTAAAGGTAGCTTCCTTTGGTTTCTTGTTGATTGTCACAAGATACTACTCAACTTTCAACTTATCTAGAGAAACTTACCAGATGTAAAGGAAATGAAAGATTACATAAAACAGTACTTTGTTCAACAGAGAATAGAACATAATAGAATTACAAAATTGTGGTTAATTTGGAGAAGTGGATATCATACTGGTATACTTCTTTTGATGTAGCAAGGAGGATTAAAGAAATGTACTGCTATACTTCTTCAGACATTGTGAAGGTATTTAATTACATTAAGTGCCTTGTTATGTTACTCGGTGAACATATATACTTTGATTCAGAAGAATATTTATTTTAGAAAAAGAAATTAAAAATAACGTGGGTGGAGGAGGTTCTTTTTCACTCTTCATGGCAGTACATTTTGTTTAAAGTATTGTATAGTGGCCCCCTAGCTGAACCATTGAAACAGATGAAGAACAAGGTGGTCTGCTGGAAGTGTAAGTTCCCAATGAAAATCAAGTTCTCCAGATGGAGGATAAGGTGGTCTGCTGGATGAGGAGTTTTAGCCCCATTAAGCAAGACGATGAAGACAGACATCTATGAAACTTAATATCTGTAATAGGGCTAGATCTCTTTTGCTGTCACAGGAAAGATTTGAGTTTCAGCTGTGTAGTTCACTTGGTTTGCTAAACTGAAAGGCTAATTTTCAAGGCGCTGTCCTCACCCTGCATCATCTTACCGTGTCCTGAACTGAATTTAGTTTGGTTGTCGAGTCTGTTTACTATGACCATCATTATGCAAGTAGCAGAAGGTAGGCCCCTTCTGTTGACATTCTTTGGATCGACTAGAGTAGATCTAGGCGGATGAACTCATAGATCCATGAAAGACATGCACATTTAGACCTAGAACACTACACCGAGAGGGAGATAGGGGAGAGAGGACTGGTGATGAACCTGAGCCTCCAGATGATGTCGCGGTTGTGCTAGCCATCGCGGGTTCGGTGATGGAGGCAGCACACGGGCAGCGACGGGTGAAGTAGAGGTTGCACGGACGTCGATGCGGTCGCGGTCGAGGCGTAGTGATGGCGACGACGAGGATCGGTAGAGCTTCCGTGTCGGTTGGCTGCGCGCCCTCTCGAGATCGGTTTAGGGTTTGTCGGTGGGGTTTTTGCGGCTCACGGCGAACCTCGTACCTTGAGCCGCCGCCCCCCACCTCTTTATATAAGCAGCAGGCGACGGGGCCCACCAACCATGTAGGGTTGGGCGCCCCGATCGTAGCTGAGACCAAGGCCCAATAGGCCGTTGGGCTTAATAGTCGGAGATCAATCTAACATTCTCCCCTTGATCTCACTATTACTTTTATCTTTAAACTTTAAACTTCAATCCTTTTATCCTTACTCATTTCTTCACAGATGATGCATAGAGCATGTCTCATCGTCACGGTCAATCGCCGATAGATTTAATGACTACGATGCACGCGTCTCGATCTGAAATAGTTACTTTAACTTTTGGGCCCTTTATAGTCCAGAGTCATAGGCTTTCCTTAAACCCATGCCGGCTACATGTTCTCTCGAACACGCTACGGTAAGCCTTTTGTAAGCGGATCCGCGAGCATCTTTTCGGTACTTATATGCTCAAGACTTATCATTTGATCCCGGACTTTATCCTTCACAACATAATACTTTATGTCAATGTGTTTGGCAGCACCACTTGACCTATTGTTGTGAGCATACTGTACTGTTGGATTATTATCGCAGTATAACCTCAGTGGTCTATTGATGTCGTCAACCACCTTCAAACCGGGTATGAACTTCTTTAGCCAGTTCACCTGCCCCGTTGCCTCGTAACACGCTACAAACTCGGCATACATTGTGGACGATGTAGTGACGGTTTGCTTTGAGCTTTTCCATGAAATAGCTCCCCCTGCGAGAGTGAACACATATCCGGACGTGGATTTTCTATTATCTCCCGCATAATCGAATCTGAATATCCCACTATATGAAGTGAATCAGATCTTCTATATGTCATCATGAGGCCTTTCGTTCCTTGCAAATAACGCAAGACTTTCTTTACCAATTTCCAGTGTTCTATTCCAGGATTGCTCTGGAATCTGCCAAGTAACCCGGTAACAAATGCCAAGTCAGGGCGCGTACACACTTGAGCATATTGCAAGCTTCCGACAGCTGAAGCATATGGAACCACTTTCATTTGATCGATCTCATATTGGTTCCTAGGGCATTGAAAATCCCCATATCGTAAGCCCTTGACTATAGGAGCGGTGAGGGACTACATTTGTGCATCTTGAATTTCTTTAAGACTTTTCTATGTATGCCTTTTGTGACAGTCCTAATACCCCTTTACTTCTATCTCGGTGAATCTCGATCCCTAGAACGAACGAAGCTTCACCAAGATCTTTCATATCAAACTTTGAGGACAAAAACTTCTTTGTTTCCAGTAGTAGACTGACATCACTACTAGCAAGTAAGATATCATCCACATACAGGACAAGGAAGATAAACTTCCCATTCTTAAACTTTGCGTAGACACAATTGTCCTCAACATTATCTTTAAACCCAAAATTCTTTATTGTTCGATCAAACTTCAAGTACCACTTGTCTTGAAGCTTGTTTTAATCCATAAATGGATTTCTTTAGGCGGCATCCCAAACGTTCTTTTCCTTCTATGACAAAACCTTTTGGTTGTGCCATGTAAACATTTTCTTCTAAGTCTCCGTTGAGAAATGCCGTCTTTACATCCATCTGATGTAATTCCAAATCGTAATGTGCCACTAATGCCATTATGATTCTGAAGGAATCCTTACACGAGACCGGAGAAAAGTCTCATTGTAATCAATCCCTTCTCTTTGTGTAAAGCCTTTTGCCACAAGTCGGGCTTTATATCTTTCTATATTCTCTTGAGAGTCAAGTTTTGTTTTGTAGACCCATTTGACCCTCTTGTTTTGGCTCCTTTAGGAATTATCTCCAAATCCCAAACTTTATTTGCATTCATTGATCTCATCTCATCTTCCATGGCCTCAAGCCACTTTGATGAATGATCACTTTTCATGGCTTCTTCAAATGAGGTGGGATCATCCTCCATTTGAAATTCTTGATGTTGTACACTTCATAATCAGCAGAAATAGCTGATTTTCTAACTCTTTTGAGACCTTCTAGGGCCTCCTCAATTGGCACATTTTCTGTTTGAGGTGTTGTTGCTCCCCCTCATGTGTGGCAATAGGTTCTATAGGATCCTGAGCCATGTGTTCCTCATCATCATTCATTGTTGCCACAAAGGATAACAACAGTCTTTGGCACCATGTTGTCTTGTCTTCACAGTGCAAAGAATGTGAGGTAGTGAGAAAAATGGCTCATGAATGATCGGAGTGGGTGCATACACCCGCTTCTTCAAGGTCAATTTCTCGAGCTACCATGCTCCCCTAATCATTTCATCCTCTAGGAAGACAGCATGTCTCGTTTCCACAAACTTTGTATGTCTGTTTAGGAAGAGAAACGAAAACCTTTTGACTTTTTGGGTAGCCAATGAAATGGCAACTCACATTTTGGGATCTAGCTTCCCAATGTTTGGGTTAAAAACTTTAGCCTCAAGTGAGGCTCCCCACACACGCAAGTGGTTAAGTGATGGTACTCTTCCCGTCCACAACTCATACGGTGTTTTGGGCACCGACTTACTTGGTACTCTATTGAGAATATGAATGGCGGTTTTAATGCCTCCATCCACGAGACTCGTGGGTAAAGTGGAGTAACTTATCATACTACGCACCATATCCATCAAGGTACAGTTACGCCTTTCACTACTCCATTCTCACTTTGAGGTTCGCCTTGGGTGTTGAATATCGGGCGACTATACCATTCTCCTGTAAGAACCTTGCAAAGGTCCAGAACTTGTCCATATGGGGTATGCCAACCGTAGTACTCTCCTCCACGGTCGAGACGACTATCTTAATCTTTAAATCATGCTGATTTTCAACTTCGCTTAAATATTTTAAATTTATCCAACGCTTCTATTCTTTCTTTAATTGGATAAATGTAGCCAAACCGAGAGTAATCGTCTGTGAATGTTATGAATGAATCATAACCATCCACACTTTTCACAGGAAAAGGACCACATATGTCTGTGTGAATAATCTGTAGAATTCCTGCACTTCGTTTGGCATCTTTCTTAATTTTCTTTATATACTTTCCTTTTATGCAATCTCTACATTGTTCTAACTACGAGAGAGCTCTAATGGGGAAGAATATCATTCTTAACTAGTCTTTCTATTCTCCCCCTCGAAATATGGCCTAAACGACAGTGCCATAATTTCGACAACGCATCTTGAGCTCTCTTTCGTTTTCTGTTTCCATTGTTCGATGAGGATACATTTTCATTCACATCACATACGGAATTAACATTTTCACGAAGTGATAACAAATAAAGCTCGTCTTGTCGGAAGGCAAGACCAAATTTATTATTAAACAATATCTGACATTTGCCATTTCCAAAATGGCAATCATAACCATCATGGTCCAACTTTGAAACACTAATCAAATTTCTTTGCAAAGAAGGTACATAAAGAACATCTCTAAGAATAATTATGAAGCCATCAGCAAGCTCTAATGGAAGATCACCAACGGCCTCAACATCTGCTTGTTCTCCATTTGCGACTTTAATGAAACTTTCGCTTCTTTGCAAAGTTCTCATCGAACGGAATCCCTGTAATGAATTAGCAACATGAATAGTTGCACCTGAATCAATCCACCAAGTAGATTTTAAAAACTTTACATACAAGGATTCATTTACGAACGTAATAATGTTCTCACCTTTATTCTTCATAATCATCTTTAAGAAATCAGGACAATTCTTTTTATAATGTCCATCTTCTTGCTGATGGAGACACCGGTCTTTAGCTTTGGGAATTCTTTGGTTCGAGACATTGCATGGGACCTTTTCCAGATGATTTGGAGGAAGAACTGTTATTATAGTTCTTTTTCTTATCTTTTAGGTAGTTGACAGAACCACCTTGTGAAACTTTTATTCTTTCCTCCTCCTGCACACACATGGCTATGAGCTTTTCCAAATCCCATTTTTCAGGCTGTATGTTGTAATTAACAACAAATGTGTCAAATTCTTTGGGCAAAGAAGCAAAAATCAAATGAATAAGAAACTCATCCTTGAGTGCCAAATCCATTGGTTTGAGCTTAGATGCCAGATTGCTCATTCTCAGTATGTGCTCTCTAATGCCACTACCGCCACCAGAGTACCTTTCTGTGACCAGCTGCTTGATCAGCTGGGTTGCATATGTCTTTGAAGAGCTAGTGAACTGACTCTTTATTCTGTCTAGGTACTCTGTGACCGTGTCACAGTCTGGAGTTGAGCCCACTATAGCAGGCTCAATCGTGTTCTTTATCACTGCCAGACACTTCTTGTTGGCAGTGACCCATTTCCTATGCTCAAGGTCATAGGACATCTTTACGGGAGCAAAATCCCGCTCTCTGTTCTGCCATGCAGTATCAGTCTCATCTGTTTCCCTTACCGGTGCCTCAGGTTCTTTAGGGCACGGTGTGGTGACAACCCAGTCCACCTCAGCGAGGATAAAGGCTAGGTCTATCTTTTTCTTCCACTCAATATAGTTATCACCTTTTAGAGTGGGGATTTCTTTGATACAACTCATCAAGTTGTATCCTCCTGAAAACATAATTCAAATAGGGTGAGAACAGAAATAACAACAATAATTGCATGCCTTAGTTTAACGTTGGTCAAAATTAAAACATACAATTATTTTCTACACTAATTCTACATCACCGTTGGGCAGAGATAGAATTAATGTATGACAAAAACATTATAATATTGCCATTAATCAACGTTGGTCAGAATAACAACAATATTATAATCAATTTAAAACATATCCATTTTCAAAATTAAATTCTCCCGTTGGTTCGAATTTAATAATGAAAATTACATCTTTAAATACGCAGCGGAAACTTTAACATTTAATAATCTTTTCCTATTTTCCAGAAGCAAATTTACTATTTACTGAACAAAAAATATCATTGGATAAATTTTGTACAGAAAATTATCATAAAAAAACAATTCAAATTGATCAACCTGTTTTCTGGAAAATAAGAAAACAAAAACTGTGACAATATCTGTTCATTTGACCATTTCGGCCCAGCCAGCACACGCGCGGCCCACGGCCTGCTCACGCGCGCGCGCGCGCCAGCGAAACCGGCCCAGCAGCCGCGGCCCATCCGCGCGCTCAGCGCAGCCCCGCGCCCAGCCGTGCGCGCTCTCTCCCCCGCGCCCAGGCCGCAACCTGGGCCTGGGCCGGGATTTCGGCCTTGTGCCCTATCCCGCCTGGGCTGCGGCGCTGGCCCAGTCGCCCGTGACCGTCCATCTCCATCCGACGGCTGCCCGCGCGTTTCGCCCGAACAAAACCCCCCGGCCGGCGCTTCTCCCTGAACCCTAGGTTCATTTCCTCTTTCTCCTCTCCTCTCCCACGGCGTCGGTAGCGAAAACGAAGGGAGCGCGCGGCCACCTCGTCACCGGAGAAGAAAGGAGGACGACACCGGTGCCAAGCCCCTCGCCGGTGCGCGCGCTCGCCCATGGCAGAGCGCGCCGCCGTCGAGCGGCTTTGGACCGCTGTCCTGAGCCACGGCCGAGCCGGGCCTCTGTCCGCTCGCCAACCATGGCGGCGGTGATCACCGCCCGCACGGTGGTGTCGGGAAGACCGGGTAGGTTCCCCTCTCCATCTTATTCCTTCCCCAAAACCCGATCTAGGGTTAGGGTTTCATTTCTAGGGTTAGGGTTCTTTCTCATCCGATCCGAGATCGGGATCCTTTTCATTCTTTTTCTGTTTCTTTTATCCCGATTTTGCACGATTTCCCGATTAGGGTTAGGGATTAGGATTGGGGAACGAAATTGTTTTCTTTTCCCCGAATCACCTTCGGGTTTTTCTTTAACCTCATTAGGTTTAGGGTTCATCCGAACCAAAACTTTTCTCAGATCCGACGGATCGAGTTTGGGGTTCAACCGAACGTCGGTCGACCCTTTTCAGCTTAGATCCGCACTGGATCTCTTCGTCTTTTTTCTTTTCTAATCGGTACCCGTTCTAGATCTACGTGCTAGTAGGCTTTGATACCATTGTTGACATTCTTTGGATCGACTAGAGTAGATCTAGGCGGATGAACTCATAGATCCATGAAAGACATGCACATTTAGACCTAGAACACTACACCGAGAGGGAGATAGGGGAGAGAGGACTGGTGATGAACCTGAGCCTCCAGATGATGTCGCGGTTGTGCTAGCCATCGCGGGTTCGGTGATGGAGGCAGCACACGGGCAGCGACGGGTGAAGTAGAGGTTGCACGGACGTCGATGCAGTGCGGTCGGGCGTAGCAGTGGCGACGACGAGGATCAGCGGAGCTTCCCGTCGCTGGCTGCGCGCCCTCTCGAGATCGGTTTAGGGTTTGTCGGTGGGGTTTGCGGCTCACGGCGAACCTCGTACCTTGAGCCGCCGGCCCCCACCTCTTTATATAGCGCAGTGCGACGGGGGCCCACCAACCATGTAGGGTTGGGCGCCCCCGATCAGGGCGCGAGACCAAGGCCCAATAGACCGTTGGGCTTATTAGTCAGGAGATCAATCTAACACCTTCATCTCTTGCCGGGCCAAGGATGATATTCTTCACTTTCATGCTTCCTTAGTCTTCTTTTAGGAGAAAAAAGAATTTGGTTGCTACCGAACAAATGTGTAGTGCAATGTAGGACATGTTGCAGTGAGGCATTTCATTTGCAAAGGATCATTTTTCTGATGTCTTGTAGCTTTCATTCCACTTGGGGATGATAGTTTCAAGGCTTGATAAGTGGCCAAGTAGATGAATTTCATCTTCTCATGGTTTTCAACTTGCACATGGATAACATACGCTTTAGTTCCCGTAAATAAGGCTCAGTTTAAGGTAGATTCATATACAAGTATTGATATCATTTTTATTTTTTTAATTTTAATGTATTTCTAGGAATTTCAAAAGATTTGATACGTGTACTGCTACGGTCTTTTGCTGACAGAACCCGTCTGCGTGCGTGCTGGATACAAATCCCAAAAGCGTACGAAGTACCAAATTCATAAACGGTTTAGATGTTTTCCAACCGTTTTTTACTTTTTGTTCAGATTCAGCACATTCAATTCAATTCAAAATTCATTCGATTCAAAATATATACCGCATTGCAAAACTGTTTTTGGCCCGGTAGGCCCAACCAAATGGAGGCAAGCAACGAAAGAAGCTAGCTGTGAGGGTGTGCCTGGATGTTATTATATAGACCATTGTCTCCGTCTCTCCCATCTGTCTAAGCGAGGTGGGACTAAAATTGAGATGGCGCTGGCGCTTGCAACAGGCAGCGTGCGTTCGCTGCTGGCAGCCTGCCATGCTGAACAGCCATCAGGCCAAGTGGGCTGCTGGCCCAAGCGTAGGGAGAGGAGGGAGGAGAAAGTAGCCCAAAATAGGTTTTGTATTTTTGTGACAACTTTTATAATTTCCAGAAAATCAAGGATGGGGATTTGAAGTGATTTGATTTGAAAAGGCACATCAACACACGAAAATGCATATGGTGAATTTTAATGCAAGGTTAAAATAATTTTGCAAAAAAAAAGTTTTAATTTGTTGTAAAATTTAAAAATTTCAATTTTTAGTGAAATTTAGCATGAGGAAAAACATAGGGGGTTACAACTTGGTCCTACGGGTCGGCATTCCGTATTGATTTTTCGTATTCCGTATTGTATGACAACCGTTGCTTAAGATATTTCAAAGGGCACAAAGACAGGTTTGTTTTATTTTTCTTCTGATGCTGCTGCATTTCTTGTTTGTGGCAACACATTTTGAGGCGCAGATGCTGATAGGTCTTCCTTTCATCTCAGGGTCGTTTCATTATGTATGTCACCTGTCAATGATAGCTTTATGTCAGGATGACTTGATCACAGTGTCAGAATATGGGATCTTCGCGTAAATGCTTGTCAGGTTGGCTACCAATGTTGAGTCCCGTTTGTTTCGACTTATTCGCTCGTATCTGGTTTATAATCCATGACTTAAACAGTGTTTTTTCTCTCACACCAAACCAGCCAGCAATACTTTCAGCCATGGCTTATAAGCCAATTCAGCCGAAACGAACATAGCAGGCTCGTATCTAGCTTAGTTGATGAGCTCACTGTAGCAACCAACTATGCTTAGTTTGCATTTATGAGATGAAAGATGCCCTTTATCCTCTAAGCTCTTTCATTCTTACTCGTGTATCATTCAGGGCATACTAAGGCTGCGTGGTAGACCTCTGTTGCATATGATCAGCAGGGACTTGTTTTTGCTGTAGCAATGGAAGGGGGTGCTATTAAGTTATTTGATTCCCGATCGTATGACAAGGTATGTAGTGAACATAATAGAGAACAGCCATGTATTTGTGGAAGGTGTGTGTGAAATATTTATCTTGTGAATCAATCCAATTTCAGGGTCCATTTGACACTTTCTTGGTTGGTGGAGATACAGCTGAAGTTTCTGACATCAAATTTAGCAACGATGGCAAGTCTATGCTTTTGACAACAACTAACAACAATATATATGTTCTGGATGCATATGGAGGGGATAAGTTGAGTTATATTATCTTCCCTTTTTTCTGTGCTTCAGATACCAATCCTTGTGGTGCACATTTTCTGATCTTACATCCTTTTGCTAATATCCCAATGTCTTAGTGTCGGATTTCTTTTGCAGATTGCTTGTTGGAACAGTCACATTGGTCCTATTACAGCATTGAAATGGGCCCCTCGTCGAGCAATGTTTGCAACTGCGTCAACTGATTCCCAACCAATCGAATTAGGATTAGGTGCCTGGAAAAAGAAGGGATGGAATTTCATATATGTTAACTTAGCAAATGTTTATATCCTGTTCTTTTGTCCAAAAGACAGATGTCATGTATGAAATCACTTAATTACCATCTGCAGAAACAATGACATAGTTCTAGGCAGATACTTGTTGTAGTGCTCCCTTTCTTATTTATATATGTACTACTAATACACTTGCCTGTTAAATTGCTGTAATGACAGTTCCAGGCAGATACTTGCTGTGCTCCCTTTCTTATTTATATGTACTACTAATACATTTGCCTGTTAAATTGGTGTGTTCATAACGCGCATAAAGTTGTCTTGGTGATTTACTCCAAACTCTAGCTGGATTTCTGCTTCCAAAAACAGGCGCTTGTAACTTGTTCTTTTTTGCCCTTACTTGAACCACTAATATAATACGGACATGTTGGAGAATCATTTCCTGAAATTTAGGTTTTGGAATATTCTTCTATCATGTCATGGCACTTTTGTTTCCAAAATAGTGTACCACAAAGTCATAGAAGATGCGGGCATTTTCCTTGCTTTCTCGCGTATACTAAGCATCGTCTGGCCCATAAAATCCTTTGTTTCCATGATCATGTAAAGTCCACTTTAGTTTCACCATTTCACCTTAGCCTACTAATTTCCTAGACAATAACAAAGATTTACCCTGGGCACGCTAGAAATTCACTTGAAAGCGACTCGCAGGGCGGTGGCCAAAGAAAAAGGGAGAAGCATAGAAGTGGCACGTTAGAAATTTATTTGAAAGCGACTAGGAGGGCGGTGGCCAAAAGAAGCAAAGAAGTCGATAAGATGCAAATAACAGAACAACCAATTTACTGTCTGCAACATGCCGTCCACCAAACCGAAACAGCATCTTGCCTGAGTTGTCTGTTAATATTCAGAGCAGCAAGGTGCATCATACTACATCGATTTTTTCCCCTTGGACTAGAAGCTCCGCATCATACTAGAGCAGCAAGGTGAGGAAGTCCGGTATATCTGTCAAGCATGCGATGGAGTAACAGCTCCTGAGCTCCTTATCCAAGAGCACCCTACTTCTGCCTCTTATAGATCTTGTGCAAGGACTTCAGCACGTTCTGAACCGCGATGCTTGGCTGGGCTTCAATGTCTGCAATCAGCTTCTTGTAGCTCTCATTCTCATACTCCTGAAATACCGCCTGGAACAAAATGATAAACAAAATTTCAGACTTTAGTCAAGTTTGAGAGAGTGCTTCAGTATGTCATCCTATTTTCAGACAAAGAAGTAAGAATAAGTGTGGCTGATTGCTACTTCGTCCAGTGAAACTTAAGTGTCACATTGCACACGGGGTATAGTCTTCAAAGCATCAATATCACTTCAGTAACATGGGCGTCACATTGATCTTTAATCAGTATTTACTGCATTACATTTATGGTGGGCTTACATGAGCAAGTGATTACAATCTACAGATAAATAGAAAGCCTCATCAAGGGTAGAGACAGACCTCTAGGTTAAGTTCTTTGTAGAGGTTCTTCACTTTTGCCACACAACCTGGATCTTTCTTGCCATAAATGCACCAACCTTGCCAATAAATTCAGGATCACCATAACAATCCAGATAGTCAACCTGATAGAATTCTTTTACAGGAATGAACAGGCCATAATGAATTGTTTGTAAGGAATTGAACACATAGGTGAATTGTTTTACAAGAATTGCATTTTCCTAAGTCTCCACCACTTCCCTCGCTGCATTTTTATGCTAACAGACAAAACTTTGATAAAAGCAAGGTGCTGCATTGGTCATACCTATATGGTCCATTTCCAATAAATGCAATTCTTACTCCAGGCAACCAATCCATTACCCTGCTAAAAAAAATAAAGCAAAATTAGTTCCAAGTAGCCAATGATGTAAGGCATGAATGAAGAATAAATATGGCATTTGGATCATTTAATTTAGTTGCATTACTCTCCGTTTTTAATAAAGATGCATCATGTTTGTCAACTAAGAATCAAAGATCAAATCAATCACAAAAGGAGCAAGTATGACAATAGCTTGGCAATAGCTAGAGCCCCCAAAACCTGAAAGAGCAATGGACTTTAGTCATATTCAATAATAGATAATCAAAGAGATTCGATAATTAATTATTTGAATGTTAAAATAAATTTACCATAATTTTAAAATATTTATGTAGCAAATAGCAAATAGATGTAGCTGCAGACACCAAGATGCAGAGTTAGTTCCAATAGTGAGAGCATTCTCATGAAAATTCAGTCTAGGAGTACCTAAAAAAAGCATATACTTCTTTTCTGGCAGGCCTTATAAGTTATATAACTGATCATTGTGATTCATTCGCCTTTCTTCGTGAATCCTACTAAGCTCAGCTAATTCCGTTCTTAATCGTGGTATTAAATTAATTGAAATCTTAATCCAATTCTATCTACTCTTCACGAATCCCAATTCCCAAGAAAGACTGTAAGACTGTAAGAGCACATGGGGATTACTACGTACGCAGTATGTGGACTTCAATTCGCTACAAACTGATGCTAGAAGTGTTAGTTGATCTCCACCAATAGGCCCAACGGCCTATTGGGCCCTTGACTCTGCTCCCTGATCGGGGGAGCCCAACCCTAACTGGTTGGTGGGCCCCTGTCGCACAGCACATATAAATAGAGAAGGTGGGGATCGAGCTCAAGGGACGAGGTTCACTGGAGCCGCAATCCCACCTAAAGAAAACCCTAATACCGATCCTAAAGCGTGCTGCCAGCGACGGGATGTGCCCCACCATTGCCGTCTCCCTCGCAGGTCACCGCCGTCGCCCCATGTGATCGTCACTCGCCTCCTCATCCTCGACGCCGCTTGAAACCTTTGGCGTCCGCGAGGTTGCATCTAGGCGGCATCGGCGCCCACGCCGCTGCTGCGGTGAAGCTCGCAAGGGTTGAGGAGCCTAACTACGGATCTATGGGTTACACACGTAAAGGTACTCACATCGATCCTAACAATGGTACCAGAGACAAAGTTGACTCTCAGTAACCCTAACCCTAACCGGGTAAAAGCAAAAGAAAGAGAGACGGCTCACGGCCTCACCGGTCATCACCGCCACCGCGCGTGGGGGAAAGGAGCCACACCGTTCGACGGCGCACGGCAAAAGTAAAGGAAAGAACAGATCCGTGTTCGGATCAGAGAAGAATAAGAAAAGTAAACAAGATCCATTCGGATCATAGAAAAGGAAGGGCCATCGGCACTTGAACTCTAACCCTAACTGGGTTAAAGAATGGATGAAAAGAAAGAAAAGGTTTCGGCCTTGAGATGAACAAAGCCGAACCCTAAATCCAAAAGAGAAAAGAAATCAAAGAAAAGAAAGGAAAACAGAAAAGAACAAAGAGAAAAAGAAGGGTCGGAAAACTAACCCTAACCCTAGATCCCGATTCGGATGAACTCCAAAGAGGAAAACCGAATCGGTCGAATCAAAAGAAAGAAAAGAAATAAAAGAAAACAGAATCGAACCCTAGAACCATTCGGATGTTAGAGAAAAGAAAGGGGAAAAGGGATCTCAAGAACCCTAAGACCTAACCCTAACTCGCATGGAGAAAGGGCTAACCCCAATCGGTCAAACAAAGAAAAGCATCCAAATCCGAAAGGGGAAGGGGAAAAGAACAGGGGTCGGGACACTGAAACCCTAACCCTAATCCCATTCGGATGAACAAGCGAAAAGAAAACAGTGAAAACCCCATTCCCAAACCCTAACCCCAATTCCTGTGCGTCGGTATGAAGAGAGAAGGAGACGGGGAAGAACGGGAAAAGAAAGAACCTCGCCGGGCGTCGCGAAAACCTTTCGCCGACGCGGGAGAAGAAAGATCGCCGAACCGGTGCTGCTGCTCGCCGGGCTCGGCAAAGGAAATCAGCAGTCGGGCCGCTCGGCAATGGCGCTCACCACCATTGGGAGGCGCGACGCCGGGCGAGGGGGCCAGCGGCGGTGCCATGGATGCCCGCCTCCACCACCACTCGCTCTCGTCGGCTCGGTTCGCTTTCGGTGAGAAGAGAGAGCAAGGTAGAGAGAGGAGAGCGGCGAGAGAGAGAAAGAAGAGAGAGAAGAAGAGACTTGAATGGTCTAGGGTTTTCAATGTAGGACGGGCAGCGGTTTTGTTTTGTTCAATCGATCGCGCAAGCCGTCGATCTCCATCGGACGGCCGAGATGGAACGGGACGGTGATGCGGCCCAAGCGAACCACGCGTGGTCGAAGTCGCTTTTTGGCCCGAGCCCAGTTGCGCCTGGTGCGGCAATGTAAACGGAGAATATTGGGCGAGTGGTTTTACCGGTTGGGCCGAAAAAGAGAAAGAATCAAGATCAGTTTTTTCTTTTCCAGTAATTGCTAATTTCTGGAAAATGAAAAATAGATCAAAGAAAATATGAAGAGTGATTTTACCTGTGGGTAAAATTCAAGAAATTGAGCATATGTTTTCCGCTGCGAAAGAAAAGTATATTCTCCAGTTATATTGAACCAACATGGTATTTACTTGGAGAAAAAGAAAAGTTTTTCCGCTGCTAAAGAAATTGTTGATTCTCCGATTATTTTGAACCAATGCAGTATTTAATTGGAGAAAAGAGTTTTGATATGATTATGATGTTGTTATTTTCGACCAACGTTGTTAATAACAATATCGTAATGCTAATGATTTATGCATTAATTTTACTTACTTAGCGGTGATGTAGAATTAGTGTATAAGAAAAGTTGATAATTTTAATGATTTATGCATTGATTCTACTTCTGCCCAACGGTGATGTAGAATTAGTGTGTAAGAACAGTTGTCAAAGTTAAAGATTTATGCATTAATTCTATTTCTGCCCAACGGTGATGTAGAATTAGTGTATAAGAATAATTGTATGTTTTGTTTTTGACCAACGTTGGAATCAAGGCATGCAAATGATGTGTTATTTTTATGTTAAGAAAAGTCTTGACCTGGTTTTCATCTTGTCTAAGGTTGACTGGGTAATCACCTCACCGTGTTCCACTGAGTTTGGGGCACCGGTGAGGGAGACAAAAGAGAATGATGCCACTTGGGCAACTAAAGAGAGGGATTTTGAATCCCAAAAGATAGTTCTATGACTTTGAGCATAGGAAGTGTGTCACTGCCAACCAGAAATGTTTGGCTGTGATAAAGAACATGATTGAGCTTGCAATTGTGGGCTCAATCTCGAGTGTGACACGGTCACCAAATACCTCGATAGAATAAAGAGTCGGTTCACTTTGGCTATTCAAAGACATATGCCACTTAGGTGATAAACTGGTCACAGAGTGTTACTCGGAAATGGTGGCATAAGAGAGCTCACGATGCGTTGTCGAAATTATGGCCTTTGTCGTTTAGGCCATATTTCGAGGGGAGAATAGAAAGACAAGTTAAGAATGATATTCTTCCTCCATTAGAGCTCTCAGATTAAGTTCAATGCAGAGAGAATGCATAAAAGGAAAGTATGTAAAGAAAGATGACAAACGAAGCACGTGAATTTTACAGATTATTCACTGCCGACATCCGTGGTCGACTTTTCCTGTAAAGAGTGTGGATGGTTATGATCCATTCACAGATGATTACTCCTATTATGACTATATTTATCCAATCAAAGAAAGAAAAGATGTATTGGATAAATTTAAGATATTAAAGATTAAGATAGTCGAGGTCGACTGTGGGAGTAGTACTACGATTGGCATACCTAAAAAAGAATGGCATAGTAGCTCGATATCCTACACCGAAGCGAACCTCGGCAGAATAAAGTAGGTAAAAGAATCAATCGTACCCTGATGGATATGGTGGGCAGTATGATAAGTTACTCCACCTTACAGTTGAACCTGTGAATGAAGGCGTTAAAACCGTCATTTATATTCTCAATAGAGTATCAAGAAAGTCGATTGCCCAAAACACCGTATGAGTTGTGGATGTAAAGAGTACTCTCACTAAACCACTTGCGTGTGTGTGGGGGAGCCTACTTTGAGGCTAAAGTATTTAACCCAAACATTGGAAAGTTATATCCCAAAACATGAAGTTGCCATTTTATTGGCTACACGAGAAAAGTCAAAAAGTTTTCGTTTTCCCTTTATTGTCCGAGAGAGACATACAAAGTTTATGGAAACGAGACACATTTGTTTACCTAGAAGATGAAAAGATGAGGGGAGCATGGTAGCTCGAGAAATTGTCCTTGAAGTGAAGCGGGTGTATGCACCTACTCTAATGATTCATGAGCCATTTTTCTCACTACCTGCTGTAGCTGCACCGACAATGCTAGATACTGTGGTGCTAGCACATGTTGTTATCCCACTTGTGGCAACAATGAATGACGATGAGGAACCTGTTCTTCAGGATTCTATAGAACCTATTGCCACACATGAGGGGGAGCAACAACAGCCTCAAAATAGAAGATGTGCCGAATGTGAAGGCCCCTAGTAGGTCTCAAAAGAGTTAGAAAATCAGCTATTCTGCTGATTATGAAGTGTACAACACTAAAGAATTTCAAATGGAGGATGATCCGCCTCGTTTGAAGAAGCCATGAGTAGTGATCAATCATCAAAGTGGCTTGAGGCCATGGAAGATGAAATGAAATCATTGAATGCTAATAAAGTTTGGGACTTGAAAATAATTCCTAAAAGAGTCAAAACAGTAGGCTGTAAATGGGTCTACAAGACAAAACTTGACTCTCAAGGGAATATAGAGAGATATAAAGCCCGACTTGTGGCAAAAGGCTTTGTGCAAAGAGAAGGGATTGATTACAATGAGACCTTTTCTTCAGTCTCATGTAAGGATTCTTTCAGAATAATAATAGCATTAGTGGCACATTACGATTGAGAATTACATCAGATGGATGTAAACACGGCATTCCTCAACGGAGACTTGGAGGAAAATGTTTACATGGCACAACCGGAAGGTTTTGTCATGGAAAGAAAAGAACGAATGGGATGTCGCCTAAAGAAATCCATTTATGGATTAGAACAAGCTTCAAGACAATAGTATTTGAAGTTTGATCAGACAATAAAGAATTTTGGGTTTTTAAAGAGAATGTAGAGGACAATTGTGTCTATGCAAAGTTTAAGATTGGGAAGTTTATCTTCCTTATCCTGTATGTAAATGATATCTTACTTGCTAGTAGTGATGTCAGTCTACTATAGGAGACAAAGAAGTTTTGTCCTCAAAACTTGATATGAAAGATCTTGACGAAGCCTCGTTCGTTCTAGGGATCGAGATTCACCGAGATAGAAGAAAAGGGTATAATGACTGTCACAAAAGGCATACATGGAAAAGATCTTAAAGAAATTCAGTATGCACAAATATAGTTCCTCACCTGCTCCTATAGTCAAGGGCAACAGATATGGGGATTTTCAATGCCCCAGGAACCAATATGAGCTCAATCGATAAAGTAAAAGTGGTTCCATATGCTTCAGTTGTCGGAAGCTTGCAACATGCTCAAGTATGTATGCGCCCTGACTTGGCATTTGTTACCGGGTTTTTACTTGGCAGATTCCAGAGCAATTCTGGAATAGAACACTGAAATTAGTAAAGAAAGTCTTGCATTATTTGCAAGGAACGAAAGGCCTCATGATGACATATAGAAGATCTGATTCACTCCACATGGTGGGATATTCAGATTCTGATTATGCGAGAGTGAATGCATATCGGGACGTGGATTTTCTATCGTCTCGCAAAAGGAGCTATTTCATGGAAAAGCTCAAAGCAAACCGTCACTACATAGTCCACAATGTATGACGGTTTGTAGCGTGATATGAACAGCAGGCGGGTGAACTAACTAACGAAGTTCATACCCGGTTTGAAGGTGGTTGACGACATCTATAGACCACTAAAGTAATACTGCGATTATAATCTGGCAGTACAGGATGCTCACAACATAAGTCAAGTGGTGCTGCCAAACACATTGACATAGAGTATTATGTTGTGAAAGATAAAGTCCGGGATCAAGTCATAAATCTTGAGCATATAAGAACAGAAAGGATGCTCGCGGATCCGCTTACAAAAGGCTTACCACCCAACATGTTCAGAGGACATGGTGTTCAGAGAACATGTAGCTAGCTTGGGTTTAAGGGAAAGCCTAAAATATTCCTGGACAAAAGAAGGCCCAAAGATAAGTATCTATTTCAGAACAGAGTAGTGAGTTGTAGCTGTTAAGTCTATCGGCAATGGACCGTGACGATGAGACATGCTCTATGAGCTAATCTGTAATGGAATGAACAAAAGTAAAAGATATGAAAGTGAAAGATGGAATGAGATCAAGGGGGAGAATGTTAGTTGATCTCCACCAATAGGCCCAACGGCCTATTGGGCCCTTGGCTCTGCTCCCTGATCGGGGGAGCCCAACCCTAATTGGTTGGTGGGCCCCTGTCGCACAGCACATATAAATAGAGAAGGTGGGGATCGAGCTCAAGGGACGAGGTTCACTGGAGCCGCAATCCCACCTAAAGAAAACCCTAATACCGATCCTAAAGCGTGCTGCCAGCGACGGGATGTGCCCCACCATTGCCGTCTCCCACTGCAGGTCACCGCCGTCGCCCCACTGTATCGTCACCTCGCCTCCTCATCAGCACGCCGAGCACTGGCGTCCGCGAGGCTGCATCTAGGGCGGCATCGGCGTCCACGCTGCCGCTGCGGTGAAGCTCCGCAAGGGTTGAGGAGCCTAACTACGGATCTATGGGTTACACACAGAAAGGTACTCACATCGATCCTAACAAGAAGTGCAAAAGATCGTTTTACACAGAATTATTTTAGACCACCCTGTTTACACGAAAAAAAAATTCACACAGCCACACATGATTCACTTGGCAATCTTATCAGCTAACAGACTACTGAAATGCAACGAACCAACAACAGCCAGGAACCATTGATAGCCGCAAATTCACAACGAAACATCTCCACAAACATTCAGGCAACAATGGGGGGAACTGACCTCAAACTAGTGTCATCGAGATTTCCAAGACACGGCAGAAAAGGTTTTCTCAGTAGCGCTCACTTGTTGTTGTTTTTTTTAAAAAAAAAAATTATAACTACCAGCAGCAAGCATCTGTACTGCAATGTCAAAAAATGTAAACAAGGAGGAACCATCTTAACATGTTTGCACATTACATTACAGATGCTTGAGTACACATGCTTCATCTAGAAAAAAAGAAAAGAAAGGTTAGCACATAGCTGGTTGTTCAATTTTTCTCTGTTATACTGGATCTAACAGTAAAGATTTCACTTCAGGAAAAAAAAAGAAAGGTTTGCACATAGCAGGTTGAGAACATAGCACATGTTTGCATTACATTACAGATAGCACATGCTTCATCTAGAAAAAAAAGAAAGGTTAGCACATAGCAGGTTGTTCAATTGTTCAAGATTTCACTTCAGGATTAGGCATAGCTAGTGGATACAGTGGAATGGTGGGAAGGCCTGACACTGCATCAATGGTAGAGGCAAAATATCCAGCACTTCGGTTCAAGCAACAGTTGACAGCATATGTCGAGAAGATATATGGGATAATGAGAGATAACCTGAGAAGAAGGAAATAAGTCCATTCTTGACTATGTGCATACAGGTACAGCAACTAAGCCATTTCAACTATGAGGATCTCGGCTGCAATAACATGGCTAGATATTTGCTATACCTACTCAGATTGTGTGCAACTTCCCAGCTTCACACATAGCTAACTAACCAAGCGGTTCAAGTATAAAGGAATTCTGAATTTATGAATGGTGCACTGACAATTAACCAAATCAGAACTGACTAAGCATATTCTAGTTCCTTTTCTAGGACAAACCTATTCCGTATTTCTATTGAAAACTTGTAAAATCTATACGCCTATATTTGACCATTTGTGATAGCTGTCTCAAGAGTATAATACTGAGCAAGTCCTAGTTCGAGAATGCTGTATTATACTCAGCAAAAGAAAGGCTTAGCTATTGAAGGCTAATAGTACAATAGCTAAATAGCATGCCAAACAGCTGACTGAAACATTTGCCCAAGAAATGCTGTAACTACACGACAGACATACAAACCTAATCAACTTTACTAATCTTTCAGACATTTCTCCTCTCTGAATATAAACAATCCCCTGATTATCAATAGATATTTTTTCACTTTCCTGTTAAAACTTAAAACCCGGGGAACAAAATAGAACCAAAAAAACTGACATTTGATATGCACAAGGGCCCAATGAACAAGGCACAGCAAGCTACCATGGCAATCACCAACAGCTAGCTGTAAATCCCATTTTCATTTCTCACACAGAAACACTACACACATTGCAGCACAAACCAACTCATCCCAAGCAAACTGACATGTCAATCTCCTAAGGATTATTAAAGTAATGGATAGCATCCATACAATTTTGCTGAAACAGCAGATTAACTGACCCAGTGAAAGATTATACACAACTAGCTAGCCATGTCAGTATTTATTGCAAACATTCTGTGTTAAATCATGCATTGTCAAATGGGTTTCAGTAACTATTTGCATGAATGGAACCACTCAATGAAATACTTGAAGATGAAAATTAATCAATTATTTAATTTAAAGTTATGTCAGCTAATAAAAATACAAAAACAATTGTCTTCATTTGCATTACTGTGCATGAAAATTGCACATTTGTTACCATTTCATATTGTAGAAGCATACCGTTGCTTAAATTTGAGTATTCCTTCAGTACTAACCTCTAAAAAAAAGACGGTGTGACGAGAGGTGAAGACAGACCTAGAAGGGCAGGGAGATGCGGTGCGCGGAGGTGCCGGCGCCGCCGTGGAACTCGATGCGACGAGGAGACGCAGCGGAGGGGACGATAGAGGTGGAGATCCACGATAGTGGCGGCGGAGGTCCCGGTCTCGCTCGCGGCGGAATCGGGAGGAGAGGTCGCGCCAGTCTCTGTAGGCCGGGCTATTTCAGCGAGGAAACCCACCGACGACCGACGAGCGAGGACAAGGGCGAGGCTGCTGCCGCGGCGAGCGAGGGATAGGGCACGGCTGCCGTGTTGCCGACAAATAAAATCAACAAAAATGACTATTTTGCATAGGAAATGGGAGGTGATAGGAAGCGATCCCAACCATTGTAAAATGTCTCGAAAGATATTATCATGTGGTCAGTATACATTTTCAACACCAATTCATTAAAACTTTGGGTCTTTGTTGTCCTTGTTGTTTTTACCTGATGAATAACATTTGCACTGGTGAGTTCTTGGCAACTTAGTCAACTGACTTTATTTTGTTGTTGTGACAAAAATTGCGATCAGGAAATCCATTCGTCAACAGAGAACAATTTGAATGGCAACCATAGCATTAAAAGAATTGATGTTCAGTGTTTTTTTTGGGGGGGGAGCACTCAATTTCCTTTTGCACTGTTCATCTTCCTCCTCGCCCCCGTCGCCGCCCACTGCCCTGTTGCGGCCGCATTAGGGTTTCACCAGAGCTCCACGGGCGCGTCTGCAGAGCTCCGGCGAAACCCTAGCGTGACCGTGGCGGCCTCCATCTTCCCCTCCCCGGTCTTAGGCTTCCACGGCGTGCTCTAGCCATGGCGCCGCAGCCCCAACTTGGCCAGGCCGCCTCCACCGCCGCCAGGGCCCCTAATCGCTCGGCCATCGTCCTTGTCGCCTGGCCAGCCTGCCTCCCCCGGCTGGTCCCTTCTAAGCCCGCCGGAGTTGGGGAAGAAGAGGGGGAGAAGCCGTAGAGGAAGAAGAATGAGAAGGAGAGAAAATCGAGTGCTGAGAGGGGGCTAAACAACCGAGTGTTGTTTAGCAATTCTCAAAGATATTTATCAAGAGAACAAGAAATTAGCAAATGAATTCAGCCTTTTCCAGAAGGAGCTGGTACAAGTGTAGTGTTACGACAGGGTGCTGAGATATTGTCATATATACCATTTCTTCCCCATGCTCATACAGCTGATTTAAATGGAAATTGTTTTTATATGCAGCTGAAAAGATTGAAAGATGAGAATTTGTCTCCTCTTCTTCCCCTGGACATTAATCTAACTGGCCCATCACTCGGTGGTTTGGAAAGGACATTATCACAACTTGACGTGGTGTGTCCTGTCTGTATAGTAAACGTGAACCTGTACTATGATATATCTCATTCTCATTTTTGCATTTGTGAAACGAATCAGCCGATTAAAAAGCAGATGAAGCCCAGACTGCGCAAAAAAGCAGATGCATTTTTGCATTTGTTACTACTTTAGGCAAATGAGCATTTGCAAAATATTTTTCCTTAGCTTCCTGGTTCTGGCAATGCCTTGGAAAGAGTACTGGCTTTGGAACTAGAGCTTGCAGAAGCTCTCCAAGCAAAGAAGAAAACAGACATCCTTTTCCAGAGGTAACTAGTACATTCGAAGAGAACTGTTGTTATTTCTTTTCATCCCTGATCTAATGAAGCAGATGCCTTTTCTTACCTAGATTGAAACTACAATTTTACATTGCTCCTTGTTAGTAAAAACAAGTCAGTCAAATTTAACTAAACACCATCTTTTGATTCCCTTTGCTCCTTGTTAGTTCATTCTTGGAAGCAGCACAATGATGAAGCATTAGTCTTCCAAAGCTTCAGGGACATCAATGAACTGATACAAGATACTATGGAGTTGAAGAGGAGGCTGATGGCTGTGAAAAATGAGCAAAAGGAGATGCAGGGCAGGTACTCAGAGCTCAGCTTGCAGTTCGCCAAGGTGGAGGGTGAAAGACAAAAGCTCGAAATGAATCTGAAGAAATGAACACCATGGAAATCATAGGAATCAATGAGAGAACTAAAGGAGAAAAAAATGTAAGCCAGTTTCAGGCTTTGTAAACAATCTTTTGCGACCGCAACGGAATACATTTTGTAATGTAAATATCAGTAGAATCTCAGCATCTGTATCAATTGTAGAGTTGTAAGTGATATGCATAAATGTAACACCTTGTACAAGCATTTCCAGCTCAGAAATAGTCTTGTTAATTGATTGTTCTTTGCCAACAACCAGCAGCCTTTCAAGGATGTATTCACGCCTGCAGATTGTATTCTACAGTTCTTTGGATAGGTCTTTAACGTCGACTGAAACCTCTCCTTGTTCTGATGATGGTACTGGCAAACAGGAGGAACCTTCTGATATTCACTTTCATTCATGAAGCTCAGAAGTGAAAACCAAAGATTCCTATGGCGACGCTCATGAGGCCTCCGGCAGCAACACTTGCGATCGAAGAAGAACCGAAGAGATTTTGGAGCTTTGCTTTGCTACTGCTAGTTTGAGAGAAGAGCAGACATGGAGTTGAGCGGGAGCAGAGTTACGGGAAAGAGAGAAAGACATTTTTTATTCATCATGCGGGTCCCACTATATAACTCAAACCGAGACTATGACCGAGTGGCACGAGAGGAAACTAAAAAGATTTTGAAGCCAGTTGAAGGTACTTTGGTTATTTTATCACCCTGTTTAACACCATCTGAGACCAAATAGATGGCAGTGTCATGTAGGGCGAAAAAAGCTTCGACCAGTGTTACTAAATGCTGAAAAACTTTTTTAATGGCTCATATAGAATTTCGCACTTTTATGATGGCTCATAGGGAAAAACCAAGATGTTTAAACTAACAATAAATTCCTACTTCCCTCGAGAGCTTTGAAGATTACTAGCAAAAAATGCTCATGCGTTGCAACATGAGGAAAGGTATAACTTCATCCAAAGTTTTAACGTCTGTCTTGTGTTGTCTTGAAAGCAACAGTTTTTCATTTATATCATTATATTTTTATTGCACTTGACATTATTCTTAAAAACATATATATAAATATTTTTGACTCAATATATTTTCTTCTACTTAAGTAATCAAGTGCATCTATGCCATAGCGCACATGGACTCTCTTACAAACACGAAGGGCCAAGGCGCGCGCATTTTCACTTCCACTTCCAATTATAGCATCAAAGAATCAACAAATGTAATGGAACATACTACGTACCGGTGAATTTACATAGTGTATAAACACTTCATCATGCAATTTTTGTTAAAGTCGAGACCAATAGCACACAATTAATCAATGAGGAATATCACCAGTGAAGCATTTTTTTTACTTCAGCTCCACGACCACGAGTAGCTTCAGTGATGGAGATGAAGCTATTTTTGTGAAATATTTGGTTAAACAGCTCCTTATGGTAGTTGAAAACCGTAAAATATTCATACTACTCTATCTTTTATTTTCTTTCTTTTTTTCTCTTCTTTCTTTTTATTTTTTTTCTCTTCTTTCTCATCCTTATCTCCTAGCTCAGTACTCGGAGGCACGAGAGGCCTCATCCACTCACACCGAGTCCTCCAAGGCACTTCGTCCTCCTGAAGCCTTGACAAGGTGGCCATGGAGCACTGGCGGGCTGACGGTCACAGCACCCCATCGACCACACGGAGCCCCGAGCGACCACACCCCGGCAGCTCCACGAGACAGCGTCCCCGCAGCCTGGCAAGTCCATGCGATGGAGCCCCGGCAGCCACACACCCCAACGACTTGGCAGCCTCGCCCGCGTCGTTGTCTCCTTTCTCCATGACCTTGCCTCCTCGTCTCGGTCTCGCTCACGTTGTCGTCTCATTAGGTTGCCCCTCCTTGCCCGACCTCGCCGTCGTCTCCGCACCTCGCGCCATCGTCGTTCTAGCCTCAACATCTTTTCGTGCTGCTTCGCCTGCACTGATATGGTGCCTTACTTATATGGTTTAATAATTGGTGTTCAATTTAACCCAATTTATATTCAATTTATTTATTAAATCGTTGTATTGTATTTCTCCTATTGGATTAGTATGAGAGTCTATCACGTTGGAGGTTGGGACACAAACCAAGGAACATAAAATTATTAAAGATGGAATCATGCACGTGTGTTGCAACAGAAAAAAAAAATAACTCGATAGTCGCCTTGTCTGACTCAGGACGTTGTTGCATGCCCTCCGTACACAATGGTTATTTGCGCCGGCACCGATGCCGGCATTACTTGATCTGGCTAGCGTTGATGTCGCCGCCCAGCGTGAGTGCTAGGGGGCGAACAAGCATGGCTGGCCTTGCGTGCATCGTCTTGGCTTCGGCTGCCTTGACATACTGGTCATGGTATTTTGCTAATTTTTAGCTAGCTAACAATTAGTTGTTAGTATCAGCGGGCCTTCAGTTTAGTTTGTGTGATTTTTTATGTGTAGATTTTTTTGCTTTTTTGAATTTTCATATATTAGTTATTTAAAGGAACGATTTTAATTAGAGTTTTAGTTTTCTGTAAAAAGATTTTTTCTTCTTTACGCACGGTTTTCAATTTCTGGCCCGCTCCTTGATTTTCGGCCTTTTCTTTTTTATAGCTGCTACATGCCCAATTGCCTGTTGGTCGTGCAAAGTAGTAGCCAGGCTCAGCACCATCCTTTTCCTGATTTGATTTTTTTACCGTCTGGGGCACGGTTCGGAGATATGTTTTAGGTATAGATAGATAGAGATAAGATCCAAAATGAACGAGACTTTGAAAAGATGATTACCAGACAAAAAAAATCAGAATCCGAATAGAGATCAGAGTTGGACGAAAAAAATTGTGGCAGAAATTTTGTAACAGAACCGACCAAATCATAAGAACGTAAGTAAAAAACAATCACCGAAGTGATCAAATTCCTGTACTTAAGCTCCCATAATCCCGGTAGTCCGGAAATCACGAAGGATTTCAACCAACTCTCGACATACAAACCAAGACCGTAGTGATTCAACACAACACACCATTCGTTACAACATTTCACAAGTAGCATTCGGATTATATCCATCAGAGTTTAAATAAAATATTACAAACCAAGTTCAAATCTACGGAAGCAACATAGTTTAGTACATAACTTCATAGTTTCAAATACATTGCCAGGTCTTAGTCATGTCCCACAAAAGCATTATCGGGTACGAGAATTAGGAGAGACCGCGCCCAACGGTCTAGTCTTCATCCCCAGCCGGGAGAAGGCAATACTTGCAGCAACCAAAGTAGAACTAGTCACCTGCAACAGGTGGAAGATAAACCCTGTGTACGAGAAAGTACTCAGCTAGACTTACCCGACAAAACCAGAAATAACAGACACCAAGGATCATGCAAGGCTTATGAGGTGGGCTAGCTTGACACATTTGCATAAAAGAGCTTATGAATATAGTGACCAATTTAAACTTAGCATCAAGCTTATCATCATTTACCTGTCCACTAGATTAGCACCTGTACTAGAGCACTCACTTATTAGGAGCAATCAATATTAACCATAGCAGGTATAATAAGGCTGTCATCATCATATCATCATTTCCGAATCATTATGTTATTTAGTGTATCTACTTTAGAGATAAGCCCGTCAAGTTCTCATTAACCGGGAGAGACGGTGACTCGAATCGAATTACAACTCAGCTGAGGGGGTATTCCTAACTCTCACCCTGGCATACTTTGCAAGGGTAGCCGTGGGTCACCTTTGGGACAACTCAGGAATCAAATTCATGGGTTCGATCAGCGCCAGCACTCTCAGGGATTACCCTTCTGCTAGGACGATCAGGACTTTTAAATCACCTGCCCTTGGATTCACGCCTACAGCTCCCTTCCGAGGCGCACTTTATACTTATCGACTCCCGGCCAGAGGTGAGCTACTCGGCTTCGTGGTCGGTCTTCAGACCCGGCCAACTAAGAGAGAGGCATGCGTTCAACATGAATAGGAAAGGCTCCAAGATTCAGTCCTTAAGAGACATAGACGGAGTCACTACAAACCGGCAAGCCTCCGTCCGGTCTTCATTTCAAATTAAGACTGGTTCTTTTCCACGATAGCAAATATAGCCAATCGTGCCATATGTATCTTTCTATATCTCGTAGGTGACAGGAAATCACCTGACTTCTATCGTGTTTAAGTAGGGCTAAGCACTACACAAACCTGAACTAAATAGGATTCAGGGTATCAATATCTGGACAAGGATTGGATAAACAATGCAACAAGTGTTTGCATCCAACACCTAAACTTAATGCAACAATATATATATGTAACAATAATACTTTAACTGCATTTCGGAAATTAGGAGGCTTAATATGCCCCGGGGCTTGCCTTTCACAAAGTTGCGCGGACGGTGATCTGGGCACTCAACGGCGACCTCGTCTGGCACTTCTGCTGAGGGCTACACCTCCAGAACCTCCGGTGTTGGCTGCTGCTGCTGCTCGCTCGGTTCCTCGAATTCCAGCAGTGTCACACCTTCCGGTACACCTATTGCATGCCGATGCACAAGATAAATATCATGGATGCATAAGGAATGACATGATGCTCATGATGAATGAATCATACTAAGTGTTTAACGAAAACATCACTAGACACTCGTTTACCGATTAAGAATAGCTCTATTCAAATCACTTTAAAACGTGTATCTAACTTAACTTGAAGAACAAGATCAACTTACCTAACTTGCATAACCTAAGATAAAGATGCTCATCTTCAGTTAAAGGCCTAACACCTAGGAACATTACCACAAACTTAGAAATAGTAAATGCATACTTAAAACAACAGTTAAAGTTTCATATGCACACGGGTAGTTCCTTAATTTAATCATAACCAGAGTTCTATAAATTCAAATGACTTGCAAGAGGATATTCTGTAAAGTTTATGAAATTCTCTACAAATCATTTATAAACATCAAAGCATGATTCTTACGTTAACCAAATCGAATTCCAGTAAACCTAGAATCTGTCTAGAAATGACAGGGTTGCTAAATTAAATATTTAGTGATGATGCAAAAGCCTAATTGGACCAAACCAAGTTTACCAACTTGTTGCACATACCAAAGGAATATCAGAAAGTATAGTGCCAACCTCTAAATAAATTATTTAATGTCCTTTTCTAATTTATTTAGTTAATTAGGTGATTAAAACAATATATAGTAAAACTATTCAGAAAAATCTACAAAAATTACAGTAGCTATCTCATACTTCACATAGACTACCATAAAAATTTCAAAGCCATTAGGCAAGCAGAACTTGCTGTATCCAAAATAACAGGTGGCATGTCTATTTTTAGCATAATTAGGAAACCCTATTGAAAAGTGTCAAGCAACAGATTTCTCATTTTTCCTAGCATCATTCTAGCATAAGAACAGCACTCACCAAATTTTACCCTTACTGGATCTATAGAAAAATTATGAAAATTCACATAAGACCCATCCATGCAAACAAGATAATTTTCTATCTCCTACATACAGTGTCCAAAATATATGAAAGTTTAACTACAAGGTATTCATGATATGAGCAGTACACCATAAAAATTTCATGCCATTTGGAGCTACATAGAAAAAGATATAATTACCCCTATTTCTTTTATAATTAAAAGAGATAATTAGCAACTCCATTTTTCATAACAGAACATAGCATAAACTATATTTTTAATAAAAACTAGACATTATCATGAACTCAACAAAATTGGAACCACATCATTTGAATCTACCAACTAGGAGATACATATTTTTGAATCTATACATCAATCTGTGAAAAGAATAAAACAAAACAATTTGAAACCCTAATGAACTACTGCTGGGCCGGCCCGAAGAGACCCGGCGGCCCACAACGCATGCGCAAGCGTAGCCTAGCCACGACGCGGCTTAGGCTGGCTCCCACCTCCGCTGCAGCGACTGGCATACGGGACCCGCCCGACAGAGAGACAAGCAGGGGAGGAAGAAGAGACGGCGGCGCAACGCGTCGCCGGTGGCATCTCCGGTGAGTCCAGCGGTGCTACGGCATTAGCCTCATCAATGCGCATCTAACGGTGCCATCTATTGAAGCTATTGTCGTAGCTAAAGGGGGTGGCGATGGTCATGGCGGCGCACGGCCACGGCATGGCCGGCTCCGGCGAGACGACGGCGCCACTGCCCTAGTGGGTGACCCTATGAGCTTCAGTAGCGTTCACAGAAGCTCGCACAAGGGAGAGAAGGGATGGGAAAGTCGCGGTGACAGTTGGCCGCGTGGAGCGCCAACTCCAGCGAGGTCCCGCCATGGCGGCGGTGGAAGAAATGGCGATTTCGCCCTTACCAAGGCTCAAATGGACCGACTGAAAGATGGAGGTGGTAGAGGAGATCACGGCGAAGCTAGGGGCAAGATGGCCGGCGCGTTTTTGCAGTGGCGAGCGCGCAAAGCAACGGCGACGCTCGGTCGGAACTGGAGGAGCTGCGGCGGCTCGGCGCTGCGCGCGGTGGAGACGAAAGAGTGCAAATGGAGCAGGCGAGTGCGTCGGGCAGGCGCTGGCTTTCATCTGGAGCTCGGACGTGCGACGTGGAGGCGTCGGCAGAGCATGCGCGCCACGTGGCAATCAGCTCCTACGCCGGTCGGCCACGGCGAGCTCTGACCGTTTTCTGAAATTTTCGATTCAGTGTTCAATGGCGATGACTGACAGCGCGAATTCGACGATCCGTAACTCCCAAACGGTGGCGATCTGGTTCATGGTATAGTTAACAAAATTGAAGACCTAAGTGAGTACTACAACTTCTTCAATTGGAACTCGGGTTGGTTCGGCCTGGTTAGGGAGATACAAGCCTCCAAACATTGGTACATGAAACTGTAAATCACTTAAGGACTTAGAAATATTTTTCAGTGTTGAATCCACCATCAACAATGACTTATGGGCCATGTTTGAGGCTGTTCCACACATTTTCATGAGTTGATCATAAAACAACTTTTGTTCCTTGATAAATTAGCTACAACTTTGGTAAAGAGTGCACAGCCATGCAAGATCTCTAAGTTGGACTTTTGAATTAGTCAAACAGTGTCACTCTGAGGTTCATTTCAAGTCAAACCTCTCCTAAAGGGCAATTTGGTCATTTTGGTCCACATGAACAATGTCCAAACAATTACCCTAAGTGTAGTTAAGGTGTATTAGACCATAATCAACCACTTTACACAAGTGCTATACCAATTTCTAATGATCACATGTGATGAAGCAACAAACAAGCAATTCACTCAAATGTTGCAATTCCATGTTTCACATGTTTCATTATTTTTGTTGCAATTTTAACTTGCCACATTCCTACCATGTTGCCATGTTTCAAGGTATAAGAAACTCATGTTGCATTCACATGTTGCACTACTACCATTCACAAGAAATCAAGTATGAAACAAACATAATTGTGAATGTTGCATATGCATGTTTCAGTGACAATGGCATGATGAGATAGATGATGCACATGTTTAAGAATTGAAATGCAATTTTGTAGAAGCTAAACACCTAGGGTGTTACAAATTTTGCCTCTTTATTTTTAGGTATATAGAGATGCTCAGGGAAGCTGGAGACACGACTAATTGGTGGAGATGGTTGTTTGTCTCAGGTGGAGTAGGTCGTGGGTTATGAAAAACTAGAAACTATTGGGTTTTCTCTAATATGCTAGTCAAATCTTCAAAGTATATACGTAGTTCATAAAATTTTTGTAATCTTACAATACTGCAAGAAGATGGCAAGGAAGGAGAAGGCAATTTATGTGGAGGAGCTACTGAAGAAGTTGAAGACGGTCTTGCAAATTGGTGATCATTTATTCGCGTGAGCATGTTTAGCTAGCTTGGGTTAGCTGATTGCTTTCTTTTGTGCATGCTTAGCCTAGTTTGTTGCTTCAGTTGTTATAGTTTGTAGTTCTCACTAGTATGTGACAGGATGAGTGGAGTGAGTTGATATGCCTTCCTTGGTGGACTTGTGCCGTGTTCTAAGCTTGTAAGAAGGTTCGTAGAAAAACATGTTTAAGCTTTTAGGAAAGAGGCTTTTACCCATGTGATATTATAAAAGTTGGTAATTACACATAAGCTACTAAAAAAGTTGAATTCTCACAGGTGCCACTGCTATGAACTCTTTGGCCCTTCATGCCACTTCCGTTAGATTTAGCCCTAACGGTGTCAAATCATAGGTGTGAAAAGTCGAAAATACTCTCAGGCCTGAATATGCAATTAATTTTTTTAGCATCTTAATGACCTCAAATGAAAAAACTCAAAACTAGAAAGTTGTAAATCTCGACAATATCTACAATTTTTGTATAAAAATTATCTTCATTTAATTCGGTACAAAAAAAATTGATTTGATATGATTAATATGTCTTAGAAAAATCACATTTTTTGTACGAAATCAAATGAAGATAATTTTTATATAAATATTGTAGATCTCGATGAGATCTACAACTTTCTAGTTTTGAGTTTTTTCATTTGAGATCATTAAGATGCTTAAAAAAATAATTACATATTCAAACCTAAGGGTATTTTTGACTTTTTACGCCCGCGGTTTGACATCATTAGAGTTAAATCTGACGGAAGTGGCGTGTAGGGCAAAAGAGTTCAGAGCAGTGGCACTTATGAGAACTCAACTTTTTAATGGCTTGTGGGTAATTACCAACTTTTATAATGGCACACAGATAAAAGCCTCTTTAGTAAAAGCTAGATCAATTTACTCTATAAAATTCAATTTTGAGATAAATAGGAACCCAATCCTAATGAACTAGGTAAAAGCAAGGTTAGGGCATATGTCCGGTAGAGCTCCACTCCCTGATTCTTAGCTCTAGTTTCTTATTCTCCGACAGAGTGATTCTAGTTGATTCTGATGAGGGGGCAGGGAGGGAGCATGTGAGAATTGATTCCGGAGCAATTGTAGTGGGGATTGAACATGGGGCAGCAAGGAGTGATTTCTTTTAGCTCCCGGTGTAAATGGAAAAGTGATTCTTATCCAGTCCCCATCAGAATCGATACGAGATTTTATTGTTTGACTGAGGAGGAGTAATTTTCACAGAGAATCTACTCAAAAAGTGTTGACAAACAACTCGTAGTAAACATACCAAGGCTACTGATGCGACTATGCAAGCAACAATGAAGGAGGGAGATGATGCAAGAGTAGACTTAAATTATTTCAAATTGTCTTTCCCACTGATTAGATAATACTCACTCCGTTCCAAAAAAAACTTGATGTTTTAGTTTTATGCTAAATCAAACTATTTTAACTTTAACAAAATCTACGGAGAATTTTGCTAATATTTAGAAAATATGTTGCACGACGAATCTAATTATACTTATTTGATACTATAAGTATTAGTATTCTAGTATATAAATTTGATCAAACTTTAGATAGTTTGACTTAGGACAAAAATAAAACATTAAGTTTTTTTAGACAGAGGGAGCGTTTTTTTAATGACACACATATGTTGTAGAGAAAAAAAGTGCCCTACAAGATTAATGTGTTGACTATTGTAGGTTGCTGGCTATTAAATGATGCCAATATATAGAGACGATGGGTGGATCAGAATTTTGTTTTTCTCGCAGCAAAGCTACCTGCATCAGTACAGCACAAGTATATATAAAATAAAAAAATGGCCAACCACTATGATTCTATATAGAATCAAAAGCATCCGGTCCTCAGAAATATCTAACGCCAGCATGGCTGCCTCCAAGATGGTGCATTGCAAACTGGTGACCAAGAAGAACAGGACGTTATTTTGTCTTGCAAACACTAAAGAGGGAACGCCAGCGCATGATGCCTCTAAGATGATGCATTACTGTTGGCACGAAATTTCGTCCCGTGCCGGGGCACACGAGCAAGCCGGAAGGATCCGCTCGATGGAGCTGGAGATTCGCTTAGCTTCAACGCAGGGATTATCGATCCTGCGCACTCCTCCCGAGACGTGCTAGTCAATTTGACCCTACAATTGACAAAGAGAGAAAGCTAATCAGTAATTTAAGACGGAACATGCCGGTGTTGTCAGACAATCCCGAATGTGTGGCTCTAAGAGCCGATGTGGAAGGAGATCGACTAAATAGCCGATTCCAGTATATTCATAAGAATAAATCAGTTAAAACCCACGGAATTATGAAAGGAAAATCGGTTATAATTCAAGATGAATATCATTAAGACAAATACTAGTCAATGGCGATAGGATGTCAACAATAATCAGTTTGTGCTAAGCCAATGACTGTAAGTAACCAAATCCTTTGTATATAAAAGAAACAGCTCATCATCATTTAACCATTTAGTAGAGATAAATTTAATGAACATATTAGATCTCATCTATCGTTATGACCAGTGGAGCATAAGGCAGAATCATGCAGGCCGTAGAAACAACGATAAATTCGACGACCCTAACTTATTACTAATATCAGTGGGGCATGAGACAGAATCATGCATGCCGTAATACAATAATAAGATCATGGGACTAACACATCTTTCAACCTATCTTTACTTCAACGGTCTCGTGACGTGAACTGCATATGTGAAAACACTCGATATCGGCTAAAACAGCCGATTCAGGCATAGCGCACAATTAAAGTCATGCCCTATCAGGAATAGATCTACCAAATAACGATCCCCACTCCACAATGCTAACAGTGGGGTGTGAGGCAAAATCACACATGCCGTGATAACGGACCATGGAATGGTTCTCGTTAGCCAATAGATCTATTCAAGACCAGACATGCCTTAACCGCACACTATGCATGATCAAGATTGACATAAAACAGCCGATAAAACATAACTCATCGTTTAAAGTGCAGATTAGATCAATTTAGATTAATAAACGATGGGTTAAACAAGATATAAGGCCGATCTAGATCAATCCCAATCGGACGAAGTGATATTGCTGTAATTAAATAAATAATGAAAGCAATAAGCAATATCGGTAACTTAATGAATCTATCCGAAGGACACCACCCTTAGATAGAGCCGATAACTTGACCTTAATCTAGTTCGAGTAGTGGAGGTCGACCGGATCGATGCAGCCGTACAACTAAACAAGAGTCGATAACTAGCTTATACTAGAGCCGCAGTGGAGGTCGACCGGATCGATACAGCCGTATGAACAGAAGTATAAGCCATGATGGTACTTACAGATAAGCCAGAGGTCGGTCGGACCGATGCAGCCCTGCTCGCTGAAGAACTCGCCGAGATCTACTCTACTCCTACTCCTAAGGGGTGGCTGGAGTCAAAAAAAAAAAGTAAGTAACTTGTATTTGATTGATTATATCTTTACAAATAGCCAGGGTTCAATATTTATACCCAGAGCCTAAACACGAATCCTACTCAAGTACGACTCGGTACAATCTTTGGTATGAAGAAAATATTTCTATCTGAAGATAACTTGAACCCTAATCTTTCCCCTTTTGTAGAGTCCGATATGTATTCTTTCCGACGCCAATCATAGTTCATCATCGTTATCTGCTGACGTCATTCAAAGAGAGCCGATTCCAGTGTCGCATCCGAACCGGCTGATATCGATCCTCATGCAATCGATTCCTTAATTGGCACAATCTTAGAAGTCTGCGAGTTCCCACATTCTTCTCCAAATTTTGGTGTAAACAATTACACACATTGAACAAAAAAGAACAGGATGCATCGTCTTCCAAACACTATAGAGGGGAAAAAATTAATAAACACGTGAAACAAGATGATGCGTTACACATTGACCTAGAAGAACAGGAAGTATTGTCTTCCAAACGCTAAAGATGGGGACAATTAACAAACAACTAAAAATGAAAAAAAAGTGCTCTCAACACATTTTTTTTTGATAAAGTGCTCTCAACATATTTGACCTAGAAGAACAGGAAGTATATTGCCTTCCAAACACTAAAGAGGGAAAAAAATAGCAAACAGCTAAAAGTGCAAAAAAAAATTATCAAATAGCTAAAAGTGCAAAAAAGCTGAAAATGTGCTCTCGTTGAGAGTCGAACTCAAGACCTCCCACTTACTAAGTAGGTGCTCTAACCGAGCTACGACAGCTTGTTGTTTAGAGAATTATTTATGATTAATAGCTGAGTGTATTCGCCCTGGCTGTTTCTGGTGAAAAAGGTGATACATTTTCAGTTCAGTCCTATAAAGAAAATCTAACAAAAAGTTGGGAATCTCCATTCAAACTAGAAAAAACCCGCGGCGTTGCCGCGGCACAGGACATATGGACCAGTTCATTTAGATGTAGCACAAATATGTAGTTGAGGACATGTCTAGTTTTTAAATAGAAACAACGTGCTATGAGTTTTCTATATCTGGCATGGGGTTAATTGAAACACAAGTAGCTAGTATAGTATTCAGAAGCAAAGGCGCACTATACTTAGTGCCAGCAGTGTCATATATTGCAAACAATGGCATTTAAGTGTGTACTAGTACAAAGACATATATACATATATATATTATTAGAAAGGCTTGACTGGTAGCAAGCAAGTAGCATTATGATATAGATTAAGGAAATGGTCATATCACCAAAGTTTGTAATAGACCATTTCTAAATCTATGTACATTTGGTTTATATCAGGGAATATGTAAAGCAAAAGATCCTGATATACTTTGCAATGTTAGCATGCTAAACATTGTAAACTACATTATGTAAATCAGCAGGGTCTGTTTGTGATGATCCATCCCTTGAACAGCCTATTTAATATGGAAACAAAGTAGACATTAATATAGCAATTCCTTCACTTGTGAGCTTGGTACGGGCAAATAAATTCTTAAAGTCTTATAATATATTACACCTTAGTATTGTCTCCATCCTTGTGAGCTACCTCGTAGCGTTGTTTCTTCACTTTATTTTCTTGCTCACGTTCTTCGTGTTCAACTGTTCATCATCTGTTCCTTCGTAAAAGAAAATGACTGTTATATAGGCACAGTATAATATATAACTCGAGCGTTGGGAAAGCAGGATTGGGCGAGGCACAAGTGCTTGGTTGAGAGATCTTGAAATTAGAGATGGGAAGAGAAGGCCGAATGGAAAATTTTGCGTGTGGTTGTCGGTGGAGCCTGGATGCTCTAGCAAAGTGACGCGCAGAGCACAATATGGACTGGGGCCCAGAGCGCGGGCGACGCCCATCGGCGAGGCCAGCACGCCACCACTGGGATGCATCTCCCCAGAGCAACGGGAGCGGACTGAGCAGGTAGAACGGTGATTGTAGATAATGAAGGCAACATCGATCAAGAGGCTGTATTTTTGGAGAACTACGATTTGAGCTGAACATGATGGAGGGCAGACCTATCAGCATAATATGAGAACTGCAGATTCCAAGTATCTGTCTTTTAGTTGCTGCTCTTTGAATGTCCACTCTCAGAACAATGTCACGACCTTTACCCATGTAGTGATGAATCTAGATGGAAAAAGTAACATGTATGAGAGCTTTATGCAGGGTGACGACATCTTCAGTTTTGGGAGGAAAAAAAACACTTGGTCAGACCTTTTCTAGAATTTTAGACCCCAAATACAGACAAATTATTGGGCTCCACTATGTAGGCAGACTGCGTTCGTTCCATTGTGATTTTTAACACAAAATACACAATTATCATTTCATTTTTAGGAGAACTATGAATTAGTATCAATAGATATTAGCAGATTCTTTCAATCAAGTCAATGTAAAGGGGAATTGAGTAAACAACACATAGCACTACAGAATGCTAGAGACATTGAAGCTTGAAAGTCAGTAAGCAACATTTTTCCACAAATCCATAGAATTAAAGCAATACTCCATAAGATGTTGGAAAGCTGTGTACTTATCCTGCTGGAACCGAACAATATACCTTCTTGGAACAGAGGCTTCATCATGCTTCCTGTCAGCTGTAGCAGGAGAAGAAGCGTTCGTCAGCATTGGTTGAACCGACGTTGCAAAGAAATGTCAGTGAACAATGAGCACAAAGAAACTCATAGGAGCAAAAGGGAAATATCCATTTATTTTCTGCAGTGAAAGCATGAAAACTCTCCGTTTTCGGTCCTGGAAGCTGCAAACAGTCTCCGCCTGGTGCGCCTAAAATCGGCGGGTTGCTCAGATTGGAGGGGAATGGAACTCTCACAAGCTGCAGGCACGAACACGAAAGAATTTTAAATATGCTTAGGTGTAGTGATAAATCTGGTCACTACTCCTTGTGTGTGCGTTTCACCAGCAGCAGCGACTGAGTTCAATTGTAAAGTACGCATCGAAAATATCCTGATTTATCCATACCTTGATGATAGATATGCAGGTCGTGGCCATTCATGGACCTGCAATTAAAACATCCACGAACCTGCAGCTAAAAGGTAGTGAACATCATACCGTGAATTTGACATTCTGTTGAGCACATTACATGCAGCGGCCACCAAGAACAGGAGAGGAAGCATACCAGGAGTCGTGTCTCTTGAACGGACAGCATGTTGATGGCCGCCAGCGATGGTAATCGCGTGGGAAAATGGATCTGCGGCCAGAGGTACCTGCCCACTGGGGATTAAAAGCTAAACAAAATAAGAAAAGAGGCGGAGGTGAAGCTCCGGTGGGCGGCACGGCAACGGAATCGGAGGAACCGGAGATCGAGTGGAGGAGGGATACACCAGTGGGCTACATCTGCCTTCTCCTGCGAGGTCAGCAGTAGCATCGAGGGGAGGTACATCTAGCTTCTCCGGCGATGACAGCAGCAGCGTGCAGGCGAGCGCAGCCACGGTACGGCGTGCGTGGACGCGAGGACGCTGCGTGGAGGCGGGGACGGCGGAGGTGACCGTGGCGGTGTCGCTGTCGACGGCGCGGAGCGGGGGACGGCGGGTGGACGCGAGGACGCGGCGTGGAGCTGGGGACGGCGGAGGGGGCCTGGGCGGCGCCGCTCCCGATGGCGCGGAGTTGGGGACGGCGGCTGCGAGGACGCGGCGAGGAGGACAGGCTTGGGCGGCGGCGGAAGACAGGCTGCTGCGGCGCGGAGCGTGGGGCGCACCCGCCGCCGCATCAGGAGTGAAGGAGAGAGAGAGAGAGAGAGGAAGGGGAGGGCGAGATGGAGGTGAGAGGCCAAATTTTGGTAAAGTTCGAGGGCTTTTTTGGAAAAAAAATATGAGAGGAAGCCTGGACTGCGAGTTGATTCGACTAAAGTTTGAGGGGGTTTTTTGAAAAAATCCCGCGGCTCGCCCGATCTGGCCGTCCGCGCGCCCGATCGAACGGCCGCGAAAATCCGGTGACGTGGCACGCTGGCGGGCCGCGGTTTGGACGCAGGATTCATATGTATAGAAGATGAAACTCCAATTTAAAAGAGACATGTTTCACACAAGTATCGAGCCTTTCAATTTTGAACCAAACCCGGGTTGGGTTTTCGTGGCATGAGATAGAGGCTTGGTAAAGGTGGTCACTCATACACCAAATACTATTGTTTAGCATGATCTTATTTATATATTTATTTCCTTTTGTATAAGATACTTTAAACATGTGATTAGTTCATCTGAGTTCAACATAAGTTGAACTAAAATGTGGCTTTATTGTTCAAAGACATGGATATAGAACTATACTAATGTAAGAGCGAAAAAGTAGCAATTTAAGGCATATACAACCAGATTTCTAATTTATTATTTTGCTTTTTTGTCTTTAAGTTAATCATGTAAATATAGTGTTTGAAGTCATGCATTCATAACCTATTACAGAGGGCACACAAACAGAGGGCACACAAACAAACCGGTGTTGCTAATCCACTACGGCTACGACATGGTCTACGAGAAATTTGTTCCTTAATTTCTCTGTCGCGCCATTTAATTTCTCTGTTCGTGCCATTTAATTTGGTTTTATGAAGGTGCTATTGGGGTAATTCTAGTTGTATTAATTTGTGAAAAATATCCATACCAGCTCTATGAAGAGACAACTTTTTGCAAGGAGAAATGTAGGATCAATTGCCATGCATGTAATGTATTTATCCTCTTTATTTTTATGCATCGTCTGTTAGATATTTAGGCATTTTCAATAGCAATTTAATCCAGAAAATAACGATAACCAAAAGGTTTGTGACATCATATATGTGCTTGTGTGAACTAAGCATGAATACCATGTATATGATACTAACCAGCAAGTTATTGATACAGGACCTTACTGGATAGCGAAGAACAGAGACATACCCAACGGTAGAGCCGGATGCACTAGTCGACATAGTGCCTGTCGGTGTAGTCGTCCCGCTCGTTGCAGTGCAGACGAGAAGTAGTGCTGATCACCGGAGGGCCTTCAACGTGCGTCGGCACCGGGAAGAAGAGGACGTAGACGTAGCGACTAGTCGTGCCGCCAGCGACACTCCCCAAAACGTGATTGTCGCCCTTCACCCGAGCAGGTGAACTCGAAGACGACAGGCGTTCCTGAGGCCCTACTCTCCCAGTTCCAGTGCGCGTAGGAACTGGGTCGGGGAGAACCAGAGAGCAGCTGAATATGTGGTGGAAGCCAAGAAGAATGACTGACGGAGGAGCTCAGAATATATGCTCGCGGTGGGGAAGCGAAGAGACTCAGGAGGAGATCAGGAGACAGTGAAGGCGTGCGGACGCAGAAGGACGGAGATAGCCGTAACAGGTGAAAACTCCTGCAATGAAGCCGCCTCCAACATAAAAGAGAGTAACTCCCGTAATTATGTGGATTGAGTGGCAAAACCACTCCCGTACCGTCCTGTTCGTCCGCTCGCCACACCCACGTCCTTTTCTCAGCTTCTCAATATAGATAGACAATATCCAACCGTATAAACCGAATCAACGTCTTGTCAAAATCCCATACGGTACTAAACCATATATCACGTATTATTACGGGCCATAGAGTTTATTTGAGTTAATTAAATATTATATGGGCCAAACCCATAATATATCCAACAATCCCCAGCAAACTCTAGGGTTCATAGTAAAATAGTCTCAAAACCACATTTCTTTGATATACCAGAGTTTCGATGGAGACTGTTAAGTTGAACATCCATCTAGAGCAATAATTACACTCAGTCACAACTGAACAATGGACTATGCCTTGAATTGACTGTTTTGTGCGAGGTGAGTTTTACTAAAGTTCTTATCTGGTACTAGGCTGCAACAAGCATCACCTGTATTTGAAGCATATAAGTCACACTTCAAGGACTTTCATGAGTATCTAGATATTACCCACATCTCATAGATTGGGACTAGCAATCGAACTCATATAGGTGTGTTCCTTCTTGGATATCCTATAGGACAACATCCCTGCTGAAATAAGCTACTCGGATCACATTAAGGAATTAACCATCCTGCCTTACAACATTGGAGAAACAGTGCATCTCAAACGATTCGGACTTTAACATAAGGGGTTTCTCCCTCAGTCAACCACTAGCTTGTTTCACCATCCTACTTCATGGGATCTCCGATCACATAGGATAGGTTACCACTATGGAATGACTTCAAGTGGGTCCCAAGACCAACTCCCTCGACACACCTTCTATCACATTACGTGACAGACCCTTTGTAAACTGATCTGCCAGATTCTTTGATGTATGGACATAGTCCAATGCAATTACTCCAGAGTTTCTCAGTTTTCTAACATATTTTAACCGTCTTTTCACATGCCTTGTAGACTTCATGTTGTGCTTAGAACTGTTTACCTTAGTTATCACAGTTTGGTTGTCACAGTTCATAGAAATAGCCGGTATAGGTTTCTCTACAACTAGTAAATTCATAAGGAGTTCACAAAGTCACTCGGCCTCAGTGCTAGCGGTGTCTAATGCTATGAGTTCTGCTTCCATTGTAGACTTCGTTAAAACGGTCTGCTTGAAAGACTTCTAGGAAACAACACCACCTCCAAGCAAGAACGCATATCCGCTTGTGGCATAAAGCTCCTCAGCATCAGATATCCAGTTACCATCACAATAACCCTCCAGTACCCTCGGATACCCAGTATAGTGAATACCATAGCTCATGGTTCCCTTCAGGTAGCGCAACACCCTCTCAAGAGCATGCCAATGTGTATCTTCCAGATTTGAAACAAACCGACTAAGTTTGCTCACAGCAAACGAGATATCAGGCCTTGTTGCACTACCCAAATACATAAGTGAGCCAACAATTTGAGAATATCTCAATTGATTCCGTGCTATTATGCGATTTTTCCTTAATAGCACACTTGGATCATAGGGAGTTGGAGAAGGAGTGCATTCACTATAACCAAAGCGATTTAGTACCTTTTCCACATAGTGAGATTGGACAAGTGTTACCTCACCATTTCCTCAAGCTATCCATTCAAGAAAGCTGTCTTAACGTCCATCTGATGAACGAGAAGACTGTGTGAGGCAGCCAAGGACAGCAGCACGCGTATGGTCGTCAAACGGCAACTGGTGAGTAAGTATCAAAATAATCCTCTCCTTCCTTTTGAGTATAACCTTTAGCCACTAGCCTCACCTTGTACTTCTCAATAGTACCATCAGGCCTAAGCTTCTTTTTGAAGACCCATTTACACCCCACTGGTTTGCATCTGTAAGGACGATCAACCACTTCCTAAGTTCCATTAGACATAATAGAGTCCATCTCACTTTGAACAGCTTTCTTCCACAAGTCAGCGTCAAGAGATGAATATGCCTCAGCTATGGTTGTGGGAGTGTCATCCACAAGATATATAATATAGTCTTCACCAAAGTATTTTGCAACCCTCCGTCTCTTACTCTTTCGAGTGACTATATTATTATCCTCCTCAGGAATTTCTTCATGGGTTTCAACATCAGTGTGTATTACTAGTTCATGTGTCTCAGGTAGAAAAATAGATTCATGACTAGAAGTGCTAGGTGTATTTTTCATGGGAAATTCACTCTAACAAAATATCGCATCTCTAGATTCCATAATTATACCAACAACCATATCAGGAACACCATAGTTTATTATTAAAAATCTATAACCCATAATGTGAATAGCATAACCGAGAAAGACACAATCAACAGTTTTTGGTCCAAGCTTTTGCTTTTTGTTTATTGGCACATTCACCTTTGCCAGACAACCCTAAGTTCGTAGGTAAGAAAGATTTAATCTCTTCTTCTCCTATTCCTCAAATGGTGTAATTTCTTTGTTCTTTGTGGGTACCCTATTCAGGACATGACACGCTGTCAAAATTGTCTCACCCCACCATTCCTTAGTCCCGTAGTCTCTAACATGGTGTTAACCAACTCAGTTAGAGTGCGTTTCTTTCTCTCTGCAATCCCATTGGACTGTGGTGAGTATGATGGCATCCTATCATGAATAATACCATGCACCGTGTAAAACTCAGAAAATTCATTTGAGAAATATTCTCCCCCGCGATCAGACCGCAAACGTTTAATTTTCTTCTCAAGTTGTTTTTCAACCTCAGCTTTATAAATCTTAAAATAATGCAATGCTTCATCTTTTGTTTTTAATAAATACACATAGCAAAATCGAGTGCAATCATCTATGAATGTTATGAAATATCTCTTGCCACCTTTGGTCAACTCTCCATTCATCTCACACACATCAGAATGGATTAGTTTTAACGGTGCCAAATCCCTCACTACAGCAGGCTTGTGAGGCTTGCGAGGTTGCTTTGATTCAACACAAACATGGCACTTAGAACCTTTGACTACATCAAATTTCGGAATTAAATTTAAACCAACTAAGCGAGTCATGCAACAAAATTAATATGACATAATCGCAAATGCCAAATATTTGTCTCATTATCGTGGCTCACATGGTTCATGGAATTAAAACATGTATTAGTCAAGGACAAGCGGAACAAGCCTCCGCTCTCATAGCCTTTTCCAACAAAAGTTCCATACTTAGAAAGTATGCACTTATTAGACTCGAACACAAGTTTAAAACCATCACAACAAAGCAAAGAACCACTAATCAAATTCTTCTTTATTGAGGGGACATCATGCATGTTCTTCAGCTGCACGGTCTTTCCCAAAGTAAGCTTCAGATCGACTATACCAACACCACGTACAACTGCATGTGCCTCGTTCCCCATCAACAAGGAGGAAGTCCGCCCGACTTGATAAGTAGAAAACAAAGAAATATCAGCACACACATGTATATTTGCTCCTGTATCAACCCACCAATCAGGTGAATGACAAACTCAAAGAACAGTAGGCAATAAATTGTCGTACCCCATTGTTCCTGCATCAGTCTCAACTATGTTTGCTGTTTTCTTGTTTGGCTTCCACTTAGCCTCCTCGCACTCTCTAGCATAGTGCCTAGGCTTGCCACAAGTGAAACAATTTTGGTTCTATGAATTGGTGTGATGTTTATACTTTGATACTGTGCTATTGGTTGGATGGTGTCGGGGACCTAATAACGAGGTACCCAATGAGGTGGAACTAATAAACCATCGAACGGTGACGCTTCCGGTCAGACAAGAATGCTACTACGCTTCTTGCCCAAACTACGGAAGATTGGTTCTGCCTCACCCGACCCCTGAGGGCTAGACTTCACCTCGCCCAACCCTCGAGGGCTAGACTCCGCCTCACCCGATGGCTGAGGGCTGGCTCCGTCTCGCTCGACGTCTGAGGGCTGGCTCCACCCTACCCGATGTCCGAGAGCGGGCTCCACCTCGCTCGATGGTTGAGGGCTGGCTCCGCCTCACCCGACGTCTGAGGGCTGGCTCCGCCCCGCCCGATGTCCGAGGATAGGCTCCGCCTCATCCGACGGTTGAGAGCAGGCTCCGCCTCGCCCAACGTCTAAGGGGTGGCTCCACCTGGCCCGACGTCTGAGGGCAGGCTCTGCCTCGCCTGATGGCTGCACCCTGCTCCTTCATGATGATGAGCACAGGGTACGACAGGACATTCGAGTCAACCGCAGTATCGAGGACCATGCCCTGCACACCTGCTAGAAGGTACCATCAGGATACGAAAGGACGAGCGCTTTAAGCCCTTTCCAACCTAATAGAGCCTGAACAGTGTTGTAGGCGCTGACTTTTGTCCCACAGTGTTGTAGGCGCCGCCATCAGCCCTCGGGCGCGTATACTAACACAGGCATACGACAACCACTATAATCCAAGGAAGAACTCACATCATCTACAGTACATAGGCGTATAGTCATTTCCTTGTCTACTTCCCGCAGAGTCATGGCTCGGCGCCCTGACGCACCGCACCGTCCGCTGGGGTAGGATGGGACAGGACCACTCGCTAAAGCGAAGCCAGAGCCCGGCCCTATCAGGATCAGCGAAACATGTTATCCCTAGCGTGGTGCCATGTCAAGAGGGCAGGCTCAAGGGAAAAGGAAGACCCGTCACCTTCGAAGGACCTTCTCTACCCCCTGGTTTTTTCCTCTTTCTCCCATCTGTAATCCCTGCTCCCCCTTGGTCTATTAAAGGGAGGGCAGGACACCCCACTAAGGGGACTGATCGTTTGATATACGCGAGACGATGGATCAATCCCAGACATAACATACAACCAAGCAGCAACCAAGCTCTTGGCACCCTTTCGACCTTTCCATCAGAGACTTGGGATCTGTCCCTCTCTCAACCATTTGTACCCCATACTACGAACCCTTTTTAGTACCAATAACACGAGCAGCAGCAAACTGGACGTAGGGATATTCTGTCCAAACCTATATAAACCTTGTATCCTTTAGTACACCATCCGAGCCTAACACGCAATAAATATAAATTTACTAGTTGGTGTTTGTTCAAAACACCAACAGTTGGCATGCTAGGTAGGGGCCTTTGCGCGTTCCAAATCAGGCCTTGGATCGCTAACCACGCAATCAGCTGGGTCCCGGGCGCACACGTGCATTTTGGTGACCTGGACTTCATCGTCACGGTGGGAGGAGAGTTGGCGTTGGCCCACTCCACCATCCAATCTCTCCCCTCCATCGGCTTCAACTACGGGAGGCTTGAAAGCCGGCCCGACATCTCCCTTGGACCCCAGCCATCTAGGGAGGACCCGCGTCGCCTCACCCTCTCTCTGGAACACTCCACACGGAGCGCCCCGATGGCGCTTCCATTCGGTCTCCGCAACACCATGGCGACCGTTAGCCACCTTGTGGCACAGCACACGATCCTATCCCCCACGAACAATGAGTTCATGGGGATGATCGAAAGCATCACAGAATCCCTCCACGGCCTCCTCGCAGAGGGGCTAGAGTCGGACTCTAGCTCTAACTCCAGCAGGGGGAGCCATCACCCCTCCCGGGAATGTTTCATGGCGGGAACCTCCGAGGGACACGTCGAAAGCGTCTCCATGGAGGACGCTACCCCGGTAGGCAACCTCAGCGGCGAAACCAGAGGGGATACAGTGGCCCCACCTCGCATAGGGGTGGAGCAGCTGAGAGCCCAAAAGTGGGAGATCAACGAAGCCGGACAACAGCTTGTTCAGGAATACATGGAGGTCGATCGGGAGATCGAATGCCGTGGAGACAGTGGGCGCGCACGTGCCGTGGCCTGTGACGTAAACCGAAGGAACATCGCTGACGATGGAACCCTTCCTCACTTCGCTCGGGTGAGATAGAACATCGCTACTGCAACGGCCTTGCTCCATGGCCTTCTAGAGGCCGCAATGCCCGAGGATCATCGGGCCCACCGTGAAATTCGCACTCTACTTGAGCGTGCAGCGGCGTAGCAGGTGGAGAGCTCATTGTCTCAGCGATGTGAGCTCGACACTAGCCAGCGTACGCCCTCGATGCGCCCCGTCAAGGATGCATCAGTCCACCAGACACCCCAAGGCAGCAGGCAGCGCGCTACGACCCCAATACATCAATGTCTCGGCCGCAACCGTGACACATGCAGTACCCTCGACGCCCGCAGACGCACCTACAGTGACCCAAGAGAAGGAGCCCGCCGCGGCTATTATCCTTGTCATGGCGGACGCTGCGACAACGATGAGGACCAGAGCCCGAGGCCCGGCCCGCCAGGCCCTCAGGCCTTCAGCCGGCACATCCTAAACGCTGCTTTCCCACCAAGGTACCAACCACCTACCAATATCCCTAAGTACTCTAGGGAGACAAACCCCAGACTTTGGCTTGAAGACTATCGGCTTGTCTGTCAAGCCGATGGTGCGGATAATGACGACTTCATTATCTGCAACCTTCCACTGTTCTTGACCGATTTGGCACGAGCGTGGTTGGAACACCTGCCGTCCAACGCAATCCAGAGTTGGGCGGATCTGAAGGAGATCTTTGTGGGAAACTTCCAGGGCACATACAAGTGCCCTGGGAACCCATGGGACCTCAAGAACTATCGGCAGAAGGCCGGTGAGACCCTCTGCGGGTACATCCGACGCTTCTCCCAATAGTGCAACGAGCTCCCTAACGTCGCCGACTGTCGACGAAATATGGTCGGCAGTCCACCGAGGGGGGTGCCCGTGGTGGTAGATTATCGGTAGACGGTGCGTGTAATCAGAAACCAGATGGTGACACAAGGTGCAGAGACAACGATTTAGACAGGTTCGGGCCGTCTGATCGACATAATACCCTACGTCCTATGTCTTTGGTGTATTGTATTGATGTGTATAGATTAACCCGTCCTCTAGGGGACCCTTGTCTCTCCTTATATACTCCGAAGAGACAAGGTTACAAGTAAAGTATCCAATTTGGTACTATTACAATATCTAGCACAACTTGTAATCTTGATGTGCACGCCTTGATCTTACGGGCCGGGCCACCTCGGATGGTGCAGCACATGCACCATCTTGTGGTACCCGGGGGTATATCCCCCACAGCTAGTCCCTGAGCGCCATGTAATCTGATGCGACACACCATTCTAACCTTCTCCGAACAGTGAGGCTTGAGTTCTTGACATCTCCGACCACCGTTGTCGCCGGAGAAGTAGGTTGTCCGAAGAATGTATGGTGCTCTTAAGAAGAAAGAAAAAGATTTCTGTCCTGGGAAGTGTGCCCACTTGAGTTTCTGTGAAGAAACGTAAGGGTGTCTTGAAGCATAGCGTCTTTGATCGTCAGAGGCGCAGTGGTCAAAAACAAGCACATTCACCGCAAGGTGAAGTGTGCCCACTTAGTCCCCGAGCCTGGTAGTAGGTGACGTAGGCACGTGGTGCTAGGGTCTAAAAAGAATTCCCAGTTAAGTTGAGAATCCAATCGTCGTACAGGCGATACGAGATGCACCGGCAGGTGCATCGTACCGATGTAGTCCCCGAGCTTGCTGGAAGGTCAGGTATGAGCCTTGTAGCAAGGTCTAAGTGAGAAAAAATATCCCAACTGTATGCGAGTCGCCAATCACATGTAGTCGAGACGCAAAGTCCCCGAGCCGTGGTCGGAGAGTGGTCGAGGCAGTCCCCGAGCACAGGTCGAGGAGCGAGCGACAAAGTCTCCGAGCCGTGGTCGGAGAGTGGTCGAGGCAGTCCCCGAGCATAGGTCGAGGAGCGAGCGACAAAGTCTCCGAGCTATGGTCGGAGAGTGGTGGAGGCAGTCCCCGAGCACAAGTCGAGGAGCGAGCGATGAAGTCCCAGAGCCGTGGTCAGAGAGTGGTCAAGGCAGTCCTCGAGCATAGGTCGAGGAGCGAGCGACGAAGTCCCCGAGCTGTGGTCGGAGAGTGGTCGAGGCAGTCCCCAAGCACAGGTCGAGAAGCGAGCGATGAAGTCCCCGAGCCGTGGTCAGAGAGTGATCGAGGCAGTCCCCAAGCACAGGTCGAGGAGCGAGCGACGATGTTCCCCAGCTATGGTCGGAGAGTGATCGAGGCAATCCCCGTGCATAGGTCGAGAAGCGAGCGACGAAGTCCCCGAGCTGTGGTCGAAGAGTGATCGAGGCAGTCCCCGAGCGTAGGTCAAGAAGCGAGCGATGAAGTCCCCGAGCTGTGGTCGGAGAGTGGTTGAGGCAGTCCCCGAGAATAGGTCGAGGAGCGAGCGACGAAGTCCCCGAGCTGTGGTCGGAGAGTGATCGAGGCAATCCCCGTGCGTTGGTCGAGAAGCGAGCGACGAAGTCCCTGAGCTATGGTCGGAGAGTGATTGAGGCAGTCCCCGAGCGTAGGTCGAGAAGCGAGCGACGAAGTCCTCGAGCTGTGGTCGGAGAGTGGTCGAGGCAGTCCCCGAACCTAGGTCAAGGAGCGAGCGACGAAGTCCCCGAGCCGTGGTCGGAGAGTGGTCGAGGCAGTCCCCGAGCATAGGCCGAGGAGCGAGCGACGAAGTCCCCGAGCTGTGGTCGGAGAGTGATCGAGGCAATCCCCGTGCGTTGGTCGAGAAGCGAGCGACGAAGTCCCCGAGCATAGCTCGAAATTACTGCAATATAAATATGTAGAATGGTAGTACATGGTGTACAGAATAATAAATTATGAAGAAAATCAGCAGTGAAGAAATAGTGTATGACGCTCAGCAGTCATTTGCAAATGAGCATGATGTGATAAAGCAGTTGGTGCTTTGTAAACATCAGTGTTAATGTGAAGTTTGTGTTTATACTTAATATAAACTGCCCGACCAGTTAGTATATAGCTGAGTCTCCAGCCCTAGCTAGCCCGTTAACCATAACGCGAGGCGTGGAGCCCGTGCATGTGTAGGAAGAACAAAGCGTCGCTAAGGAGCCGCTGCCGACCACCCAGAACGTAGAGGACAGACGCTCGTGCACGTGTAGGGAGGAGCCGGAGACAGGGCCTTTTTCTGGAGACATCGAGCGTCAACATGATTGGTCGAGGATTTGCATTAAGTATAGCTGTATGTTATCTTTAAGATGGTATACATGGACAAACGTTATTTGAAGAATAATCATGACGAGGACGCTGTGGAGAAACGTCGTAATGAAAATTGTGTTAAATATAAATATTAGAAGTGTACTTATCTTTGGATAGAAATCTGGTCGGTGGCGATGAAGTTGTCCGGTCCTCGAGCTTTCCGACTTGTCGTCACGACGATGGTCGCGGTTGTCGTAGCGCCGTTCTTCGCGGCGATCATCATTGCGACATGGTCTGGTGGTCGACATGGTCGGAGCTCGGCGGAGCTGCTCGGGACGTGGTCGACGTGGTCTGGTGGTCGAGGTGGTTGGAGCTCGATGGAGCCGCTCGGGACATGGTTGGAGCTCAGCGGAGCTGCTCAGCGGCTCGGTTGATGGCTCGACGTGGCTCACTCAGCGGCTTGTGCAGTTCGCTGGTTGGCTCAGCGTGGCTCGCCTACGGTTTGGCCGGCTCACTTGATGGCTCGACGCGGCTAATTTAAACAGCTCAGACGCTTCTTTTGGTAGCTCGTGCGGCTCAGTTAACAATTTGATTCGGATGGCTCCATGTATTTGGACTTGGACGTATTTCATTGTATGGATGCCTTAGCACGACATGCAAACAAGTGGATCCGCTCCCAACGCATATATGTGCTTGTAGATGCACACATACTCCTCTATTTGCTTGTGCGTAGACCTTCGTGTGTTGCTATTGGCTTGCATGTCTGGCCCGTGTAGAACTAGGAGTCCATTGCCCGCACGCGTTGAGTTGTCGAGGCCTGAGAACCGGCAGCATATGTCGAATATCATGAGGCCAAACTATGAAGACGGACGGGTACGCTCATGCTGTCCACCGTGTAGTTGCAACGAAATCCAAAGGCACGTTGCTGATTGTCAGGCCAGTAACCACTGGTCCACCATGGATGCATGCGTGTGGTGCCAAGTTTCAACCCCTCGTGTGGCGGCATGTGACAGGAAACGTGGCTCACCACCGAACTGGATCACAGAGATATGACGTGCATAAAAATTAATCTGAGTTAGATATGTGGAGAGCAGATTGATCTAATCAAAAGCCTTGCTCAGAACGACTCACCCGATTACTTGGTAGAAATCAACGAAAATTCCCATCTGGCTCGTCGAAAGATCAGCGCGCACAACCCCTAAAGGGGACCCCTACCTGGCGTGCCACTGTCGACGAAATATGGTCGACAGTCCACCGAGGGGGGTGCCCGTGGTGGTAGATTATCGGTAGACGGTGCGTGTAATCAGAAACCAGATGGTGACACAAGGCGCAGAGACAACGATTTAGACATGTTCGGGCCGTCTGATCGACGTAATACCCTATGTCCTGTGTCTTTGGTGTATTGTATTGATGTGTATAGATTAACCCGTTCTCTAGGGGACCCTTGTCTCTCCTTATATACTCCGAAGAGACAAGGTTACAAGTAAAGTATCCAATTTGGTACTATTACAATATCTAGCACAACTTGTAATCTTGATGTGCACGCCTTGATCTTACGGGCCGAGCCACCTCAGATGGTGCGGCCCATGTACCATCTTGTGGTACCCGAGGGTATATCCCCCACACCGACGCCGACATGATAGGAGCCTTCCTGTCCGGGACAACCTGCGAGTCCTTGGTTCATAAGCTCGGACACAAGGGCCCGCGAACCACCAAGGAACTCCTGGACATTGCCACCAGCCACGCCTTAGGAGAAGAGGCGGTCAGAGCGATCTTTGATCGCCTTGTGGGCAAGGCAAGGCGGGACGAGGGTGTCGGCGAAGGCACCTCCAATTGTTCCGCCAAAAGGAAGAATAAGAAGCAACAGCATGAGGACTCGCTCGTGGCCGCTGCTGACTGCAAGGGTGGTCGAAAGCCCACGGAGGGCACTTCGAACCACTTCAAAAAATTACTCGAGGGGCCGTGCCTGAACCACGCCTTTCCTGTTAAGCATCTGCTCAAGGACTGTGGCCTCATGCGGCGGTTCTTGTCCGGAGGCTCCAACAAAGGGGAGCAGGGGAAAGACCCTCCCCCCACTGCGGATGACGACGAGGAGAAGGACGATGACTTCCCAATGCTGGATGGCTGCCTTATGATCTTTGGAGGATCAGCGTCCTATGACTCCAAATGGCGTTAGAAGGTCGCACACCATGAAGTCTACACGGCCCAACCGGCCACACCTCCCTTCCTCTGGTGGTCGAAGTCCGCCATAACCTTCGATCGGACCGACCATCCGGATACCATCCCGCACCCAAGAAGATATCCGCTTGTGGTTGACCTAATCATTGGCCCAAAGCGACTCACCAAGGTACTAATGGATGGAGGCAGCGGCCTCAACATCATGTACGCAAAGATGCTCGACGAGATGGGCATCGATCGGACGCACCTCCGCCCAACCCGAGCGCCTTTCCACGACATCGTGCCCAGGAAGTAGGCCATGCCACTCGAGAAGATCGGTCTGCCCATTACCTTTGGGGATCAGTTCAATTATAGGACTGAGACCCTCACCTTCGAGGTGGTTGGGTTCCCCGAAACCTTCGACGCCATCTTGGGACGTCCATGCTATGTGAAGTTCATGGCCATCCTCAACTATACATACCTCAAGCTGAAGATGCCGGGCCCCCACGGGGTCATCACTATCGGCACCTCCTTCCAGCGGGCCTACGAGTGTGAGGTCGAGTCCTGTGACCATGCCACAGCGATCGTCGCCTCTGGAGAACTCGCCGCCCTCAAAGAGGAGGTTGCTGAAGAAGCGCCCGACATGAAGAAATTGACCGGGTCGTTCGAATCGGCAGAGGGCTTCAAGGAAGTCCTCATAGATCCTAGCAGCTCCGAGGGTAAAACGGCATGCCTTGGTACCACACTTTCCTCTAGATAGGAAAGCGCGCTCATCGACTTCCTCCACGGCAACAAAGACATCTTTGTGTGGAAACCCTCGGATATGCCAGGCATTCCGAGGGAGGTCGCTGAGCATACCTTGAAGATCCATCCAGGCTCCAAGCCGGTGAAGCAATGCCTGCGTCGCTTCAATGAGGAGAAGCGCAGGGCCATCGGTGAAGAGATAGCAAAACTGTCGGCTGCCGGATTCATCAAGGAAGTATACCACCTAGAGTGGTTAGCCAATCCTGTTCTTATACGAAAAAAGAGCAGGAAATGGAGGATGTGTGTAGACTATACGGGTCTCAACAAGGCATGCCCAAAGGATCTGTTTCCTTTGCCACGCATAGACCAAATAGTCGACTCTACCTCAGGGTACGAAACCCTCTGCTTCCTTGATGCGTACTCAGGCTACCATCAAATCGCGATGAAAGAGTCTGACCAGTTTGCGGCGTCTTTCATCACCCTCTTCGGATCATTCTATTACGTCTCAATGCTGTTCGGACTGAAGAACGCTGGGGCTATGTACCAGCGCTGCATGCTCAGATGCTTCAGGGACCTCATCGGGCGGGCCGTTGAGGCCTACGTCAATGACATCGTAGTTAAGTCCAAACGGGCCAATCACCTCGTTGCCGATCTTGAGCAGACCTTTGCAAAACTTCGAGCGAATGGCATCAAACTCAACCCCGAGAAGGTGTTTTTGGGGTCTCGAGGGGCATGATGCTTGGCTTCATCATCTCCGAATGTGGCATCGAAGCCAACTCGGAGAAAATCTCAGCCATCACAAGGATGGGCCCGATTCAGAACATAAAGGGGTTCAGCGAATCATAGGGTGCCTCGTCACCCTTAGCCGATTCATCTCATGCCTCGACGAACGAGGTCTCCCCCTTTGTCGACTCTTGAAGAAAGCCAACCGCTTTGAGTGGACATCCGAGGCCCAGGAGGCACTTGACATGCTCAAACTGCTTCTGACAAGGGCCCCGATCCTAGTTCCTCCAAGCAATGGAGAGTCCCTCCTGCTATACATAGCGGCCACCACACAAGTGGTCAGCGCCGCCCTAGTGGTAGAGCGGGAGGAAGAGGGGCAAGCCCTCAAGGTGCAGCACCCTGTGTACTTCATCAGCGAGGTACTATCTGACTCTAAGACCTGCTACTCCTAGATCCAAAAACTCCTATACGCTGTCCTCATCACCAAGAGGAAGCTACGCCACTACTTCGAGTCAGACCCCATGACGGTCGTGATGTCGTTCCCCCTTGGCGAGGTCGTCCAGAGCTAGGACGCCACAGGAAGAACCGCAAAGTGGGCGCTCGTGTTGATGGATCAAGGCATCACGTATGCCTCCCAAACGGCGATCAATTCCCAGGCGTTGGCTGACTTCATCACGGAATGGACCGAGGTCCAAACACCACCGGTGGTCATCGATCAAGAGTACTAGATGATGTACTTCGATGGATCGCTGATGAAGAAGGGCACCGGCATGGGGCTAGTCTTCGTATCGCCCCTCGGGGTCCACATGAGGTACATGGTTCATCTCCATTTCCCCTCATCAAATAATGTGGCCGAATATGAAGCACTCATCAACGGCCTACGCATCGCCATCGAGTTGGGCATCCAATGCCTCGACATCCGGTGTGACTCTTAGCTGGTCGTCAAACAAGTCATGAAGGAGTCAAGCTGCCACGACGCTGAGATGACCGCATACTACCAAGAAGTTCGACGGCTGGAGGACAAGTTCGACAGCCTCAAACTCAATCACATCCCAAGGCGCCTCAACGAGGCGGCCGATGCGCTTGCAAAAGCAGCGTCTGATAGAGAGCCGGTGCCAACGGGTGTCTTCACCAGTGACCAACACAAGCCCTCGGTGCGCTACAAAGGGTCGGAATAGGCCGATGATGGCTCGCCTGATCTAGCCCCAAGGGCTAACGAACCAGCGGCTCCGTCTGGCCCTAAGGTCATGGAGCTTGAAGAGGATCCAGCGATAGAGCCTGACCCTCTGGACGACTGGAGAACACTCTACCTCGACTACCTCCTTCGTTTCATGCTGCCAATGGACAAGATGGAAGCTCGGTGGCTCGTGCGTCGCGCCAAGTCCTTCATTCTTGTAGAGGGCGAACTCTACAAACAAAGCCACACCAGGATCCTGCAGCTCTGTATCCCCCTCGAACAACAGAAGCTTCTGCTAAGCGATATCCATGGTGGGGTCTGTTGTCACCATGTCGTGCCTAGAACCTTGGTTGGGAACGCATTCCGATAGGGCTTCTACTATCCCACTGTAGTAGCCGACGCCGAGTAGATCATATGCACCTGCGAAAGGTGCCAGTACTACGCTCGGCAAACTCACCTCCTGGCCCAGGCACTCTAGATGATCCCCATCACGTGGCCCTTCACGGTCTAGGGGCTCAATCTGGTTGGGCCTCTCAAGAAGGCGCCCGGGGGTTACACCCACATGCTTGTCACCGTAGACAAGTTCACAAAATAGGTCAAAGCTCGTCTGATCTCCATGATCAAGTCCGAGCAAGCTATGCTGTTCTTCCTCGACATCATCCATCGCTTTGGGGTACTAAACTCCATCATCACGGACAACAGCAAGCAGTTCACCGGCAAGAAATTCGTTTGATTCTGTGATGAACAACACATCCGGGTCGATTGGGCCGCTGTCGCGCACCCCTGAACGAACAGGCAGATCGAGCGCGCAAACGACATGCTCCTACAGGGCCTCAAGCCCAGGATCTTCAATCGATTGAACAAGTTTGGCGCATGCTGGGTCGTCGAGCTTCCTGTGGTGCTCTGGAGCCTAAGGACAACTCCCAGCCGGACCACCGGCTACACGCCTTTCTTCATAGTCTATGGTTCCGGGGCCATCCTCCCTACCGACCTCGACTATGGAGCACCAATAATTAGAGCATACAATGAACAGGGAGCCAAGGCATCCCACGAAGACACCATGGACCAGCTAGACGAAGCTCGCGATGTCGCCCTCCTCCGTTCGGCCAAGTACCAGTAGGCGCTGCATCGGTACCATAGCCGATGGGTGCGGGACCGAGCCTTCAACGTCGGGGACTTGGTTCTCCACCTCGTGCAGAGCAACAAGGACCGTCACAAGCTCTCCCCGCCCTGGGAAGGGCCATACGTTGTCGTTGAAGTACTCCGGCCAGACGCCTACAAGTTGAAAACCATCGACGGTGAGGTCTTCACCAACGCCTGGAACATTGAGCAGCTACGTCGTTTCTACCCTTAAATAAACGCATACTTTTTCTTATCAGTTTTTGTCTTCAAAAATCCCCAATCTTTAGTGACATAACACTCTCTGTGTTATCTTGCTCGGGGGCTGACCTCACTCGGGGGCTGATATAAGTACGTTTATCTTACAAACACTCTCTGTGTTATCTTGCAAACATTCTCTGTGTTTTCCCTCTTTTCTCATGGTAAGTCCCAAAGGCTAGAATTTTAGGAACAAAATCTGAGTATAACTGGTAGGACTGCGGGAAACCCATGCCCTAGTGGCTATGGCCTCCTTGCTCACCAGCGTAATTAGAATTGTTTCGCCCGTACTCCAAGTTTTTTGCGACCTTAACTATGGGAAGGGTCGGAAGGCACTAAAACCCCTTTTACAAAAAGAGGGAGAAGAGCTAAAAAGCTATTTGCCGTAACGAAATTTAAGAACTTGTTTATTTTTTGCACAAATTCCTCGCTTACAAAGTGATTTCATCACGAAAAGGACTGATATATTCATAAATACAAAAAAATTGTTCACACGGGGGCTCCCCCGCAACTTATTCGATTACAGTTTCTGACCAGTTCTACTATGAGCACTACTACGGTCGCCACACCACGCTCTCCATCGGTGACGTCCTACTGCTCCAAGGGATCCCTAAGGGTGCCGTCATCTGCAACGTCGAGCACCACGCCGGTGACCGTGGCACCTCCACTGGGGCGTCCAAGGATTACGCCATCGTGATCAGCCACAACCCTAACAACGGCACCTCCGTCGGGGCATCCAGGGACTACGCCATCATGATCAGCCGCAACCCTGACAACGGCATCTGGACAGGGGGCGTTTCCCACCGAAGAAAGGCCGCCATGGCTGATGGATGTCTCTGACATCTCATCGAGCTTCATGAACGGGCCGATCTGAACGGCTGCAAGGGCAAAGCCCCCCACCAATGCAGTCCTAGGTGGCTTCCCCACCGACAAGACTCGCCCAGAGAAGATTCGCTGGAAGAGCTTCCCGTACGGCTGCATCCCGACGAAGGCCTCACCGACGACGGCAAAACCGACGACGCTCAGCACCCTCCATTGCACCTCCTCCTTCGGCCGAAGCAGCCCCTTCTCAGTGAAGGCAGCCGACACCATCTCATCTACATTGGACAACCTCGAGCTCGACATCGCGCTCCGAAGTCATGAGTGGATCAGTGAGTTTTTCTCTCTCTGGCATTACCCTCTCTCACTTAGGAGCCGCTGCGACGCACGAACGCGGGCGATGAGAAGGAAGAAGGAGAGGAGGTTGCAGCTCAGGAATAGGCGAAGGAATGGGGATGAGAACCCCCTCCCTCCCCCTATTTAAAGAGGAGATACAGCAACAAAGGAAAGGCGAAAGGTTGGGACAAAAAAACCTCTCCCTTCCCCTATTCAATGCAGATGGGAAATTGATGCTGATGGAAATTCGAGTTGACGCGCTTGGACCGACGGGACGTGCTCTGGTCGACGAGACGTCGCCTGGTCAAACAGGACGTCGCCTGGGCATGGCCCACCACTACCGCGCACCGGGCACGAGAATCAGGGCGCACCCGCATATAGGCAACTCTCCGCTTCCCCAGGCAGGACCATGGAACGACCCGACGACGGAACCCCCATCAAGGGGGGGCAACAGGCCTCCTGGGTCGATCGAACGGCCCAGGTAAAACAACGAACGAACGACCACTGAAAAGATAAGCACCTCTGTTTTCTTACTTTAAGCGTTAATTTCATTACCGAGCTTTTGACCCCAGCAACGGTAGGGGCATGGACATTGCTCGGGGGCTGCCGAGAGTGTTTGCTTGTTTAGACATCCTCATCGCCTGACCCCTCCTTACGTTTAAAAATCGGAGACATGGTGCGCGGGTGTAAAACTTTGAGTAAAACTGGACGAACCGCTAGACCCTACGCCTCGGTGGCTACGGTGTTTTTGTTCACCAGCATAATCGAATTCACAGTTTCCCGCACCCCAATCTTAAGCATCCACCTTCTCAAGAAGGGTTTAGAGGGGTCTGCCTGTAGAATCTCCTTCAAAGAGAAGCTGTTAGGTCGCCTAAAAACAATTAAACGGCTCGGATCACCACCAAGAAACAAAAATGAAAAATTGCAATGCTCGTGCAGGTTACGCCGGCTCCATCGCAAACGTTGAACCCAAACCCTGCACGGACATGTCTGGTAAGAGCTTCTCATCGCTCGTGCCACCAAGGTAACATTACCGACCCCCGCTTTCATTTCAATTAAATCGTACATTGATCCCATAGATCCAAAACATTGCATATGCAATCACTGCATCTCAACGCTTCGTGTCGCGTCATGAAGCGGTAGTCGCCTCATTCGATATGAGCGGCAACTGACCGAGGTTCGAAGGCTGGCCCGCAGAGGGCTCGAGGCCGCCTCACATCAAACAGAGCCAGGGGAGAAAATCGAGAGGAGCCCTAGCGGCCTTGCCTGACCCCGCTCAGAAGCGGACAGGGACATCTCGACCTTTCTCGTTCGATTCTAACCTCAAGCCAAACCCACAGAATCTCCATCAAGGAGAGGCCAACTGGCCACCTGAGCCTATCGAATGGCTCGGGCAGCTACTGGGAGGTGGGTTAAGAAGTAGTGGAATGCCACATGAGGACTCTACCGACCCCGTCAGCGAATGATGGACCCGGAGTCCACACGAATGTGCCCGTTAGCGAGGTCATTGAGCGCGACACTCGAGCCGTCGAGGCAAGTGTCATCAACTCAGCCCCTCCGGTTGCGGAAACCGTGGATGGGGTCACACGCGAAACACGGCCGACCCCTATCAGACCCCAAAGGGCTCGGGGGCTCGAGCCGCTCGATCCAAGATCGAGAGACCGAGGTTCGAAGGCTAGCCCGTGAAGGGTCTGAGGCCACCTCGCGTCAAACAAGAGCCAGGGGAGAAAATGCAGGTGAGCCTCAGCAGCCTTTGCCCAAACCCGCATTGAGGTGGATAGGGTCATCTCAACCTTCTCGTTCAATCCAACCTCTTGCCGAGCCCATAGAATCCCCATTGAGGGGGAATCTGTTGGAAGGCAGGTCAAGGAGCAACAGAACACCACCCGGGGGCTTTGCTGACCCTATCGCAAAGCAACGGAATCGGATTTCGTTCGAACATCCCCATTAGCGAGCTCATCAAGCACATCACTCGAGCCATCGAGGCAAGCGATGTCGCCTTAGCCCCTCCGGTTGCAAAAACCGAGGATGAGGTCACGCGCGAAACACGGCCGACCCCTATCAGACTCCAAAGGGCTCGGGGGCTAGAGCCGCTCGATCCAACATCGAGAGACTAAGGTTCAAAGGCTGGCCCACGAAGGGTTCGAGGCCACCTCGTGTCAAACAAGAGCCAGAGGAGAAAATGCAGATGAGCCTCAGTGGCCTTTGCCCAAACCCACATTGAGGCGAATAGGGTCATCTCAACCTTTTAGTTCAATCCAACCTCTTGCCAAGCCCATAGAATCCCCATTGAGGGGGAATCTATTGTAAGGCAGATCAAGGAGCAACAGAATAACACCCGGGGGCTTTGCCGACCCTATCGCAAAGCAACGGAATCGGATTCCGTTCGAACATCCCCATTAGCGAGCTTATCAAGCACGTCACTCGAGCCATCGAGGCAAGCGACGTCGCCTCAACCCCTCCAGTTGCGGAAACCACGGATGGGGCAACAGTCACAAAACGAGCCGACCCTTGACCGAATCCCCGCCACGCGCGGGGGCTTGGGGAAGGCTAGGCCAGCAATGAGACCAAATGCACGGTCACGAAATGATCGTCAAAATCCTAAGTAAGGGGTACGCGCGAATACAAGATCATTGCATTAGACCTCTTCCTCGCGTTAAGGTTAGCGACCAGGTTTGTGGGAGCAGATAAACGAGCATGCCTGGTAAAACTGCAAGAAACCCACGCCCCGATGGCTACGGTAACTTTGCTCACCAGCATAATTAAAATTCCCCCCTTACACACCTTAGGCCCTACAGTCTTAACGAATGAAAGGGTCGGATCGCATAAACCTTTTTTCTCGATTGCAAAAGGGAAGAAAGTTAGATCAAACGAACAAAACAAAATTACGAAATAAAAGCATGAAAGCTATTTTCGGACACAAAAGTAACAACACTTGTCCACATATTACAGATAAATGTTTATCAAACTTATTCGACTAACTACTTCCTCGGAGGGAGAACTATGTCTTTCAGCCTATCTGCCAGGTTTCGCACAATGGGAGTGACCGCCTTCTCAATCTCATCCAGCTCGGAGTTCTCATACCCAAGCGTGAAGCTAAGGCTCATTGCCACCAAGTTGATTTCCCGATCATAATGAGAGCGGGCAACAGCAAAGGCTTGGGTGATCCCGACGTGAAAGGCGTTCTCCTCAAGCTGGCACACCCGCGCTGTGATATCTACGGCACGGGCCGCAAGTGAGCCAGTTTCCTCCGGCCGCGCCACCCCTAGGTCATCGAAGACCACCCTGACGACAGCACGTAGGAGATTGTTCTCGTCACTCTCGGCTTGAAAAATCCCCCACACCTTGGCAAGCTCGATGCCCAGCCCGGCAGAGATGCTCTTGGCCTCCAGCCTTTGGGTCACCGCTGCTCCAAGATCCGTCCAGAGGGAGTTGACCACCTGACGTGCCTCGTCGCGCTCTCGGACGGCCTGATCATGCTCCTCGTGGACCGTGCCATGCTCCAAGTGAAGTCTTTCTATGATCTGGCGTAGCTCATCTCGCTCCCTGCATAGCCGAGCATTCGCCTCGGTGTCTAGATTCACCCTCTGCTGTAGGGCCGTGGACCTTTCCTTGGCTCTCAGCTTGAGATCCCGCTCCATCTCCAGCTCAGCCAGGAGGTCGATAGCCTGCTGGCTAGCCTCGGCGTCCTTCTAGAGTAGCTTGTCCCGCTCCTTTCGGACCCTGGTGGCCGCCTCATCGTCTAACTGCACCCTCACCGACAGATCCTAGAACATCCCATGGACCTCCTCCATGTCCCGACGCGCCTCGGCTTCCCGTTATTGGGTGGCAGCAAGCTGGGTGCTCACATCTCCACGCAGCCAGACCTCCTCGGTGAGGCGGTCCCATTCCGCCTTCTACTCGTGGAGGAATCGGGATTTCTCCTGGCTACGAGCAATAAGGGACTGAAAAGAAGACCAGTATCAAAAATGCAAAAATAACAAAAACACAAGAAGAAAGAAGAAAGCGAGAGGGAAGATCAAGCAGATACCCAGCCAGTGGGAATGATGACGTCATGCAGGATGCCCCTGGCCTAGCTCGAGGCATCCATCATGGCCGAGAACCCAATGTCGAGACTCTCCTGCTCCATGCTCTCAGCAGCATCATCAAGCAAGAAGAGAGTCGACGTTGGGTCTTGAGGTGCCATCCACTGGAGCGGCGGCTCACCCTGCGCTGGCGAGTGGCTGACCCCCAACATCAGGGCCGAGGGCAACCACCCGCTAATCCTCTCCACCATCACCATGACGCCCGAGGACCCTTCGGCCGCATCCTTCTCCGTCTGGCCTGCCTCGAGCGCCGTCGCCTGGGCCGCTGGTGGCACGGATTGCGCCGCTCCTTCGGACACCACCGTGGCTGTGTCCAGCTGTGCCTGGCTTGTCATGGTCATGGCCACCTCCACTTGTGACGCCGGGGCCTCGGCTTGCGGCGCCGCGCCCACCATAGACGGCACCACAAGCGTAAGAGGCGGATCCATCCGCTCCAACGTAGGCCGCGGAGTCACCTCTGCCGTCGTCTGCTCGGCGACCCCCGAGGGCGCTTCTTTAGCCCTGGCGCCTACTTGGCCTACCGAGGGCATGGGTGCCACCACTGGCAGCGCCTGACCAGCCGACAAGACCGCGACATCGGCTCCACTCCTGCCCGAAACAGGAGTGACGTCGGGCGACGGCACCCGTTCCGCCTAAAGAGCAACACTCTTTTTGGGCGCCAGCGCCAAAGAACGGCCCCATCACAAGATTCTGCAAGAGTCAAAAGGCATAAGGTCATACTGCAAAACAGAAAAATAGGAAAAACCGAGGAATCGATGACTTATGTTGGTGCTGTTGGGAGATAGGAACGTTTTGGGGATGAACCCCCAGATTCCTGCTCCCACTCATCCGGGCGGGACCGTTTCGAGCCTACCCCCTGCTCCTGGGCAGAGGGGCTCGTCTCCCTTCCCTCCAAGGGCGCGGCGGCGGTGCCAACTATGGCAGAACCTCCTAAATTATAGGGCCCACATGCATCTATCACTGTCTAATGACCTTTGACATATATGCATATGTTCCTGATAACTTAAGAAGACTATCGGGTGTCCTCGGGGAACCCCGAATCATCCACAATTTCTGAGCAGGATCACATTACAAAGTCATTGCAGTATTACAACATTTATTCAAATATCTACATCAGAGTAAAAATAGCGGAAGACTTATAATAACATAATTTACAAACCATTTGTTTCCAACATACAACTAAGTTTGATAAATAATACAAACCAAAGTGGTGGAGTGGCATTATAATATATTACAGAACACACAAATAAGCTGCCATGCCCAAGGGCCACACATTTACTTATCGTCATCACATGGAACAACAGTCATGTAGCATGATCCAAAATAGATCTGCTCATGAACCTCACCTGCAACAAGGGTCAACGAACCCTTAGTACAAAAGTACTCAACAAGACTTAACCAAAATAAGAATTAATAGAACGCAGGAATGCAGGCTCAGGGATTCAAGGTATGGCTTTAGCAATAATCAAGGTTCTTTTGCGTAAAAGCTTTTTAACAAAATTCTTTATATCAACATTTAAAACTTTATAAAGATCATAGACAAAGCTGACATGATCCGTATTGAGATCATGAAACTTCATAACCAGCACCTTCACAAACCATCCTCAAATTCCAGTTATTTAAACTACGATGATGAACAGAGAAGTGAGTCTCCATAACCGAGGAGCAACGACGATTCGAACCGATTAAAACCCAGCTGGGAATTCCAGACCACACAACATATGTAGGTCCCCGACTTACATATATCAACCTATGCTCGGATCCTCTAAAACAAGAACGGGTCCGCACCACCCGAGAATACAGTACTCCACCAATCCAGCCCATTGCCACGTGGGTACACGCTATCCCCGCTATCTCTCCACTCCCAGTGCGTGAGTAGCCATTCTCGTGATAGAATAGCCAAGTTAAGGCTTACCGGAGTATGTGGTTAGTACTACAAAGTCTCACCTCATGCGGTTCAACAACGGTACGGGCCTTAATCGACACAGGCGAAAAGAACCCGCTCACAAGACCTCCATGTCTTGTGGCTCCCCAACACCGAGTTTGCCCAGTCTAGATTTATTACTCCACATTCCCATATCACATGATAACATAAGTAACCAAAGTTCCATCTAAAACTTGCAGATGATAGGTAATCACCCGACTTTCATCGTTCTAAGCATAGCTAAGCAAAACTAGGCATATACGAATTAAGACTGGTAACAAGGTAGATATGGAAAAACAAGGTTGGTAATGCATCAATTAGGTTTTCACTTAACTCTTAATCACTTAATGCAGTAAAGAAAAGCAAAAGAGAAATCAATTTGTAAAACACAAGGTAGGTTTAAATGTATCGGGGGCTTGCCTTCGTTGATAGAAAAATCTGGGTCCAGAGTCGTTCCACCGATATCAACACCAACCTCCATAGACGGATCAACCTCCTCAACTACTTGATTAACTACCATGTGCTCACCTTCGTTCACTATACATAGTAACAATGCCATGTTTAACATAATGCGAGATACAAAATATGATGCTCGATGATGGATGCAAAAGTTAACAACTTGAATATAACTTTCCTTCGCGGTACAGTTATAAGTCAAACTAACTAAACCTTTTCATACACCTAATTCAATTGCCAAGGATAATTATCAACTAATGACCCAAGGACATCACTCAATCAAAAATTCAAACAAAACCTAAATCACTAAAGGTTACTATTTGCTTTTATGAATTAATTAATTAATTAAGAATTATGAAATAAATCAACTTATTCCAAATGAGCTCAAATTTTTTGTAAAGGTTCATCACATGATAACTAAGTGGCAAAACAATTTTCATAATTTTTGGATAATTATTTAAACCTAGAAAAATCATGGAAACTCATTTATTAATTAATTGAGTAATTTTTATCACATTCAAAAAGTACTGAAAAACAACATTTCATATTTTTATTAAATAATATACATCACAAAGAGGTCACACAAAACTTTTCATAATTTTTGGAGCTCTAAATAAATCTACACAAAAATAACAAATTACAGCACTATTCAATCAGTTCTGAAAAAGGAAAAATTCATTTTCAAATCACCCGCTCACACAAACAACTCGGGAAGAACCAGAAAATCACACAAACAACTCAGAAGAACCAGGAACTCACACAAACAACTCGAAAGAATCAGGAACTCACACAAACAACTCGGAAGAACCAGGAAATCACACAAACAACTCGGAAGAACTAGGAACTCACACAAACAAATCGGAAGAACCAGGAAATCACACAAACAACTCGGAAGAACTAGGAAATCACACAAACAACTCGAGAAGCAACAGAAGCTCACCACAAACGTGTTAGAACGTGTGGTAGACGATGAGCAGCAAAGGTGGCGTCAGATGATGGTGACAGCAACGGCGGCGATGGCAAGCTCGACTCCTGGTGACTGCAGCGGATGAATGGCTCAATCAAAAGGTCATAGAGGACCACGGTAACATGGTGAAGCTGAAGGGCTACAAATCAAGGACGGATATGCACCGTGGAGCACTGGCCACGGTGAGGTGAACGCGACGGCGACGCTGCCGGCCGCGAGGAAGAAGAGCGCGCACAGCAGTTTCCCGGCGAAGTCAAGCTACAAAAGCAGGTCGGTTGGATGCGCAAGGAGCAGGCGAAACCGTGATGGGCTATAGCTGCGACTGGCAAGCACTAAGACAATGGAGCAAGCTCAACGGAATTAGGCGGTGGCGACGGCAAAAACAGAGGAAGAAGAAAGGAGATGAACGGCGATGGCTCAGGCTAAATAGCGCGGCTTAGAAGCAAAGAGAAGCCACGTGGAAGCCTTCATCATGCCAGCGCGACGCCAAAGATGGCCACGACGTGCCTGGAACGCCGAAGAAGATCGCCGGCCATGTAGCTTAGGCGGTGAACACTGTTCACAGTAAGTATAGAATTGCTATTCGTTTAAAATTCCAAATTACTCCCAAATTTGTATAACAACTCAAAAATCTCCAAAAATAAAAGTTGTTCAAAATCAAAAGTTCTACAACTTTGCTTTTATAACCATACCCAAGTTCGGTCTACATTTTGAAATGAAAATTTGAATTCAAAAAGGGGACATTTAAAGAATTACGCCTTTTCAAATTACTCCAAATTTTTCTAAACAACTTTGAAAACTCTAAAAACAAACTTTGTACAACTCAACAAGCTCTACATTTTTGCTTTTAATCTCAACCCCCAAATGTGCTTAGATTTTGAAATGGGTTTTCCAGGGCAAACTTAAATGCTGAAATCAGGGTTTTTCGGAATTCCAATTCAACACAATTGTTTTGAAATTGATTCATCCATACAAGTCAACACATATCATCATAAAACAAGGTTCACACCAAGCATGGCAACAAAAATTATTAAACTTTTATTAAGGAAGAATTTGAATTGTTTAATAGATTCCCACATTAAAATTTACAAAGTTTCATAATCATTATTTCAGGTAATATATAAAACACTCCATAAATAACATTGGCATGCTATATTATAAACACGAAATGCATTCATGAGTTGATGCATGATGATTATGCATAATGATGATATGATCACCTTATTAAGTACTTTATAACACCAGAGATGTTACACCAACCCCCTTTGTCGGCTCCTTGGGCATGGCGGTAGATCCGCCCACCCCTATCAGCTCTTGGGGCGCGGCAGTGGAGCCACCCCCTCCACCGGCACCTCAGGCACGGCAGCAGATCTGTCTCCCCCCATCCACCAGTCCTCCGCCGGCACCTCGGGTGTGGCGGTAGATCCTCCTGCTCCCACCGGTCCTAAGGACGGGCTGATGGTTTGGCCCATCTCCGCCGGCCTCACGAACTCACTTCCCTCCGTAAGAAACGGGAAGGGTCCCTACGTGGACAAGTGGGTGCCTATCAGCGAATCCTCACCCTCCAGGACATCCCACTCCACATCGGCAACTACCTCATCAAACTCCTCCTCATCGTCGTCGTCATCGTCACTGCCTGACTCCTCTCCTCGTTCCCGTGCTTGCTGCTTCTGTAGCATCTCCTTCCTCTTGAGCTCCCTCATCTTCCTATCCCACTCAACTGCGGTGTGATTTGTCGTTGCCACGATCCAGTCCTTCGGCAGTGGGGCCGGGCTATCCTCGAAGACAAGTCTCTTCGACTGGTCCCGCTATCCCAAGGTCAGCGTCAAGGGGTCAAAAATTCAAGTGAAAAGGAGGCACGAGAAAGGAGAACTTACGAAGTCGATGAACCCCGATTCTGGCCGCATTAGGGGATGTCCCGGCACCGGATACACAAAATCAAGGACAACGCCGGTGTTGTCCTTCAAAGGCTCCATCACCTCCTTGATGCGCTGCGCCACTTCAGAGGGGGGAGCGCTTCGTCGACAAGTGTTGTCGTTTTGAGTGACGCTCCAAGCCCCATCAGGTACAGGGGAAGCACGCAGCTCATTAATGGCGCCACCCTCTGCATATGGTAGGCGCCGATGATCCCTGATCCCTTCACGCCCTCTCCTTCAGAATTTGGAGGGCGGCGAGATGGTCCTTGATCCTCTTCTTGTCTTTGTCCGGGACACCCCACTTCCACGACCCTGGGACCTCTTCGATGATGCGCCCAGAGAACACCGGCAAGGGGGCGGCAACGTCGTCCTTGACGTAAAACCATTACGAATGCCACCCCTTGTTGGAGGTCGACAGATGCATCGACAGGTATTCCTTCACTCGGTTGTTGCGAAGATGAATGCTGGCACATCCCATCGGCACGCCTAGCTCTTGCTTCCCAACCCGCTTCTTCGACAGGTTGATGACGAAGAGATACCGCCACAGGTCGAAGTGGGGACTAATCCCCAGGAACCCCTCACACAGGGTGATGAACGCCATAATGTGCTGGACCCCATTGGGAGTTAGGTGCTGCAACTCCACCTAGTAGTAATCCAACAACCCCCGAAGGAACTTGTGAGCTGGTATGGCAAATCCCCGCTCGTGGAAGTGAGCGAAGGACACGACATACCCCTCAGGCGGCGACGGCTCGTCCTCATCACCGGGCAGCCACCACTCCTCAGCGGTGGTCAGCGGGCGAAGGAGGCCATGGCGAAGGAGGCCCTCCAGGCACTGAGGACTGATGTTGGATCTGCACCACGGCTCCATTAAAATGATTGGGAGGGGGGGTGGAAGCGAGTTTAACGGCGGCTACGATGTGTATGTGAGCTTGACAGTGGCTGTGATGCGAGTGTGGGAGGCTCAGGCGATTGGCGGCGGAGGTTGTTGATGCGAAGGCGAGGAGGCAAAGTACATAGCCTTGGGGGCGAACCCCTCGGTTTTATAGGGGCAACGGATGCAAGAAGAGCAACCGCCCGCCTAGGTCTCTGAGCCTGCCACGATACACCGCCGCGTCACGTCGCGGGATATACGCCCACGATCCCTATCCTTTCCCACCAAAATGGCGCCAGACGTTTCGCCTTCCCCAAGCAGACCAGGACTCTTTTCCCACAGAGGGGATACGGGTCAAAAAGCTTTTCTCTAGCCCGCCTAGGCCCAAGAGTTCAAGGGCTGGCCCAATAGTCTCGACGGCCGTCCCAACGAGGGAGGGGCCTATGAGCGGCCAGAACTTAGGCACACAAGCCTCGAGGGAACCTCGATCCATGATCAAATCCCAACCGGGCTAACCTTGGATGAATCCTCGCGAACGGGAAACCAGGGTTTCCTTTAAACTGTCTAGTTGACAAAAACCAAATCTCACAGCCATACTCATGAAGGGTTCGAAATTACCCCTCGGGCGATTCTATCCTAATCCCCCGGGGGCTCGGGGGCTACACCCATCGGGTGCGCTCGCGTGCACCCTCTGGCAAGTCAAATCACCCCCCGGGCGATTCTGTCCAAATCACCCGGGGGCTCGGGGGCTACTATCGGAGACCTAATACCAGGGTACCCAATGAGGTGGAACTAATAAACCATCGAACGATGACGCTTTCGGTCAGACAAGAACACTACTACGCTTCTTGCCCGAACTACAGAAGATTGGTTCTGCCTCGCCCGACCCCTGAGGGCTAGACTCCGCCTCGCCCGACCCCCAAGGGCTAGACTCCGCCTCGCCCGATGGTTGAGGGCTAGCTCCGCCTCGCCCGACGTCTAAGGGCTGGCTCCGCCCCACCCAACGTCCGAGGGCGGGCTCTGCCTCGCCTGACGTCCGAGGGCAGGCTCCGCCTCGCCCGACGACTGCACCCTGCTCCTTCATGATGATGAGCACAGGGTACGACAGGACATTCGACTCAACCACAGTACCAAGGACCATGCCCTGCACACCTGCAAGAAGGTACCATCAGGATACGACGGGACGAGCGCTTTAATCCCTTTCCGACCTAACAGAGCCCGAACAGTGTTGTAGGCGCCGACTTTTGTCCCATAGTGTTGTAGGTGCCGCCATCAGCCCTCGGGCGTGGATACTAACACAGGCATACGACAACCACTACAATCCAAGGAAGAACTCACATCATCTATAGTAATAGGTGTACAGTCATTTCCCCGTCTACTCCTCGCAGAGTCATGGCTCGGCGCCCTAACACACCGCACCGTCCGCCGGGGGAGGATGGGACTGGACCACTCGCTGAAGCGAAGCTAGAGCCCGGCCCTATCAGGATTAGCGAAACATGTTATCCCTGGTGTGGTCTACCATGTTAGGAGGGCAGGGTCAAGGGAAAAGGAAGACCCGGCACCTTCGAAGGACCTTCTCTACCCCCTGGTTTTTTTCTCTTTCTCCCATCTGTAATCCCTGCTCCCCCTGGTCTATAAAAGGGAGGGCAGGACACCCCACTAAGGGGACCGATTGTTTGATATACATGAGACGACGGATCAATCCCAGACATAACATACAACCAAGCAGCAACCAAGCTCTTGGCATCCTTTCGACCTTTCCATCAGAGACTTGGGACCTGTCCCTCTCTCGACCGTTTGTACCCTCTACTACGAACCCTTTTCGGTACCAATAACACGAGCAGCAGCAAACTAGATGTAGGGACATTCTGCCCGAACTAGTATAAACCTTGTGTCCTTTAGTACACCATCCGAGCCTAACGCGCAACAAATATAAATTTACTAGTTGGTGTTTGTTTGAAACAGCGACAGATGGTTTGATCAATGTTTAGACATTAATTAATTGCTCAAAATTGTTAATCAAATCTGTTTGTAACATTGAAACTGACTTTAGTTTTTTAGTTTCAAGTATATGTTTTCAAAATTCAAAATCCTTCAAACCATCTAGTTTCAGTCTTTGATATTTAAAGCTTTATGTGGGATCTCACGTAGTTCTACAACCTTTGGTAATGGACCTCGAGCTATGGATGAATGTATTGGGAGAACAAGAGCAAGGAAGTGGCGTTGTCAGTTGCTACAGTGTCGACGGCAGCTGCCTGCTTGCCGCATCATCGCCATGTGCCGTTTGGCTGCTTTCATGCCGTTTCTCATGCATAGAAGCACGGTCGCCCTCGTGGACAAGCTCGAGAAGGTGCTGGCGCACCCTAAAACATCGTCCTCGCCTTCTTAAGCCATGCTGGCCGCCAACTCCTTCTTTTCCTCTCCCTCTGTTTTCTCCGCTCGCCACCATGGCTGAGCAAAGCAAGCTCCATTGCCGCCGCTCCCTGCTCTTCCCTCCACCCTCGCCAGGGCACCTCCCTCTCTCTCTTGCACCTAGCGTGCCGCTCCTCTGGCCATTACCGCCACCAGAGCCCAGCCAGCAGCAGCCGCTATCGCTGCATGCTGCCGGTGCCTGTGGCTAGAGGGCCACAGACCGTCTCTGCCGCAGCTGCGCTCCTCGGCAGGTGCGCATAGCTCTAGGGGTGCCACCACTGCTATCCCCACAGCCGATGGGCTCCTTGCCGGCCCAATCGACCAAACCCCGAGTCGATCCTCTGCTCTGCTCTGTTCGATCCAAGGAAGAAAAAGGAAAATGGATTGTAAGCTTTTCTAGGGTTCCAGATGCGAAGTCCTAGAGTCATATGAATAGTGTTGTATAATATTTTTACTGTGAGTTAATTATAGTTTCATGCAGGGGCTTGTGTGAAAAGTGTTTGTCTTATTAGGTTTTCCTTTTTCTTTTATCTATAATGTGGCGGAAACTTTGAAAATTCATAGTAAATCATAGAAAAATCATAAAATGGAAAATGAAGATGTTCTGGAATCCTCATGACTAAATCTATGCAGTGGATATACAATCTTGTATGTGTTAGTGGAAAAATATTGCTCTAGATTTTTGCCTATGCTTTTAAGGGAGAAATTCATATCTGCTGTTGTATTGCTCCAATTGACATGAAATTTTTATGGTAGGCTACTCATGTTGAACTTGATGTATGGTAAAAATTTCAGATTCATTAGATACAGTGTCACTGAGTAATTGATTTAACTTGTTTGATGCTTATTTAGCTTGTGAAAATGATAAATGCAGCTATAAGTATCAAAACTTTGTGAAATTTATGCATCATGCTAGTTAGACATATTGGAGCTTCTATATTTTTTCTAGAATTAATACTGTACTGCAAGTAGTCTTTTCCTTTTTCCCTTGTGTTTGCTAGGTAATTAGAAAAGGCATGTAAATAATTCATTTGGGAGTGATCCATAGTTTTTCTTGCATGTTTAGGAAGTGTGTTAACTGTTTCTACCATGATATGTGCCTAGGTCTTGTTTATAGTATGCAGTTTCCTTTTAAGTGTTTTCTATATATTGCCATGTATAGCTTTTGCCTTTTTAATAAAAAATGTGTGAAGATGTGTTAATATGACTTTCATGTTAGCTATAACTAATGATCAATTAGCTATGTTAATGGAAGTTGTGAGCCATATGATTAGTTGTACATATGTGATCTTGTTGTTGAACCAAGTGAAGAACTTGGTTACACGTGTGCTGAGATAGCTGCACGTGTAGTTTCTGTTGTGATGATGGTTTCGTGATGAAAATGATGTTTTCTGTGGTTGTGGTCTATATAAAAGTTGTAGGTAACTTTCTGATATTTGCGGTCCTAAAATTTCATGATTTTAGGCCAACAGATTTGGGAGTTATGAATTTTACAAATTCCCTGTCAGGTTTTACTTGTATGCTGGACAGATTTGAAAGGTTGTGCTTGTTAGCTTAGCTAACTGTTGAATCATCTCAAGATAATAATAAGAAAGTTGTAGACAATTTCTTAAGCTTTCTATAAAGTCTAGGAACACCTTTGTTGGATGCTTATAACTCCAGATACGGCTAAAACAAGTGACTACTTACTGCAGTCCAGAAAAAAATACCTTGCTTGATTTAGTTGCTTTAACTTGCTTGATAATATGTTTGCTAATGCGGCTCATGACCTTGGTGTTGTTAAGTAAATATACCTGAGCATTCCTATGAGATTACTTTGTAATGATGGTCAACCAATCCAACTAAGGAGTGGTCATGTGTGTAGGCGTGATGTTCAAATTGTTGTCTGCATATAATAATAGGATCTTGATCGTGATTGGTATGACTAGCTTGCATGAGAGTGCCTTGGTGTTGCTTTGCTATCGCAGCTAAGTTGTGTGATGTTTAGTTAACCATCATCCACCTAAGTGCCTATGTCTAAATCTAGTATAACCTTATGCTTGTCTTTTGTGCCTCTTTGTAATACACTTTGTGTTGCTTTTCCTTTATTGTCATGCATTGCCTCATTGCATATCATCTATGTACGTTAGATGAATGACACAAAGAAGTGAAGGACGTGGTGTTGGAACCAACCAGAAGATGGTGTAACGGTGACCAAATCCAGAAGATATAGACGATGGTTGATCGTGTCCTGAAGCTAAAGCCAAGTAACTTATTGTTATGAAGTCACCCAGGCAAGCCCCGGAGCATTCTAAGCCTCCTACCTCTCTTTTAAAATACACTTGAGTCTATATTTTGTATTGTGCATTAAGTATAGGAGTTGAATTGGAACCCATTGCTGCATGTCTTACCTTGTCTACAATATATATACATGTATCCTTACTAGTATGTATAGGTCACTCTATGCTTAGACCGGTAGAAGTCGGGTGATTCCTATCGCCTGCGAGACATAGGTGGCTACTCTGACACGGTTGGCTATATTTGCTATCGTGGAAAAGAACCAGGTGATAATGGATAACTGGAGACCGGATGGGATCCGGTGCTATTATGGTTGCTGTTGATGCTGGCTAGGCATGTATTATTTGATCCTGTCTGTGTCATTTAAGGACCACTTCATTGTCGGACCTTGGTTGAGATTGAAGGTACCAAACACATAACAGGGGCCTGAGTTATAGTTGACCGTGAAGCCGATTAGCTCATTTAGGCTGAGTATATTGGACCATTAGCATTGCTAGGAGGAGAGCCTAAAGGAAGGGGACTGGTCTAAGACCATGTTTGCTACGGGCTTCGGGCAATTCATGTGAGGATGCAGGATCATGAGTTTTGCGAAACGATCCAGACTCACCGCCGAATGGAGTGAACGGTGACCCACGCGAGCTAATGTGGACTTGTACGGGTGTGTGTTTGGGATTGCCTAGCTGGATGTAATCGATTCGAATCGCTGTCTCTCCCGGATAGTGAGAAACTCATACCTTGCTCCGGCAGTCGTTGTGATGAAACATGATGGTTCTGTTGATCATAATAATTGAATATGGTTACTACTGTGATACTTATTAATCAAATGATTGTTATAGGATAGATACAAACTTAGCTATAATTGGCTTCACTGAACTTGATGTTAAAAATTTGAAAGTAAGGACTTACATAGTAAGCTCTTTTGCAAAAGATTATGCTATCCAACTAGATCCACCAAATAAACCATGCATATCTTTGGAGTCTTCATTTTTCTCCTGTTGGGTAAGTCTTGCTGAGTACAATTGATTACTCAGGGTTTTATCCCACTCCGTTGCAGGTGAAGTTCTCTGTTTGCCGAAGGTGGTGACTAAGTGTCGGTGGGCTCGGCTATTATGTATTTGTTTTTCATCTATGCTTTTGTTGGGGGTGTCATCAGAGCTAGCAATATGATTCAAAATTATGATTTGGTAATCATTTCAAAGTTATGTTGTTTTAACATATTGGATTTGAAACTGAACTTGTATTAATTACTTGTGACCCTATTGTAATATTATTTTCGCTGCAAACTCTATGTATGTGATATGTATTTGCTTAATCAAGTACGATCTTGGTTGTGAAGTTGATTTATCGAGGCCTTCGTGGTACTCGACAGACTACAGGGTTTATATAAGTGACGGTATGCGCGTGTCAACGTGTTTAACGAGGACAATCATACTTAATCTTGTATAAATTGGGCGGTTCTGTTACATTATGTTTCAGAGAAGTAGCAAAATCTGTCCAAGTCTGTGGCAGCTTAGCAATGATACAACCTACCACAAACTTGTCAGGCAACACATAACCAAACATTTCTAGCTCATTTGCTAGTGTTTGTATCTCATGAGCTTGTTCCACTACAGAACGGCCATCAACCATCCGGTAGTCATGAAACTGCTCCATGACATACAACTCAGAACCAGCATTAGACACTCCATATTTGGCCTCAAGTGCTTCTCACATGGCCTTACCAGTCTGTAGCGGCATATATGAATCCATTATGGAGTCTCCTAGCACGCTCAAAATTGCTGCCTTGAATGTAGTGTCATCATGTTGGAACGCACACTCTTCCTCAGGAGTATGTGGCCCAACAACCCTAGGTTCAGCAACAAAGTAGCAGTGCATAGCAGTCAACCATAAAATGCACCTCTGCCGCCACCTCTTATAGTGAGTGCCCTCAAAAACATTCGGTTTCAGCATACCCGCAAAGCCAACTACCGAAAATTGCCTATCATATTTTTGGATTGTTAGATATTTAGGCATTTTCAATAGCAATTTAATCCAGAAAATAGTGATAACCAAAAGGTTTGTGACATCATATATGTGCTTGTGTGAACTAAGCATGGATACCATGTATATGATACTAACTAGCAAGTTATTGATACAGGACCTTACTGGATAGCGAAGAACATAGTGCCTGTCGGTGTAGTCGTCCCGCTCGTTGCAGTGCAGACGGGAAGCAGTGCCAATCACCGGAGGGCCTTCAACGCGCGCTAGCGCCGGGAAGAAGAGGACGTAAACGTAGCGAGTAGTCGTGCCACCAGCGACACTCCCCAAAACATGATTGATGCCCTTCACCCGAGCAGGTGAACTCGAAGACGGCAGGCGTTCCGGAAGCCCTACTCTCCCAGTTCCAGTGCGCGCAGGAACCGGGTTAGGGAGAACCAAAGAGCAGTTGAGTATGTGGTGGAAATGACTGACGGAGGAGCTCAGAATATATGCTCGCAGTGGGGAAGCGAAGAGGCTAAGGAGGAGATCAGGAGACGGAGACGACGGTAACAGGTGAAAACTCCCGCAATGAAACCGCCTCCAACATAGAAGCGAGTAACTCCCGTACTCCCGTCCGTCCGCTCGCCTGCCTGCCTCGCCTCGCCTCGCCTCGCCCACAGCCCAGCCAGCGGCAGCGGCTCGCGCGCGTGTGGCACACCCACGTCCTTTTCTTAGCTTCTCAATATAGATAGACAATATCCAACCATATAAACCGAGTCAACGTCTTGTCAAAATCTCGTACGATATTAAACCATATATCACGTATTGTTACGGGCCATAGAGTTTATTTAATTTATTAAATATTATATGGGCCAAGCCCATAATATATCCAACATCGTCGTATTAATAATTTTTAAAAATGAAGAACACTTAGCATCAGTGTATCAGCATGAAGTCGACCTATGGACGTTCATATTTGTGTTTCCAAAAGAAAATATATATTTAGTTATGGATAGAATAGTGCACTGGAATATACATTGTTTCATATTGTTGGTTTATATATAGATAACACGCGTGAGAGGGTAGTTGCATCAGGATGAAACTAATCTGTTTTTCTTACGTCAAAAACTAACCTATTTCCCCGTATCACCACAAATGTTGGCTTGGCATGGTAATGGACACACTAAAGATAGCTATCACAATTGGTGGTGGATAAGAGCATCTCAAGAGTCTTTCTAAATCTCATTCTCTAAATCATTATTTTGGAGTCCTTTACATAAAAACCGTGTTTTATATCTTTTTGCTCTCTAACAGTTTTTTTTATATCTTATGCGCACTCTAGAGAGCCATTCTCGTCTTTTATTTTTGGCTAGCGAAAAATCCGGAATAGAAGATGACTATATCTAGATAACCATTTATAGAAGCTGTTGGGGGGTAGTTTTTTTTTACCAAAATCTCTATTCCTAGCAATTAGGAAGGATATATATAGAGAGAGAGAGTCTGTTGGCCCTATCACCGTTGTTTGTGCTATATTGGCGATGATAGTCGGCATTATATTGAAAACAAAGATAATCACCATCGTTTGGAAACTATAGTGATAACTGAATGTTTTTTTTGAAAAAAACCTACCGCCGCCTCCTTGAAGCCCATTGAGCCCTCCACCGCCTCCACCAAACCGCCCTTGCTTCCGAGCTCTCGTAGATCCGAGCGACATCAGCCTAGAGCTTCTTCTCCACGAGCACCGTACCACTACAAAGAGCCTCCCTTGCTAGTAGATCTGAAATGGAGAACGACATGAGAGAGAGAAGAAGAGGGAGACATTGAGGAGCGGCTAGACCTAGGCCATTGTGAGATCAATCTGGACGACCAATAGCTTCACGAATAAGTGCGACACACCCCGCGAGTGCCGCCAGACCTGGGTCGCGGGGTGACTCCATGCTGCCCCCATCTTTGACTAGAACACAAGATCGGACCGAGGAATAGCTCAAGGGTGATTTCCTGTTCTCGTCGAGCATGAACCCACCTTCCTTGGTTCAAGCGACTCATGACCTAGGGAATTGTGCACCCGTCTACATGGGAGCACCGCTACCTTCAAATCTAACTAACGGTATTGTGTGCCCCTCTCCTGCTAAGATTCCATCACCCATGTTCTTCCTATGTCAGGCGCCATTACTCGGATTCAAAATCCACTACCGCCCCAAGATCAGCGTGCAGAGAGGATACAACAATGTGGAGCACGATGTTGATGGAGGAGTCTAGGTCAAAGAGGATGCGGGTGGGGTTGGCGACCGTATAGTGGAGGGGATGGGTGCAGAGGGAGGCAAGGTGGAAGAGGAGGTGCGGAGGGGGGGGCAGGGAGGATGCTGTGGCTAAGAATGAGAGTAGGAGAGATAAAGTGGGGCGGAAGAGTGAGACAAAACCCAAATGAATGCATGTCCAAGCTCTCTAGTTTTATAAGCTGGCGATGAAAGCAACATCGGTTTTCGCCGTCGGTTCCATTACAAACTAGTGGTGACAATGATGTTCACTGCTTGTTCGTTATGAACCGACGACAAAATATTATAGGAAAAACCATTTATATAGTAGTGGGAGTTCTTTTTGTAGATGCCCATGTTTCTTATTAACAACCCACACTATGCATGTGATGCAAAATGAGTTTTTCCTACATCCTTTATGCTTTGATTCCTACTCTCGCCATTGTTTACTGATCACTATGTTTCTTAACAATCCATACCTTGAGACACAAATGTTGTTTTCCTGCCCCTTAATTCATGTCACCACCATTGATTCTTCGTATACACAAGGATCAAGGTAAAAAGACTAAAGGCCTCTTTGACACATCATGCGCTGGCGCTAGCTTCTCCATTTTCTTCGCACTGTAGCAACAGCTCCATGAGCCGGTGAAGCCTCTTAGACCCTCTTTGTATGGCATTTAGAGGGCTTCCCCTGTGGCTTTAAGGGTTTTCTTAGAGAAGTCTTGTCAAACACTCTGTGAAAACGGCTTGAGAAGCTAAAATAAAGTAAAAAAAAAGTGAAGCTGAATCCGTTTTGGTCTAGAAGCCGAAGCCATAAAAATGTGATTTTTTTCTAGCTTCACCAGTTGTTTTTTAGAGAAGCCAAAAAATCATGGCAAAGAGAGCCTCGGAAGGCTTCACCGGCTTGGTTGTTTTGCAAAATGATGAATGACTAGTACATCACGCGCACCATCGCGCGTGCCGACGATTAAACGGGAAATCAAATGGTACAGGTAAGCATAGTAAGTACTGGTAAATGCAGCGCAGAGGTACAAAGTGTACTTATATTACATGGATGGATGTCATGAAGCCGGTAATGTTTCAAGTTAGAAGGCTAGGGTAGTGTTGCTGACACACTACAACAGTGCACCATATGTCCAGAGACATGTTATAGGTTGGCATAGAGTCTGGTACAGTGCAGTTAGCAGCAGGTAGGAGTCCTAGCTTCATAACATTAGATAGTCGGATCCTACACTATACAAGAATGGTGACGATGAGGTCCAAAAGCGCACAATGGGTAAAATTTATCGTGTCAAAATCACAGTGGGCATGTGTGCTGTATAAAATCAAATAAAATATCATTTACTCTGGTAAATAGTTTTGTCACAGCAGTAAAGCACGTAGATTTTTTCATTAGAAGCGTAGGACAAGGGAGCAGATCATTAGTTCAGAAACATTAGATCATTCAGTTACATGAGTATGAGTATAGGAATCTGGAAAGAGAGTTTTAAAATTCACTATTCCTCTATATTTTACATGGTGTTGTCGGTACCCACAGTAGAGAAAAAACTATTGCAAGTAAGAATAAACAGCCTGTTGCTAAACAAAAATAAACAGGCTATATTTATATCCCATAAATATGTAACACAAAGGAACAAGGGAAAAAATGGATGGACCTAGTTTGGTACTGTGCCTCGCCAGTAGTAACCTGTATCATATATCAACAGGTGCTGTGTGATGTTGGGTTATGGTTGTTCGCTTCTTTGTACATTTGGTGGATCAATCTAAGCGACACCATATGAATAAGTGAAAAGTAAAAATGATAGTAAGAATCTAAAATTCAGTGTAAATTGCAGTGAAGAGGTCAAACAAATTTACCTGACAAATCAAGATCCTAAAATCTCAAATAAAAGGCATGGTGCACACACACAATCATAGGAGCAAGCACAATAACTAAAATGGCTAAGCTGCAGGTACAGTGAAGGATTTAGGAGCGGAAAGGAACAAAAATAATTGTTGGAAGTATTTGAAGGAGTGGTTGTCCCCACTTTTCATGAGGATATGATAGATTAGCAAACTTAGTTAGAGGTGCATGTATATCTGCAAATAAAGAAGGAAGAATTACATTACCAACATACAGCACATAGGAAGCTATTTTGCTTTAAAAATTATGAGCGGTGCATGAGGTCTATGCTTGAATACTCCTGTGCATGTTTCCTGAGGTCCTGCATAAAAGTATATATAGGTGGATTCAGTTTATATATTAAAAAAAAGGGAAAAAGGAAGAGCGGTCAGTTATGATTATAGAGTGCACAGATAAGAGAGCAGCCAGCATTAGCTGAGGAAACCAAATAGATAAATTGATGGGTAAAAATATAAAGAGGGTAGTGCTATAATAAATCTCTAAGGAAGGCGTGTGTATCAGCTGCAAAAATTACAGTACTAAACAAATATGTAAGTCACAGGGTAAGTTGCACATCAGGTATAGAAATTACAGAAGAAACTACTGAAATGGCAAGAGTAGAGCATGGAAGTCATTAATCTTTTTGCACTGGGAAATTTGAATACTGACAAAATAGATATAGCTTTAATTTTGAAGAGTAGGCTATGTAGATATAGCACTAACTTTACGTGATCCTAGGTATGAATTTCATCATTATTATAACAGGAAAGGTAACATGTAAGACATGAGTAATAATTCTTTACTGCTAATGAAATAGGCATGGGAGAAGTAATTACACAGCAAAAAATAGACATAGCATGGGCAGACACTCAACGAGCTTCACATATAAGCAAAAACTGTCTAGGTTTTTGTGCTTGTCGATATAGAATGATTAATAGAACTAAATCGAGACATACAGAGGTTATAACCTTGAACCAGCAGTGGATGATCAGCCTGACAAAAGAAGAGTTCCTTTTTCGTGTTTGTAGAGCGCTTGACGTGGTAACCTGTAAATATTTAGCCACATATCAGATGGGTTATAAGAGTACGTAAGGGCTGTAAGGCTTACCAATATTGATGGACAGACCTTGGTGGTACTTTATCTAGAAACATTTTAGAGAGTATGTAAGTAGCATTTGTTGGCCGACTATAGAACCCAAAAACACGAAAACAACTCTGGAGCTGGGAGCAACACGTTGTAAGTAAGGGGAGCAAGAATCCATCAAACCCAATGAGCTGACTTTAATTAGAAAACATGAAAGATGACCAGTAGGAATCCGTCAAACCGTGTCAGATGACGTAATCAGAGGCATAAAAGTAAAAAACATAAGTAACGAATGCCAAATTTTCATAGCCGGCTGAAGTGGGAAAAATAGCAAATGGCAAATGGTCAGAACATGAGATCATTAACGAATGTGGAATGCACGAGATGAATTGGCAAATGGATAGGACAGGAGATTATTAGCAAATAGGCTTAGACCATATAGAAAGTTGGCAGAGACTCTTAAAGGCCTCAGTAATGTCTCAATCATCATTTGTTCATGAGCCTGGAGCTTCAGGGCATGCTGATAGCTGGGTCAGTCTAAAAAAACTCCATAATCTAGGTAACAGGCCATGCCCAGTACCTCACAGGCAAACGAACATCATATTATATCCCCGATCAATGGATACTGAATTTTCATCACAGGCATATAGTAGGCATGTGTTTCAGGTAACAAACAGTTGCGTGTGTTAGGAGGAGAACTTTGTAAAGAAGAAAACATTAGACCATAAGCAGATATAGGCGGGAGTGACGCAGGTAGCCCATCAATGTCTCGCCGCATGAGCAGGGCACTGAAATTCAAAACAAGGTACGTAAGGCCGAAGAACTGATTTTAAAAATCGGCGATGTAAACTCATAGTTCTCTAATCGAAACTGTAAAAGGAAATCTACTTATGTTGACAGTCTAACATCAGTATTATTGACAGATCCATGCAAATACAGGATGTGAAGATATATAATTGCAAGTATTTGTACCAGGATGATTTGGAGACAAAAAAAAACAGGTGAAAACAAAACATTTATCAGTACCAAATAAATAGCGGAAATTGGATGCCAAAGCTAAAAATCTATAGAAATTTTTATCAGTAACAAAGAATAAGCAGGGTCATATGTTTTAATATTCCTGATCCATTAGACCATGACCCCATATTCCTTTTTGATAAACAAAGATCAGGCTGGAAAAGGTGAAACAAAGATGAGCACATGTATTTCCAACGGAAAATAGAAAACATTATGCTCTACGTTCAGGTTCAAAGAGGTGAAACAAAGATGAGAACATGCATTTTCCCAATGGAAAATAGAAAATATCATGATCTAGATGGCAAAGGCAAGGGTGTATATCGTCAGCTACTCTATATTTAAGATGCAACACAGGTACCTGATTAATTAAGATACAAGACAATCTATCTATGACGTAAAATATGAAAAGAACTTTTTTCCGTGTGTCATTACATAGCACAATCATATCCTCGGCTACACAATATATGAGATGCAAGACCAGTAGCTGATTGATTAAGGTAGAAGACAATCATCTGGGAATAGTTTAGCAAACAGTATAACCTGAGACATGGGATTAAGATCAAGTACAAAATATAACAAAACATAAAGGGTGCTGGGGTTCGAGATGGAGCACACTTATCTGTGAAGCTTGGGATGATTAATCTGGCGTTTAACGACAGGAAGCAGTATCAACACAGGAACCCTAACGAAGCTAGGGTTTCATGGAGGAGCGAAGCACGCGTGCAGAGGATGGGGAAGAGGTAGGGTAGCCGCCGGGCCCCACCCGAGCAGGAGCGCCGGCCGCAGGGTGCGGGCGCGCTCGCGCGTCGCGTCCGCCGCCGCATCAGGAGGGAAGGGGAGAGAGAGGGGAGGGCTAGCGTTGGATCCGGCTGCTCGCCGTAGATCCACCGCCTCTGTTGGCTGCGCGAGTTCGACGGCGTGCTCCAGCCTCAGATCGGCCGCCGGTAGGGGCCTCATGCTGGCAGCTCGAGATCCACCGCCGAGGTTCTCGACGTGACCTCCCCGTGGTCATGCACGGCCAGAACGGAGGTTTCTCCGTCTCCGTTGCCAGAGGCCTCCCGGCGTCAGCTGCCTCCATTGGGCAAGGTGGCCTTGGCGTGGGGGGATGACTGCGACTGCGGGCGAAACCTTAGGTCACAGCGACTGACCCACAAGGCATCGAGGAGGAAGTGGCGTGGTGGTGGGGTGGTGGAGGAGGAGGAGAGGGAGAAGGAGGAGGGAGGCAAGGCGGCGAGGGCGGGCCATCGCTGAAGGCCGTCCAGCGCTGCGTCGCGCCTCGAGGGCGTCCGCGAGCCGGTAGTGAGGGAGGGAGAGAGAGAGCGGAGAGGAGGAGGGCGTCGGGTTCGCGGAGAGCCGCCGAGGGCTTCGTTGTGGGCGGGCGCGGGCTGTAGCGAGCGACGGAACCAACACGGGCTGTCGATCGGAGAATCGGACGGGCAGAGAAATTTCGTGCGATGTGGCCACCCTGGTTGGCGGCCAAAGCTCGCCGGTTTAATGATAGTAAATGATGCTATATACAGCTGCCACGAGCTGTGCAAGCCTAACGTGTAGTGCTGATGAATAACGGGCGGGTTACCTGGCCAGCATTGAACTTCAGGAGCCGAACACAACACGAAAAAGAATTCCAAGTAACTCGAGGGGGGTCCTCCGCAAAAGAGCCGCCTTCCTCCCGAAGCAAGAGCTCCCGTGTTCACTCAATGCTTTGCCCAAACCTCCCAGCCACCCACTCTTCTCTCGTCCCTCCCTTTGTCGGTGTCTCCCTCTCTCTCCTACAAATCCCTCTCCCGCATCCGCCGCAAAACCCTAGCCTACGCGCCTCAGCCCTACGATTGCCGCCGCCGCTGCCCCGCTCGCCCGCACAAGCTCGGGCGGGACTCCCCCAGCTCGGCCGAGAGCCCCCGCCCCCCCCTGCTCCGGCGCCGTCGCCGCCACCGCCATGGACATGGAAGTGTACGAGCGCCTCACCGCCGCCGAAACCAGGCACCACCGCGGCACGCGTTTCGGTGAGTCAGATATCCGTTTCCCCCACCCCCCCTGGTATTTCGAGGGATTTTGGCGGGTCCTGTGCGGAGTTTCGAGGATTTCTGATGGAGGTTTTGTGCTGCCGCAGATGCGCTGATCGGGCTCGACGAGGTGGAGGGGAGTGACGAGGAGGAGGAAGAGGAGGAGGAGCGCGCGGCGGGTGCCGGGCTCGGGGACGAGCTGCCCTGCCCGTTCTGCGGCGAGGAGCTGGACGCGGTGGGGCTGTGGTGCCACATGGATGACGAGCACCACGCGGAGGCGAATGCCGGGGTAATTTCATCTCGTTCTCTTATGGGAAGATGCAATGTTTACTCTTTTCTATCTACTAGGAGCTCTTCTAGCAGCAGACGGTAGGTTGTTCATCCCATGATGTTCCGCGGAACATTGTTGGTTTTTTATTTCGGTAGGGTATAGGGAATGCCTGCGTCTTTGACCTGATTTAGCTGTCAATGTTAGATCTTACATGGAAAGATGTCATCTTTCGGGCGCGGATGGTCCTGCTCCTCGCATGATTGAGCTGCTTTTATTTATCTGTGGTAGATTGGTAGTTGTAAAGATGGGATTTTGGGGTGTGTAAGACACATCTGCTAGTACAGCATTGCATGTATCAGCTCATTTTAGTTCTGGGATTTCTAGTAGCTGTTGGGATGGAATTCTGGGCTGTGCAAGTTATGCCTGCTTTTGTACCAAGCTTGCTATGCTGCTTTTATTTGCAGAGCTATGATTCTAGACCCCAAGATGGGATTGTTCCAGTGAACAAGGTGCTTATGTTTATATACCAAGCGTTTTGTTGGGCTCCTTTTAGTTGTTAAGATTGAGATTTCAGTTGCAAATGTTGTGTTTTTCTAGTTTTCTTGTCTGCGTTTGAGCCTGATTTTAGTCCTAGGTTATAATTTTCGTTGCAAAGATGTGCTTTTGGTTTTCAAGTTGCTTCTGCACTTATAGAAAGTGTTTGAGCTTCTTATTTTGCTGTTTAGATAATATACCAGATGCAAAGATAGGATCTTTTTTTAGGGTGTCTAAGGTGTTTGTCCTCATATGCATGATGCGTTGACTAAGTTGGTTTCAGATGCAAAGAAGGGATTTTGTTAGGAATCTTTGGTGCCTCTGCTTCAGCGCATGGCATATCAGCTTGCTTCACCTGTCTTCAGCTATGAAATTTTTTCTCCCTTAGTTTTACTGTACCCTGAATGTCCACTTGGTGTTGTTAGATTACAGTTTTTAACAATGCCCTTTAATGTATATATTAGGCATTTCTAATGGTCCATGATGTAGTGTTTGTGTCATTGTGTGGTTGGGCTAACATTACATCCAATCTGATTTATTTTGTTTGGAAATTGTGCTTTTAATTGTAGGATCAGTTTCTGCTTTCTGCTTCTTAATTGTTAAAAGTTTGTTTTTTTTTTCTTTTAATGATATTTTTAAGCCAAAACATTTGCTCTATGTTAAATAACTGGTTGCATGCTTGACTTGTTTGTTGTAACCTTTTCATTATTTCCCTTGTTTTGTGGTGAAGTACAGTCTTCCATGCACTTTGCATGCAATGTCTCCATTAATCTATTTTCACGTAGCAACATTTCTTTGTTAGTTGCTAAGAAGTAATTAGAAGATCTTAGTGTTTGGGGCAGTATATTGATCCATGTTCTTATGTAATGATATAAACTTGTGTGGTTTGGGGTATTTTCTTTGCAAGCTTGGGTTTCCCCTTAGCGCCACTGGATGGGAATATTTTATGTGGTTTTGTTGGAGTGTTCCTTGAGAGTTTTACAGCAATAATTTGAGACATAAGGGTGGAATTTTTTGTGGAATTAAGTGCTACTATACTGATTGTGTCATTAGCTGTTTTTCCTTGTTGAGATTTGAATATCTCTAGTTTTGTTGGGCTGTGCATATTCTGCTAGTCTAGTTAATACTGCCGTCCCTCCTCCATTGTGATATACATATGATGCCTTAGCTGATGTTAGGTGTGATGCTCATGTAGTTGAGATGATGATATACATGTAGGAGTTTGCGTGTCACTTCTATTTTGGCATATGAATTATATTGACTATTTGGTTAAAAACCAAAAGTTTCATCTACTTTTGGTAAATATTTGTGCATTTCATCATTAGTTTGTTGGCAAGTGTGTTGTGTTAATGCCCCCATTAATCTAGATCACAGTAACAACAGTGTGGCATTGATACTTCTGAAGATACCACGGTAGTTCTGCTCCAAAGTTTTTTATTAAAAATCTCAGTTGTTTTTAACATTTTTAAAATACTGCGAACATGATTACAAACTAGTGAATTAACAGTCACCTTTAGTTGAGAGTCACAGATTTTATTAAGCATTAGACCACAAATTGAACATCAAATTGTGTGGTTCATGACAATGACCTCACTATCATACTGTGTCAAGCATTGAATATGACTGCACATAACATAGTTGTATTCTTGAGTTGGGTGTAAATAAGACAATTTTGTGGCTTGTTGAATTTGGATCAAATGTTTCACAATTTTGGGCTTGATTTTTATAGCATTGTAAATTTTAAATTCACCCTTGTTGTGATAAATGTTCATTTATTGCTTGCACATATATTTTCTAGCCCAAAAAATATGCCGTGATGTGCTTGCTATTTGCCTATTTCTGCTATGTCAATGTTGGGCCACTAGCACTATATTATGGTTGTATTCGTTATGGCTGTGATTGTGTGCATTTTGTTAATGTTTAGTGCTTGTGCAATGTAATTGCAGTAGTACTGCTGTTGTAAGGAATTGGCAAATTAGTAAAGGTCGTACCCAGCGCACAGAGCTCCCGATCTGTGCGGGGTCTGGGGAAGGGTGTTAGTGGCAAGCCTTACCCTCGCCTGTGCAATGCGAGACCGCGACTCGAACCCGGGACCTTCCGGTCACAGGCGGTAAGACTCTACCGCTTGCACTAGTCCCGCCCTTCGAATTGGCAAATTAGTACATGTGAACATTTCTTCTATGATACAGCAATTATTGATTTTAGAGTGGGTAATATTTATGTTATTGATTGCTTTAGTTTCATATTTTGTGGTAAGAAATATGTTATAAAGTTAGCATGCATCTTTGAATGATGGTATACCATGTAAACTGAGCAATTGTGTTAGATTTTGCTTCCCACTTTCTGTTATTTGCAAGTGATTCCTAGTATCAGGAAATGATCTATTTATTCCCAGTGGATGTTTATGGAAGTTTTTTATGGCTTACTTTTTTTTTCTTCCATTATTCAACTTGGCGAAACACTGCATGCTATCTACTTTAGCACCCAGTGTTCTAAAGACTATTGATAGCTGCATTAAATTGGGTGATGTGCATCTTTGAATCGATATCTTAAACATTTTGGTCATCACTTTCTGTTTTGGTCATGCAATTTTGGTCTTCACTTGTTTCTATTTCTGAAATTGTTGAAGTATTGTTTTTCGTGAAGCACTAAGGCTATCCGACATGCTATTTATACTGGATAAGTGGATGGCATTTATGCTATTCTTATTTTGTGCAGCTTAATCCATGTACAGCCCTACAACTAGCTGTTCAGTCTTGTGCTGTTCAACCCTACAACTGGCTGATCAGTCCTGTGCCGCTTCAATTCAAACCAGGCTGTTCTTTGTGGTAGTAGAGAAGTTATGGAAAAGAAAAGGCATTTTATTTTTCATTGATGTGGAGCCTATGGATCCAACACCCACCTTTACCGTCCTCTAGTTAGTATAAAAACGATATAATCAACACCCCAATATTGACTATGGAATAAAGTTTTAGTTAGAAATATTCTAACTTTTAGTGAGTTATTACTTTGACTGGAATAAAGTGTTAGTTAGAAATACTCTTTTAGTGGGTTAGATCACTAACAATGCAATAGCTAGTGTGCTATGTGACTGTAACTATTACAATCAGACCTGCCAACAAGTTTCAATATAGGAGGCCTTGTGGGAAGAAAGGAGTTGTTGGCGTGAATTTTATCATTGGACAGAATAATTTCTGGACCTCATATTCTGTTTATTATTATCTTTAAATTGGATGTTGAAATCTTTGAACTATGGTTTGATCACACGCTCAGTAGTTTATATGCAGTCGAAGCTTGTGTATATGTTCTGCTATGCAGACGGTTGCATGTTCAATGAAATTATGTGCCTTAAATGTCCATGTTCCACAAATAGTTGAATGTTGTAAAAATAATCCATGCCTTGTTCTTGCTCCCTCTGTTGTATAGATCAAGGCAGCAGAAATGTCTTTTCTGTTGAAGTATACCACAAGTTTGTACCATTTTTCAGCTAATTTTCTGTGCTTTTGTTCTTTCAGGTGTGCCCAATTTGCACAGATAAGGTTGATAAGAACTTGTTTGACCACATCAGCTCAAAGCATCGAGGTTTCTTGAAGGTATCATTACCTTTACATGCATCATAAGTCAATTATTTCAGTTTATATATACTGTGAATCATATATAATTTTTGTTCTTGACTAAAATCTGGAAACTAGATCAAGCTTTCATTATTTGACTCCTCAAATTCATGTGCAGGATAAGTGGAGAAATCATAAAGGTTCATCTGGGGCACGTTATTCAACACTTGCCTTATTGAAGAGAGATTTACATGAGAGGATAAATGGATCTTCTCGTGCTGCCCCAGTCAGCACAGTGCCTGATCCTCTGCTGTCCTCTTTTGTTGGTAACTTTTATGAAGTAGATTTGCCAAAGGATGCTAAGAAAGAGTCCTTGGCTGAGACAGAAGTGGGAAGTGATAACTTAGAGCAGAAAGCAGCAGAGAGGTATGTTCACATGCAATGTAATTCATTTACTTTTATTTCCTGAGAGTAATAATTTGAGATCATTTTTGTTTATAAAGTCGAATCATGACAGAAAATAAGAAAAGAGCTAATGACACTGACTAGACTGCTCCTGTTATAAGCCATAGATATAAAATACCTAAGTTATGTCATCTGTTCCAATTATGCCATTGCTTCACAGTTCGTAGTGGGTAAAATATAAACTTAATAGTGTGGGCAGTCCGTTTGATGTCTTAGTACATGGTGGAACATATGTCGTAGATAGTATATTGTATGAACAATTCTTTATCAATGACTTATATGTCACGCATAAGAACTCACTTATGTCTGATATTTGCCAGTGTTGTTGAGCCTTTGCTCCCTGAGGTCAAGGAGGAGAGAACCAGGAGGAGCCAATTCGTGCAGGGGCTTGTCTTGTCCCTGATGTTTGACGACATCTTATGAAGAGAGCAACCCAAAACGAGAGTGGAGAAGGCAGCTCTTGCTACCAGCAAATAGGCCTTACACCAAGCACAAGGTGCTGCCGCAGTTGTTGTAACGATTCGCCGATTTGCCATCGGGAGATGGTGACATTGCTCCGGGATAATGGGGAGATGAATTGTGGATATGGATGTTTCGTAGTATGCATCGTCATTGCATGAATAATAATAGAGTATATGTTTGTATAGTTTGGTAGCATCATGGTACCTGATATTATGGGGCCTTGTATGTATATTGGGAGGCCGGAATGGATCCTATCTATCGTAAATCAGCCATTTGATCATGTGCATGTGGTGTTCTGCTGGAAACCTGGAATGTGTGTAGGTAATAATCTGCCTGTGACTGCTGAACCGAGTTTTCTTCAAATGCTTTATTTGAAAAATAAAACGGCATGATTTGGTCAAATTTGGATGAAATGATTCGCGTTCTTTCGTTGCATTCACACTGCCAATTTTCTGTGCTTTTGTGGACAACGGTACTGCGTCATTTACTCATTTTGCACATACTAATCGTAATGGTATGGATTTTTTCTCTTCCGATATTGAAGAAAGCTCAATATAACCTCTCAGAATGACAACATTCTTGAGCATTACTTGTACTTAACTATTGAATTTAGCAAAATACAGATTTACCTGAAGCATAAAAGATGGCAAGAACATTATCATAAAAATAGCTTGGAAGAAACCATCATTTAAGTTGAATAATGAAATAAGTCTCCTACGATGGTAACGATAGACAAACTTGGGTTGCAACATAACAGTCCAAGTGTTAGGCAAAAACAAGACCTTGATGTCTAAACATTGTTATTATAACATGTGTTTATTCAATGTGTTAGGACATGCATATCATGATCTGTACGTCCGTATTGCTACTCCCAACCTGCAACAAACCTCGAAACTCATGTATAATAAAGGGGGAGACAAGTGTATGGATTTATGAAAAACCTTAGCAAACTATGCCTTTTAGAGTGCAGTTGAATGAAGTATCAGTTTAAAAACCTTGCCAGCTAGAATGGTAAATAAAATTATTAGGAAACAAACTTAAATACCAAATTGCGATGATGACTTAATCCATGATGTAAACCATATTCAGCCTGTTCGCTTGTTGGTTTCGGCCAGCCCAAACCAGCCAGCCAACAGTGTTTTTCTCTCACAAAAAACCAGCACCAGCCAGTCCAAACCAGCACCAGCACCAACCAGCGAACAGACCCATTGAAACAATCTTGATAAAAGGAATAACACATACCCCATTTACATACTAATTCTAGAAATTAGGTGGACTCAATCCAAACAACAATGCAAAAACGATTAGACACAACACTTCAATTACTTATGTTCCCTGAAGATAAAAAAAAGCAAGCTAAGAATGATTTAAAGATACATCACATATTCACATGTATATCTTAATCCCCAAAACAGTTAAGAACGCAAGCTAAGAACGCGTACTTATCAACTGGAGTACTGGACTACAAGACTTTGTCACAGTTAAGTCGTCGCTGCGTATAGTCTGCCAAGTCCGCATAAACGTGTTTGGGAAACCGCGTGTTCAAATCTGTAGCTTTTTTCATCCCAAGTGAGTTTCTAAATTGAATGCCTTGGAGTTGCCATTAGTCAAGTCTGCTAATTTTTAATTTACACATGATGAAGCTGACTTTATGCCGTGAACTCCACACGTATTGGAGGGCTCGGTTTTGACTTAAAATGCTTATTAGAAAGGGCTATGTCATGCTGTTTTCCCTTTTACTGTGTGGGTTCTCAATGCGCATGAAAAATACAGTCAATTATATATTCCTGGGGAAAACTCAGTGGCGTTTAAAGGAAAAAAAAGCCATTACAATACACAGAGTTTTGTTTGGACTAGCAAACCCATCACCTACGTTTGCAAACAGCCAAACACACGAAAGCATACATCTGTACATCATGCTGGTACAAACAATGGCTATGCACATGACACACAAACATACTGGTACCACATCACACAATTCACACAACCTGGAAACATTTTCCAGGGCTTGTGTGCTTACTGGAAGTCGTTGGGGTGACATGATCTTGGAAATCCAGAGCAGCTGGGTCCCTGATCTTGCTCAGAGATTGACTATTTTGGTTTGATTTTCTCTGTGAAACTCTTTTAGGCATGTTATGCGGATGTATTTTGGTCACAAGCCAAATTTTATAATTTTAAGAGAAGATATCAGTATTATTGATTTTTAAAAAACTATTAACTAACTGCAAATTTGTTGTCTAAAATATACACTTATATATTTTTTTCAAAACCCACTTACGATCTTGAAATACATGCATGTACTTATGAATATATTTGTTTGTAGCCTAAAGGTATTTTTCTCTAACAATAGGGCATACCCAGTGTAGAGAACTCCCGCTCTGTGCGGGGTCTGGGGAAGGGTGTTAATGGCAAGCCTTACCCTCGCCTGTGCCATGCGAGGAGACCGCGACTTGAACCCGGGACCTTCCGGTCACAGGCGGTTAGACTCTACCGCTTGCACCAGGCCCGCCCTTCAGGCTATTTTTCTCTAACAATAACACGACTGTTTTTCTCTAACAATAACATGACTGAAATTCAATTAGATTCTAAAAAGGTTTTGTATTCCTAAAAATTACAGTTAAATTGTTTCGTACACCAAAATATGAAATAAAGGTTTCATCCATTTTCTTGTAAAAGAGGAAATGTTTGCTACTATTAATCACCTTGATCAGCTTGTCGTTTGCGCATACACGCGAATGCAAACCATAAACATGAGAAAGCATCTATAAAAACAAAATATAAGCCATTTAAATGATACCGTGATTTACATTACACTAACATATGAGGTCAAGCCTCTTTACGGTTTGGCCATGAAAGGAAGCCTTCGCTGGCCTTAGGATCCTGTTTATTTGAGCTTTTACCTGGCTTCGTTTGGCCAAAAGCCAGAAGTTGAAACGAATAGTACAGTTATTGAGCTGGCTTTTAAAAAGATGTAAAGTTGTCTTTTGAGAAAATGAACTAAAAACTGAAAATGTGCGGCTGTCCCCTATTGATGTTAATATTATACTGCCGACATCTGCACTATTATAGTTAGTTCAAAATATGTGATAATACATACATACGTACGTATATCGTTTAGATGAGATTTTCACAATGATGCAATCAAATTGGCATTTGAGGTTGTTTTCAAAACTACAAAGTGACTAATAAAACTAGAGAGTAAAGTATTCAAATATTTGAATATTTTCTTCCAATTTTGGGTGTGCTACGGAAGTATATGCATGTACTACATAATATTATTTTTGTGATTTAAGGCTCATTTTTTTTACCACGTACGTTGTTCAAATTTGATCAATTCCCATGAAAAAGAGCAAACCGAAGGAAAGAAACGAAATAAAATATTTATTAAGTTACTTCTAGACCCATGACCAATCACCATGTGTTAAAAAATACAATCAAAAAAAAAAAAGTTGGCCATTTGTTGCAGGAGCCATGGGGTCAACGAGTAACCATCGCCTATAGTGGCCCCATTCGCTTACCCAGAAAATGGCACTATTTAGCTTTATTTTTCAAAATTGGGAGCAGTTTTTTCTCACAAAATTCAGCCGTAACGGTGTTTTCAACCAATTTCAGCCATAATTCAGCGAGCCGAACGGGGCTAGTATAAGCATAACCGACCGTCTTTATATCAGTGTTGGTAATTGTCTAACTGTTGGCTATCAAGTATATCAGTCATTTGCCGTGTGTAATATTCTACTCTTGGGAATTAATTTTCCCACTCGGCTGTCTAGTATAGTGCCCAACTGTTGAATATCTAACCCATGGTAATAGTCTATACTGTTGGCTATTCACAATCTCCCTGACTGCCCGTTGACCATTATACTTCCCTGTTGGTATAGATTGTGTTTCTAGTAGTGATGGTGGTGCAGCAGCAGGGCTGGTGGATCCAGGTTGAGGAGGTTGATGTGGCCCAAATTTGAGTTGAGCAGAGGTCGATGCACCTGAAGAGCACTGATGCAGGTTGAAGTTCTTGCCCGCGAACTGCAAAAAGGAATGCCCAGCCGTCCAGGAATGTGAGCAAACCATCCTGGAAGCAATGGATATGCGAAAAAAAAGACGAGTCTTAGCTATCTGCAATTCTGCATCACCTCAATTTGGTGTGGCCAAGGTGAAATTACTTCCTGCTGACCATGCAGTGGAATTCCTTCGCCTGTAAAGTTTCGAAATCATTTCATCAGGATAGCGTATAATGTTTAAATTCATCGTATCAGAATAACTCAGGTAGAAAACATATGGCGAGGTAATCAGTGCCCTGGTAATGTTTTTGAAGAGTGAACAATTCATTTTCGGAAGTAAAGTACCTTGGCAATAGCCTGTGTTTATATAATCAGGACTGAAAACAATGGGACCACAATCTGCAATTTGGTGAAGTGTTCCATGCTCTTCCTGGGGCACATCTTCAGCTGTTCCAGTTCCTGGAAAGTATAAAATCACGGTATCAGAAAAACTCATGCAGAAAACACATGGAAAGGAAAGATATAAGAGGAAAATGTTTCCAAAAAGTATAATAGGGAGGAGCCAATCACGAAAATAATGTGAGAGAACAGTCATCTTTTTAAATTGGGAGAATTATCTATTTGGCACTGAAACAAATCAGTGTTTTGTATTTGACACTCGAAAATTTAAACTTTCCTATTTGACATCAAGTTAAAATTTCCTTTCTTAAATGACACCGCCGTCCATTTTCATAATTGACTGGTTTGACCGTATCAGTTTTTTCTCCCTATGTCCAATGTACCCTTCTGTTAGATAGAGGACTGAAATTTGGCCGAGCCCCTCCCAGATCCTGCGACCTTCTTCCCTGGCTCTGTTGTGCCACTGTGCGAGGCTGCCCTGGCTCCACGGTCGGAGCGCGAGCAGACAACCCCGCGGGAGGCCGTCCCCGGCCTCTGCTCGACGAGCCGTGGCCTAGGGAGGGTGGGGCCGTGGCCTGAGCCGCCGCAGCCAGCTAGCGAGGCTCCTCGATGGTGCGCGCGGTGCGGCCTAGGGCGCGCGGTGAGGCGTAGCGGCGCCTCCCGGCCTCTGGTTGCGTGTGCGGTGCGGCTGCTGCTCCGGGGCGCGGGGGCGCACACGTGCGGGGCCATCGTGGATCTCGTCCTGTGCTCGCCGGGCACGGGGCGGCACGCGGCGCTCGGAGTAGCGCGCGGGGCCCGCGTTGCGGCAACGGCTCGCGGGGGCACGGGCATGTCTGGGCCTCCAGGGAGGAACCGGCGTAGCCTGGAGCGGCGCGGAGCAGAGCTGCTCGGGGCGGCGAGTAGAGCAGCTCTGGCCGGCGCGGGGCAGAGCAGACGCTACTCGGGGCAGCACGGAGCAGAGCAGCTCGGGGCGGTGCGGCGCTGCTCGGGCAGGCTATGCGACGTAGCTCCGGCCGGCGTGGCGAGGAGCAGAGCTGCTCGGTCCCGTGGCAGCAGCTGGGAGCACGGCAGCTTCGATGCGTGCAGGCGGGCGGCGGGCTATTGGATCTACGGCGAGAAAATTGCAATTACAGGACGCGAAACAATGCGCTTCATTATCATATGACTCCAAATATCGATTTCGCTAAAACGACCCTTGAAACATTGTCACTTTGTTATACATGACATTTGGTCTTTTTAATCACTTTTCTCAACTAAAATATATATATTTTGCCATAATGTGACCATATTGCCCTCAGGGCTTCAATTGAGGTGGGATGGGGCTGCTGGCCTCGCCTAGCCTGCCTGACCGACATGGTGGCGATCCTGCTGGAGTGGGTGATGGTGCTGCACCCGGGGATCCAGTCCAAGACGCTGGCCTCGCTAACTTTCTCCTTATCCATGAATATGCTCTCCTTTTAGAAAAAAGAATCAAATTCTTTTCCACGTTGACAAAATCGACCTTTGAAGTTCCTTGCTCATCTGCTTCGTGAATAGTTTGATCTGGAAACACTAAAGCTTTCATGTCACAAACAATTTTGATTGAAACAAGGAAAATATATACGGTTTAACAAGTCTTCACCATCAGGTTCAGTAGGCTTATGCCCAGGAATGATAGATTCCTGGAGTGTGCTGCAGTTAATTGGCCTTGGCTGGCCATTATACATTTCATAATCATGATGATGGTAGGTTATACATTTATATGCATCCTTGCTCAGTTCTTCCAATTGGGCCTGCAAAGGTATAAACATAGTAACTTCGCACAGTGTTTCCCAGAATTTTTCCTCATACATAGCAATAAGAAAAACTAAAATTTTCCTATCAACACTTTATTCTGCACTTCAGGACCTCTCCATGTCTATTACATTGATGTGAATGACAATTTAGATTTTTTCTTCAGCCACTCAATATGTTGTGGCATCTGTTTTCTTCACTTGTTAAAAAAAATGCTTTACCAATAAAAAACAAAGATTTACTTCATTTTCATGCTTCTTATTTCACAAAACAACAGAAGCAAATTATATGCCCCAAAGCAAAAAGTCCTTTTGCTAATGTACTTATTTGATGTGAATTGCGCTGATAGTATGTGAACAAATATCTGAGCATGAATGTACTTCTAGTGGATATCACTGTGAGTATCAGGAAAAAGTACCTTCCTAAGCGTATCAAGATCACCAAAAGCATTATATTGACCAGCTATTGTTGCTCCAACAATCTGACCCAGAGAACTGACGTACACCCTAATGTTCTTGTCTTCAATAAAGTGAGAGTAAAGGGATCTCCCAGGATCGCACTTCTTAGCATGATCAATAATAGCTTTCCAGGCAGACGGTGGGGCATTAACGAGAATCTATACATATATAAAAAATTAGCCTGTGACAACGATCAAGATCGAACCATGAGAAAAGGTATGAACAAGACTGTTTTCTTACATTGCGCAGAGCTTTCTCATCCTTATAATACAACCTCATTAAGTCCTCCACTGAAGAAATGCCATTAGCTTCCAATGCCTTATGGAAGACACCACCTTTTCCAATCTTTTTCAGGCGCCATACTTTATCATCTAACCTTGGAATTTCATGCTTTCTGCATCCTGTAAATGTAAGAAACATATGGATCCATGTTTTGAATTTTAAAAGTACAAAATTGAAGGTACAAATTTCAGACTCAGTTTCAGGATTACCTTCTCCACGGCTGTCCTTAACAGTGAAAGGTTCAGTTACACCTTCTTGAACTCGCTCGCCAAGATCATCAAGAAGCTTTACCCCAAGCCTGAACTTTCGACTCCTTGTGAAGCTGGAATTATCAATGAAAGTAATGTCATGGAGACAAGCCTCACCATCTTTCAGTTTAACATCCAGCTTTCCGTAAGCACCGCCCCAACTTTGTCACGATGACGTACTATATGGTCATCAAACTCGTCAGGTGTCCAGCCCTCACGATTATCCGCATTGAAGTCACCATCGAGAACTACAATCTTGACATTGGAGGAAAGCAGACGGGAACAATTGTTATCTTGCTGATTGTTTACAATCATTTTAACCCTGATTTGACCCCCATCCACCGCACGGACATCCCTTTTTGTAAATATTTCATCACTCATGCTATTCACGAAAACAAGTTTGTAGGTTGGAGGCAGGTTCTTTTCAATTCTTGCTCTGCAGATACAATGAACATGTGATTCAGATAAGATTTGTAGTTCACGAGTCTAATAAGTAATAACACAGGTTGCAGAAGCTTATGACGTTAAAATTACCCAGGAATAATGTTGAAATGGCTCGCAAGTACTTTTCTCAGCTCTTCCGGTATCTGTAAAACGAAAAGGAGAAAATTTGAGGAGGTTTGGCTAACCCTCGCCTTGGCCCAGCCTGGTCCCACCTTTAAGAAGGGAGTACAGGAGCAATAATCCAGCGGTTAGGTAGCGTTCATATGAATATGATTACCCGGCTAATGGCATCCTCTTTGTATAATAAGGTTGGTCAAGCTTAAGAAAGTTTGACTTAATACATCTCTCTCTCTCTATATATATATATATATATATATATATATATTTTTTTTTTGCGAACAGTTCTAGATGTTGATTTGTTTTGGGACCAATAAAGGAGTAATTTGGTGGTGACTTTACCTCTCTTTCGTTTTGGTATGCTTCATCTGATCTTTCTAGCATCTTGATAATTTGGTTTATTGTTGGCCTTTTCACCCGATCAATTTTCACACAGAGTAGACCAATATGAATGCATTTTTTTATTTGTTGGTAATCAATGTCATGGGATGTATACCCTTGTGCTTTTGTGAGCCTATGTCTCCAATTGTTAAGCACCTGCAACGTCAGATCACACATGACACGTCCAGAAAGTTTAGTACTCCCGTGCAATAGATTCTGAAAAAAGGGCCTCTGCCTTCAAAATAGAAACATACAAGTCTCTTACAGTGTCAATATATTGCTGGGATGTTGTTTGGGTCTCATCTATTGGGTAATCCCTGCGGCCCGTAATTATCTCTATAAGCATTACCCCCAAACTGAATATGTCAAACTTTTTTGTGATCACACCTTTATCTAAGTATTCTGGTGCCATGTAACCCCTGCACCGAATTAGCAGTGTGTCAATTTGAAGCCACGCATGAGAAATGTAAAGAAAAAGGTATGTTTCAAAAGAAAAACTAGGTAGCATTTTACTTACAGTGTTCCCTTACAAGTTGTAGTGCATGTTCGAGTTTGGTCTTCACCAAAGAGCCTGGACAAACCGAAATCTGCAATTTTTGGCACCATATTGCCATCGAGCAATATGTTTGCAGGTTTTAGGTCCATGTGAATAATAGGGGTAACTTGCCACTCCTCATGAAGGTAATGTAAACCATAGCAAATGCCCTCAATAATTTTGTAGCGCGTGTTCCAATCAAGTCCAGAAGATTCGTCTGTATTTGCAATAGGGCATCAGAAAAATGATGGCTAAAGAAAGTACATGTTCTCTGGATAATATTAGAATAGGAACTATGCTCTAATAACTACATATAAATTGCAGTTCGAAGTTCAAACTTGAACAAAAAGAAATAGAACAATGGATTGTGGTACCTGAAAGATGCCCACGAAGACTTCCCTTTTGCAGGTACTCCAAGCATAACAACCTCTCTGTCTCTTCAGCACGGACGAATGTTCCATTGTGGCGTACAAGTTTCATCTCTGTTTCAGAACAGTAGCCTAAAAGCTGCACAATATTTGGGTGTTTAAACCTCATGAGATGCTGGGCTTCGTTCTCATATTGAACATCCTGAAGTCCTGTGATTTTCGATGTTAACCTCTTCACAGCAATCATATCCCCATTTTTTAGGACTCCCTGTTAAAATTTAGCTCTCCTATCGATACAAATAGCTGGTAATATATATTTTACAGGATGGAAAACATATGATTTAAGTAATAATTACCTTATACACCTTACCGAACGCACCTTCGCCGAGTAGTTGGTTATCAGAAAAATTGTTTGTGATCTGCCTTAACTCATCTAGTGTTAAGGCGACGCTCCCCAGCATATTACATCTACTTGCGTTGGAAACACTCCGAGCGCGCGGTAGGCCTGCCTCTGGTCGGACACGTTTCCCCTTCTTCGATAGAAACAGGGCGACAGCAGAAGGAGACTGACGACCTCGGCGAGGCGTCAACAAAGGAGACTGACGCCATCTCGTCCCCATGCCGTGCGGACGTTGTCGTCGCGATGTTGTGGCTCTTCTCGAGGTTTCAGCGCCACCATCCTTAACGCTGCCGCGATGGGTGCCCTTCACCATGGATTGGAAGCAGTACAAGATTTTCTTCTACTTTGTTCGATGTTTCTCGAGATCGTTTCTTCAAAATAAAAAATTGTTTCCCGAGATCAATCGCAAAATTTCTTGGAATTACAAGTTTTCCTTCGCAAAAAAAAAGTTTTCGTTGATTTTGTCGAATTTTTTGATTCGGGGTTGCCGCGGCGGCGCCAATGGCTTCTATCAAGGGAATAAAACTTTCTTTTTTCTAAAAAAACTGTGGAGCATGGTTCAAGGGTGGATGAAAAAGGGGAGAAGGGGATGAGACTATCGTGACGTTGTTGGAACAGTTTGTTTCTACGCTCGCGATACATGACGACCCCTGTAACAGAAAGACAACAGCTCAACTTGCCCATCAACGGGTGGATCTGCTCATACCCGGTGTCAATATTGACACCATTCGCTTCGCTGAAAAAACAAGTCGAAATACTGTTTCGACTGATTTGTTGGAAGAGAAAAACATTATTTCAACTGAAAAAATAAGCTGAAAAATACAATAACAAGATAAAGGAATCGGGCCAATACCGATGAACCAAAGCACACAGGGCTCGTTCGGAGATCTTACCTTGTTTTCGTCCCACCGAGAAACGGCCTGCCGGCAGTCGGCTGTATGGATGAAAACGGTACGGATATTTATTCGACCGTCCGTTCGACCGAACAAATATGAACACTTATCTGGATAGTTACTCGGATATCCGGTTTTTTTTTCGGATACGGATACTAAAACGGATATCTTAGGCGGATATCAAATACGGATGTAATATCACCGATATCCGGCGGATATCGGATAATCCGGATATTTAAAAACGGATATTATCCGGATATTTATTCAAAATTTAAAAATCACAAATTTGAACCATCCAAACTATCTCAAATGGAAAGTTGACCAAAACAACAATTGTAGATATTGATGAGTTGAACAAACTTGGTATTCAAAACTTTTCAATTTGAAGTCATTTAGAGTTCATAATACTAGAGTCAAAGTGTTGTTTTTTTATTTGACCAAATTTGACTTGGTCAAACTTGCTCAAATGAGACACTCAATGACCTCAGATGAAAAAACTCTGAATACCAAGTTTGATCATCTCAGCAAGATCTACAATTGTTACATAGCTCATTTTCCCATTTGAGAAAGTTTTATCAAACACTAGTCATAAATTCTTGAATCTCATATAGACTTTCTGAAACTATGTCACACACTTGTGAAATTTGAACTATATTTTGTTCAAACTTTCTCAAATGAAAAAATAGCCTATATAAGGATTGTATATCTTGATGAGATGAACAAATTTGGTATTCAAAACTTTTCAATTTGAGACAATCTAGGGTTCCGAAAACTAGTTTGTAAACGTCGAAATTTAAAAATCACAAATTTGAACCGTCCAAACTATCTCAAATGGAAAGTTGACCAAAACAAGAATTGTAGATCTTGATGAGTTGAACAAACTTGGTATTCAAAACTTTTCAATTTGAAGTCATTTAGAGTTCATAATACTAGAGTCAAAGTGTTGTTTTTTCATTTGACCAAATTTGACTTGGTCAAACTTACTCAAATGAGACACTAAATGACCTCAGATGAAAAAACTTTGAATACCAAGTTTGATCATCTCAGCAAGATATACAATTGTTACATAGCTCATTTTTCCATTTGAGAAAGTTTTATCAAACACTAGTCACAAATTCTTGAATCTCATATAGACTTTCTGAAACTATGTCACACACTTGTGAAATTTGAACTACATTTTGTTCAAACTTTCTCAAATGAAAAAATAGCCTATATAAGGATTGTAGATCTTGATGAGCTGAACAAACTTGGTATTCAAAACTTTTCAATTTGAGACAATCTAGGGTTCCGAAAACTAGTTTGTAAGCATCGAAATTTAAAAATTATAAATTTGAACCGTCCAAACTATCTCAAATGGAAAGTTGACCAAAACAAGAATTGTAGATCTTGATGAGTTGAACAAACTTGGTATTCAAAACTTTTCAATTTGAAGTCATTTAGAGTTCATGATACTAGAGTCAAAGTGTTGTTTTTTCATTTGACCAAATTTGACTTGGTCAAACTTGCTCAAATGAGACACTAAATGACCTCAGATGAAAAAACTCTGAATACCAAGTTTGATTATCTCAGCAAGATATACAATTGTTACATAGCTCATTTTCCCATTTGAGAAAGTTTTATCAAACACTAGTCACAAATTCTTAAATCTCATACAGACTTTCTAAAACTATGTCACACACTTGTGAAATTTGAACTACATTTTGTTCAAACTTTCTCAAAATGAAAAATATGGCCTATATAAGGATTGTAGATCTTGAATCCATGACCATGACTCCATGAGACCCATGAAGCAATGTGCTTGGCTATTTCTACTCATGCGAAGATTGGTGCTTATATGATGTTTGATGTATGATGTATACGTATCTTTATCTTATTTGTTGCTTTACTCTTTAGTCTTTCAGCTTAATCTAGATGGATTATGGACTCATAGAGTGGTGTAATGGTTTTCATGCGTATGATATATATATATATATGCTTTGCTTTTACTCAATATCCGAATAGATATTTGTATCAGACCTTCTCCGAATCCGATTCATACCGTATTCGATACTCATTATTCGTGATCCGTAATCGAAGTCAATCCAGATTCGTATATGTATCCGAGCGCTATCCGTGTCCGAATCCGAATCCGAACGAAATATGAAAACAAATATAATATGAGTGATATCCGTTCAGATCCGATCCGTTTTCATCCCTAGTTAATTTGGATCCTCCTCCCTTGCCGTGGCGAGAATCTTTTGTGCTTTGTGTGGCATGAGAGAAGGAGAGCAGATGGAATGGACACCTTTGAGCGAAGCGGTGGTTCCTTGTTTTTGATACAAGACGAGCAGATTTCGCAGAAACACCCTCCGTATTTTAGGGAATTATTAATCCACAGTCCGGTTCATCAGTTCTAAGCCAGATCCACGTTTGGATGTTTTCATATAAAACCCTAATCTAAAATTTATTCTTACGCAAAGAAGAGAAAAATCCAAAAATTAGGAATATTTAACTTTTTGCCAATCACGAGCTCAATTGTCACCTTTCTACGCGGTCCTAATTTTTTGCTCCCAAACTGACAAAAACTTCCAGTTTATAGACATTTTGGCTGCGTGGCACGTCCAGTCAGCTTACCAACGTGGCAAGTGCACGCAAAAAGACCTCGCTGCCCCTTGCCTTATCCCTTAACCATGTGGGCTCGCTCCCCGTATCCTCAGCTGCCCCCATTCTTCTTCTTCTCCCTCGCGTTGAGGAGCGACGTGAGGATCTATGGCGTTCGGCGAAAGCAAGGCCGGCGATGCTCGTGGATGTAGGTGTACCTTCCTCTCCTCTCTTTCCCCTTTCATCTCCTCTGAGGTTCTGGTTGCCACCAAGGGTTCCCCATGTGGTTAGGGTTTTGATTTTGTTTGCGGTCATTAAAGTTCATGGTTTGTGTATTACTGTGCTTTGTAGGCAGTGTTATCCTAAACGCTAAACGATAAACAATCGGTCACCTACCGTTTAGCCCATTATTCGGGCAAAATGGGTGTTTAAACGGGAAAAACGGCCGTTTAAACGGTCAAAACAATCGATTAAACGGAAACGGTGTACCACCGTGTAGCGTTTAAACGGTGTGTAAACGGGCTAAACGGACGTTTAGGCGAACAATGTTTGTAGGTAGTGGATTTGTTCGTCTTGCAGCAGGGGCGAAGCCAAGTTGATTTTGGGTGGTGCACCAGCACCAGGGAAGAAAAAATATTTAATACTAAGTAGCTTATGTTGACCATAAAATCAGTTGTAAGAAGGCATATTTCTACACTGTTGTTAACGTTGTGCACCACCATAAATTTAGTACTAGCTTCGCCCCTGTCTTGCAGAATGAAGTTGTCAGATTGCCCTCCTTGGTAAGTAGGATATTGTATGGATTGTATTCACTGTGATGGCTATGGAGTTGGATCAATTCTAATTCCAAACTGTTTTCATTGTCGACATGTGCCAGGATTGATCCTGGCAATGCGTTTAGAATTATTGTTGAATGTGCTAAGTTCACTGCTAATCTGGAGCATGGGCCACTAGAAATGGAAGATTCAAGGCATGATGTCTGGTTTGACAGTAGGTCTATGTTCAATCTAAATAACTTTGTCGAGAAAATGGCTAGCAACATTATCTAGGGGCCTAGTCAACAGCTAATTATGTGGGGAGTTGATATAGAAAGTGGGACTGAGTGGAAGGTAACAACTGACAAGCAATTTGTTGAAATGGTGGGGGCTAGGATGGATGTTAAGCTGTTGTATCTTGCCTGTGAGGTCAGGGAAAAGGGTTAGTTAGCACCAGCTGGGCATAATGTTAGTGGTCGTGCAACATCTGGGGTTACTGCCCAATCTGTAGCACAATCAGAAGCAGCTGATGATACAGCTATGTCTCCAGAAGCTGAAACTTTCAGTGCACCAGAACCGGCTGTTGATTGGAGCACTCTAACCATAATACCCAGTGATGATCAAGATGGTGAGGCTACTATGTTGGCTGATGAAGATGCAGTATTTGAGGCATATGAGTTCAAAGCTGCAGAAGAGGAAGCAGCAGTTGCTGCAGCTGAAGAAGTTCCTATCCCATCTATCCCACTAGAGATCTAGCAAGAAATGGAGGAAACAGTTATCCCTGTTGATGACAAAGCTAGTTCAGAGCCACTTATTGACTGGGATAGGGACAATCCAGATATAGATGTTGGAGCCATTATTCCTCAATGCCTGAGTTCAGACTTGTAGTTAGACAGCATGCAATTGTTGGGGAGTTTGAGTTGCACACTGAGAAATTAGACAACAAAAGGTTCAGGGGTTGTTGCAATGCCAAGGGATGTCCTTGGAGGATTAGAGCTAAAACACAGTTTGATGGCAGTGTCAGGGTACATTTTTTTTGTTTGTATCTTGTAATTTGTTACTTACACTTGAGCATCACCATCCCTTTACTAATATTGGTGGACTGATAGTCAATATGTTTGCATGTGCAGGTACAGATAAATGACAGGGAGCATAATTGTCCATCAATAAGCAGAGTTGAAGGTAGGATGGCATCTCAAGCATGGGTTGTAGAAAGGGCTATTCCACTCTTGAAGAGGAAACCAGGGATGGGTGCAAAGGAAGTGAAAGATGAGCTCTAAAGGGAACTATACTGCCTGTTGTGGTTCATCAGATGAATGCTGCATCAAAAGGATTGGGGCACTTAAAGGTCACAAAAGGGGATAGAAACCAAGCAAAGGTGTCAGTAGTGTACAAAGATGAAGTGAGAAGACATGTTGTCTACCTAGATCAGAAAATATGCACTTGCAGAGAATGGGAGGTCAGTGGGAAGCCTTGCCAGCATGCATTGGCAGTCATCACCACAGAGAGGAACCCAACACATGGAACAATACATAGACATAGCCTTCTCAATTGACAAATTTAAAGCTGCATATGCAGGAGTAATACCAAACATCACTGATAGGAATCAGTGGCCTCAAGTGGACAAAGGTTTCAAGTTGCAGCCACCAGTTGCCAAGCTGAAAAAGAAAACTGCTGGAAGGCTGAGGAAGAAAATGATTTTATCTTACTTGGAGAGGACAGGGAAAGCCACAAGGCAATCAAAGTGTGATGGCTGTGGTGAACTTGGGCACAGGAAAGGAAGCTCCAACTGTCCCCTATCTGGCACTAAGAAAAGGTGTCACTCTAACCAAATTTACATCATTGTTGTACTAATAATCTGTACTAACTAACTAAAAATGTAGGAAAAGGACCAAAAAGACTGAATCAACAATGGGGAGGAAGAAGTCGAAGACTGATGCACCCAAGGAAGGTTCTTCATCCAAGCAACCTTATCCCTCCAAGCTAGCTCCAAATACTCCAAGAACAAGGGCAGCAGCTGCTAGGGAAGCAGCAGCAGCAGATGAAGCTAAATCTCAAGCACAACCAACTCCAATTCCACCTGCTAAGAGGTATGTTTCATCCAGTTTCCATGTTTCTGGTCCATATTATAGGTTCAATTACCTAACAATGCATCCCACGATCTAGGAGGTTGCCCTTAGATGAGCCTGTACCACTAGAGATGGTTGTATGTGAAGATCACCCTGCACCTGCTAAGATGACGCCCAGGAAGAAACAGTTGGCTTCGAAGGTGAAGAAGGCCAGTCCAACCAAGACCTAATTTGTTTGATAAGCAAGAAGTCTGAATTTGGGCTATTTTGTAATGGCTATGTAGCCTTGAAAACCTGCAAACAATGGTTGTGTAATCTATTTTGTGCTGCCAGTACTGGCAAAAACATGTAATGGCTGGAGATAATGGCTTTGTTGCCCTACAACTCTCATTAGCAACTGCTGAACTTTGTTAGCTAGAAGACTGCAAACTTTAGTGCCTATATTGCTGGAACATGTAATGGATGTGTTGCCTTACTCCTTTTATTGCAAACTGCATGTTTGTGGACATTTTTTCAAGCACTGTCATATTCAGTTTGTAAACCACAACATGCAGCTGAAATCAAATGCATTAGACATAACATGATCCATACATGAGGATGAGGTTCATAGGTACATCAGGTTCATCGGCATTTGCCAAATTACATATCACCCAAACACTACTTGATAAGGTACATAATCCCTACAACTAGCAGTCCACCAAGAGCCAACACCAACAACTTCACAATTGAGATCAAGTTCTCCATCTGTGATTGTATTTGCCTAGCACTGGATGGAATAGACTCTGCTTCAACCTCTCCTTCTCCTTCATCATCAGCAGCCACATCGTGCAGTGTCACCTTGCCTAGCTCAACCAGCTTCTTTAGGTACATATTTTTGCCATTCAAAGAAGGGACATGTAGTTGGATCCTAAAAACATATCAATGAAAATGAGCTTCAAACTCACCAATGCAGATCCCAATTAGCAAAAAAAATGGATAAGAAATGAGATCAGGCGCAAACAGATCACACCCCTTGCACATTCGTCGGGCACTCGAAGAAAACCCTACCATAGTTCTCCTCTGTCCATGCTCGTAGCTTGATGACCCGAGCCTGACCACACTCAGGGCACTAGATAAGTGGGAGCCCGGTCTCATCTCCAACCAAGATGCAGTGCCTAGGGCAAACGGCCGGTCTAGCCATCGGCCGAGAAGCCCTGCTCCCTTGCCTCGACGACTCTCCCCGCCAACGAGGGGAATACATGGCGCAGCAGATGGCTAGGTCAGCAAGAAGAAAAAGGAGTGGGAGTGCACTGGAAAGTGTGGCGTTCAGATCCACCAGTGGAGAAGAAGAGAAAGGAGCCGTTGGAGAAGAAGAAGAATGGGGGCAACTGAGGATACGGGGAGCGAGCCCACATGGTTAAGGGATAAGGCAAGGGGCAGCGAGGTCTTTTTGCGTGCACCTGCCACGCTGGTAAGCTGAGTGGGCGTGCCACGTAGCCAAAATGTCTACAAACTAGAAGTTTTGGTCTGTTTGGGGGTAAAAAATTAGGACCGCGTGGAAAGGTGGCAATTGAGCTCTTGCCAACCATAAGAGTGGCAAAAGGTTAAATGTCCCTGAAAATTGTCTCCTCCTTGCATAAACCCCCTCGGGTGATATTTTACAGAGAGCCCCCTCCACTCGGCCCGAACCCTAAACCCCTTTCTCTCTCTCCTCCCCGCCGCCGCTACGCTCACTCGCCCACTGAGCGGATCTGGCCGGCTCTGGCCTCGACGGCAGAGGATGCGCAGATGCGGTCGGCCACGCATGGATTTGGCCTCTCCAGATTGCTTCGCCCGTTTTCTCTATCTGTCTCATTTCTATTGGGCTGCTCACGTAGCACAGCCATAGAGAATTGCCCTCCACTATCACCTACTTTGCATGACGATTTACATTTGGAACTTAAAAAAGTTGTGCTATAATTACCCACTTTGCTTTATACTCAGACATTGTACCAAAGGGCGCCTAGCTCAAACGGTTAGGTGACCCAACGGTACTCCTCAGGTCCTGGGTTCGACTCCTCGTGAGAGCGGATTTTAGGCTGAGGTTAAAAAAAATCCCCTCGCCCGTCCCCATGTGCCAAAGCGCAGTGAAAGGCCCCGACCCGGTTCTCACAGGGTGACGGCACCTCCTGCGTCAGGATGGGGCAGGGGTTCGAGGGTTTTCTCGATCTGTGTGAGAAGATAATTCTTCTTAACGGAAAAACCCGAGGGCCGTCATAACCCCCGCAGGTCGAGTTTTTTTATACTCAGACATTGTCATCTGTTTTTATTTTTTGTGACTTTACGTATGTGTTCCTGTTGCAACTTATCTCTAAAGAAACCAGACCATCCCACTTTCTAATATATTGATTGTCACTTTTCTTTTTATAATTGTTTCTTTGAGGGCTAGAATTAGAATTAAGGATGTCGGAGCATTCAAAAATTGTGGCATGTTCGTTTCTCTTATAATCCGTACTTTTCAGTTTATTTTTTTAGCTGAAACAATGTTTTTCTCTCCCAACAAATCAGCCGGAGCAGTGTTTTAGCTTGTTTTTTCAGCGATACGAACGGGGCCAGTATCAAAAAGCAAAACATTTTAGGTCCCGTTCGTTTCGCTGAAAAAATAAAACGAAACACTATTCTGTCTAATTTATTATGAGTAAAAATACTGTTTTAACTGAAAAAACAAACTGAAAAAATAAATTATAAGAGAAGCGCCTTAGCTCCTAGGGTCTATAGCATGGTACATCACCTGTCAATCCATCGTCTGCCTGTCGGTCACCAAACAAATAAAGAAATAAAAAAACAGATGGGTGGGAGGAGGTGTAGTACTAGTAGAGAGGAGCGGCTGTCCCTGTCCGTAGAGAAGTCTGGAAAGAAGAGCAGGAGAGAGAACATGCATGAACGGAGGGAGTAGGGGCACGCAAGTCTTCTGTCATCGTGATTGATACGTCTATTTAGCCTGTTTGGCTGGAGCTGCCGGTGCGTGAGTACTTGCTCATTTTATAGCCTCCTATGGATATTACATACTCCTGAATTAAATTGATTGTGGCTATCTAATATTCTCATAGCCTCTTTTTATAGGCATTACATATTCTTGAATTAAACTGATAGTGGCTACATCCAAAATGTCATCCTTTTTTAGTCACGGATTTACACTTGCATGTCAATCCTTGCAGGAATTACATGGCCATAGTGAACCTCACACCTGGAAAAAGCCTATTTATACAGTTTCTCCCAAACATAACTAGGCATGACAAAACTCTACTTAATTTTTTTCTTGAATATTGCTACTCCTTTGCCATCAAACAAATTACCTTGGTTTATTCATGTAGACATATCATGCAGATAGCGCCTAGCTATGTGTTGATTCAGAGCACTTACTGTATATGTACATTAATGGAGTACACATACAAATATATAATAACACGCAGATAGCGTCTAGCGATCGTATGGCTATTTCGGCTTAACTTGCAGGAGTCCCATCAAGGCCAATGATGCTGACGTCCACTCCCGACCAGCTTTACCAAAGACAGACCATCCGCTTCTCAGTTGGTTTAGACTACTTACTGTGTATTCATTGATGGAGCATTCTGTCCCTCAGACTGGTACCTGGCTAAACTTGCCACTAATATGTATATGTTATGTCATGCATCTGAATTTCTCAGTTAGTATGCCTGCTCCTTATATGCGAAATGGATTAGCATAACTATGTTTTCTTCCTTGCACCATGTGCCTGGCAATTTCTGTTTGTTAGGAGTACCTCCATCTTAATGTCGTAGAAGACAATAATAAAAAAAACTATGGCATGCCTACACGCCACTGTGGCCCTACAGAAGATGCTCAGCAACAAGCAGAAGCCATACGGGCGCAACGAAGCGCGCCTACCTACCTAGTAGTAGTACTACATATTGTTGTAAATCAGAGTCCAAAACAGTATATGAAAAGAAGACTTTGAATGGTGGCCAAATTTATGGAGAGGAAGAAGAGAGTCAGATAGTTCACATACTATTCATCTCAGCCTCCTTTCCTATAAATAAATAGGAGGTCACTTTCATCCTGTGTAATACAATGAAATGAAAAGTGAAATACAGAAAGAGCTCCCACTTCCTCTCTGCATCTCTGTTCTTATTCCAGTTCTTGTGTGCACGAACGAATTGATTTATAACACATATCTCTCCTAGAATCCGCACTCTCCCTGCGTTCCCATCTCTTGTTCATGTACGGACTTCCAGCTAACTACGTATAGTACTGCGTTTCATTTCATTCTGACCGGTTTTGTTCGGGACACGCAGCACAACCCTGTTTACTGTTCCTATGCTCAGCTACGAGGTTACGTGCGTGTCTGGGCCAGCTTTTGCTTCTTTGTGCTCGTGTGGATGCAGAGCACTCTTGCCGCACGGGCACTGTTTGCTCCTATTATAATCCATATTTTTCAACTATTTTTTAGTTGGAACAGTATTTTTCTCTCACAATCAATCAGCCAGAACAATGTTTTAACTTTTTTTTTTCAGCGAACCTAGGACTGTCTGCATGGGACGCAGGGCCCATGTTGTGCACTTAATACACGCGGTGCGGATGCCTGAGGCTGCGCCAGGTCCGTCCCCATCCAATCTTCTCCTCTGGTTCACGGTACTCTCTTTCTCCCCCACGGCATTCCCCATCTAGCCATCCCAGTAGCCATCCCAGTGCACTCCGCGCCACCTCCATTGCTGCATCTCCATTGGCCTACTCGATCTGCTCCACAGCTGTCGCGTGCGCGTAGCCGTTGTCCATATCTGTGCATCGGCCGGCATAGGGTCTAGGACCTGTTGACGCCGAATAGGATCCGGATCACACACCAGCAAGGGCTAGTACGTCCGCGGTCGACACACGACCTTGGACACAGCGAGGAACGTGATGAACCGACGAAAGCGATCTAGAAACCGGTTAAGCCGATGTAGAGCCCGTCCTTTGCCTGGTAGACTCCCGAACACCTCTCGGGAAGACCCGTCGGAGAGGAGCACGTAGAGGGTGTTCTAGGATCGGCAAGGGCAACTAGAATGCTGCCAAATCTCATCGGGAGACGTGACGAACAGCAGAGTAGAGAAAGGAGAGGGTAAAGGGGTGTAGTAGATGCATTTTTTGATGATTGTGTATTGAGATCCTCAATCGGCCATGATCCTCTAGTATATATAGAGGGGTTGGTCTTATCCCAGTAGAAAACCTTTTCGAGATATTTTTTTTCCAAGTTTCCCATGAGTCTAGAGCAGTTCAGATCGTGATCCAAAAGGCCAGATCTGAAACAGGGTCTTTTTCTAGGTTGGTCGGAAGTTCCGACGTCTGTCGGTACTTCCGTCGCCCAAGTTGTCGAAAGTTCCGAGGTCTGTCGGTACTTTCGTCGCCCAAGTTCTCCGAACGGCCGACGAGGGTCAGAACTTCCGACATTGAAGGATCTTTTCGAAGGCATAACCCTCTCATCTTGACTCTGAATTGGACGTTCCATATATGTTTTTTGACCATCTCGACGAGAGAAACGTAATGGTGAGGTCCATTTCATATTTTGACAACTTTACAGATTGAACAATTTTGGTTGTCAACGTATGCCCCTTGTTTTTAGGTGAATAAAGTATGAACCTGAAAAAATAAATAAAGCACTAAACAGCGACGATGCCCAATTCATCGGCTATCTAGCATCTAAGGGTGATATATACATTGGCCATATTTGTTCTAAGGGCGATACATAGTATCGGCCATTGTCTGGAAAGCACTTAGGCTTCTTGCCAAACACTTGGAAAATATTTTTTCAAATATCTTCCGTTGATTGCTCTTGGGAGACTATCACCTTGCGGCGTCTCCAGCGGATATGAATTTTCAAATATCACTTTGATCACTTTATAAGGACCTTCCCAACTTGGCGACCACTTGCCAAACTTATTGCTCTTTGTCCCAATTGGTAGTATGATTTTCCACACTAAACCCCCAACTTGGAATGACTTTCTTTTAACTTTCTTGTTATATGCTCTGGCAACTCGAGTTTTGTCTTTCTCCATTTCCTTGTGAGCCTTTATTCTTTTTCGGTCACTTCGTCGACATTATCCATCATCAAATCATGATACATAATAGCGGATAGATCATTTTGTTTAGCAAGCCTATATGCATCCAAATTCACTTCGACGGGCAACACGGCTTCTTGTCCATACACCAACTCAAAAGGAGTAACTTTTGTAGCACCATGTCTAGATATACAATGTACCCATAGAGCTTTAGACGAAACTTCATGCCACCTCCTTAGATTATCCTCAATCTTCTTCTTGATGAGCTTGATCAAAGTTTTATTACTAGACTCAGCCTGGCCATTAGCTTGAGCATAGTATGGAGATGAATTGAGCAATTTGATCTTATATAATTCGGCAAAATCCGGTACCTCCTTTGACACAACGATGTCCCTTGATTTGTAGTTAATGTTTGAGGGATGCCGAATCTATATATGATATGCTCAGGGATGAACTCAATTACCTCCCTATGTGTCATGTTTCTCAAAGGAACTGCCTCAGTCCATTTAGTAAAATAATCTGTAGCAACCAAGACAAAGCGATGCCCCTTTGATGATGGGGGATGAATTTGGCCAATGAAGTCTAGCCCCCAACTGCGAAAAGGCCAGGGTTTGATGATAGGATGAAGCATAACAGCAGGCACAAGCTGAATATTCCCAAACCGTTGACACTCTTCACAACCTTTGTAGTAGCGAAAACAATCGGCCATCATGGTAGGCCAATAGAAACCGGCTCTATGTAATAACCACTTCATCTTTGGGGCCGATTGATGCGTACCACAAATTCCTTCATGGACCTCTCCCATAGGCATTCTTGCTTGATCGGATCCAAACATTTAAGCAACAAGTCTTCGGTAGTTCTTCGATAAAGCTCATCATTGTGCAACACAAACTTGAATGTACTCTGCCGAACACTTTTATCAACTCTAGTATTTGCTCTGCCGAACACTTTTATCAACTCTAGTATTTGGATCACATAAATATCTCTGAATGGGAGTCCTTCAATCATCTAAATCGGCCACAACACTGCTGGAAATCAAATTAGGCCGATTTGGGGCCTCCTAGGGGAAGTCGGTTTGGCCGACTAGGGCAGTCGGCTTAGCTGACTATGCTGTTCCTGCACACAAAACAACAAAGTTTTCTTGCATCAGCTTTTCTTTGATGTGAAAATTACGTCCACCGATGTCAAAGCCAGATGCTTATTGAGCTAACATGTTGGCCTTATAATTCTCATGCCTTGGAATATGCCGAATTTGGAATTCGGCAAAAGAAGCAATTATATCAAGGCACATATCAAGCTAAGCATTGAGTGATCCCTCTAAACATTTGGAGAAATAATGACTATGCTAACACCTTGGCATTCTTTACAAACCGATCCATGAAATAAAGTTTCCATGGGGTAGAAGTAAAGTAATTGATCTCATCTCCTAAATCAATACCATGCTCAACAATAAAATCAGCAAGGACTTGACCTCTTAATGTTTTCAATGGCTCAAAGGTCAAGTCTATATGCCCATTTGCCGATCCTCCCACTAAGGATTTGCCGATATAACATGTGCTTAATCACATCGATCTAGCAAGCAACGACACATGTACTAGATAGCAAATAATGTCTTATTTTAGCACAAGCGTAGTATAGCGACAAGCATAACTTTTCAATATGGGCATACCTTGTGACAAGAGTCAAACATAGGGGTATGTTAAGTCCCTAGGCAAGGTTCACGACCGATGGATCCCCAGACTAATCTCTCAAGATCGCTCGGGGGCTATAACCATTGGGTATGCTCGTGCGCACCCTCTGGATGGAGTTAGGCAGAGCTCGAGCACGCCTGCGGCCACTGCTCGGGGCTCGGGGGCTCACTAGGGCCCTGGCCTCCCGAGCAATCGGCAGCCCGAGCCTGACTCTAACCCGGCACTGACCCGACCTAGGGCACATGCGATGAACCAATGTCCCAAGAAATGGGCAACCTTCTAGGCATCCGAGGCCCTAGCAGGTACGGATTCCCCGACGCCAGCCCATTCAACGGGCGTGAGGCGCTATCCGCTGCTCCCTCGACAGGGTCACGCAATCGATGTGACACAATAGGACAAGGAACTTCACCAACTCTAGAGGCAGCAGGCTCTAGGGCCGACTCATTAGCCCCTCAAGCCGGGGCTCCTTCGCAGCCAAGGTGGCCTGTTGGTATTTCTTAACGTCTACAGAATAATCCGTAAGCGCATGGATATACCGTTGTAGCATTTCACCCGGTAGTATTCAGGGTATCATGATTTATATTTTTCCAAGGGAAGGTATAGGTGTAAAGTCTCTATTAGATGCATGAACATGATAACATGCTGTATAATATACCAAAGTTCATAGCAGGGGTAAGCCATGATAAAAATATGGATAGTGTGACACACACAAGCCAGTCTTAGGAATAAGTAATAAAGAATAAAGAATAAAAAATAAAACCTAAACAGGAGCAGGCATACAAGAATCCTAGTGTTGCTATGCAAAGATTAGCAGATAATCATACAAATACATGTTTAGGACTTAGTTCTAAGCACCCAAGCATCCGGGGAGACCAACCGAGCACTAGTCTGCTAGCAAGCGTGAGAAGGCAATTTAGACTCCTACACCGTACCCAAACGTGGGGGGGGCTTACAAAGGATGGATAGGGCTGTCACCACGTGCCGCCTACCCCTCGACCATGGAGCACAGTCATATTCATAGGTTCTTGATATACCCAGGCACCACACCCGTGTATATGAAAACTACCCAGGTCCCCCTAGGAGCTCCGACCCTATGGATTGTCAAACCTAGGACAAGGGCAAACCCGAAGGTACAACGAACCACCACCGTAGCTTAGATCGACTAGCCTAAACATATATATTGCATAACAGATTAAGCTTAGGGATTCATATGCTAACCTAATAACAAATGAACCGACCTCTGAATCATAAGCATAACAACGATAGATTGAGAATAAGGCCATAAGGGAGATGTTGATATTGGTCGTACCAAACAACTTCGAGAAGTCCAAGATTCTCCGATAAAGCTCTAGCCTAACTCCAAAATACTACAAAGTAAAAAGTACAAGAGTGGAGAGGGAGAAAGGCTTCAAGTGGTGTGTGTGTGAGAGTGGGGAGCCTCTCCCTCTATTTATACTACTCTAATGGTCGGTTTGCAGGGAATATTCTAGGGCGATCCGCATGCAACCGCCTTAGAGGAGCCACCAGGAAGCACCACGTGGAAGCCGGGGGCTGGCGGTGCAGAGCGTAGCCGACCGCAGGTTAAGCCTACCCTCATCCGCCTTCATCAAGATGGCTAGCAGGTGGGTCCTCAACGCGATCCTCAGTGGTGGGCTTTGATTGTTGTCAATTTGCTTCTGGTTTGTGGGCCCTTACCCCTTGTGCTTGCGTCGGATGGCGTTACACTGCATTTCTTTGCGCATTTTGAGCATGTTTTCTCTGTTATTCCAACATTGGTCCTACAAAACACTTATTCTCCAATACATGTAGAAATAGGTTAATATAAATAAAATATGTGAGTAGGACATGTTAGTTCTCCTTTATTTCTATCTCATTTGGCGGTCGGATTTGGCCTGTAAGGACCGCCAACAAAATCCCCCAAGCTTACCCTTTACTCATCTCGAGCAAAAGCTAAGACATAGGTTGTTGATCAGGAGTTGCTACAATGCCGATTACATTTCAATAGTACCCTATGTATAACAAAGTATTCTATATTGAGTTGAATGAGTTGGCATTTGTCCACCCTTTTTCCTCTATCCCTGTAGGGCTTTTGGCTTTTTCCAGTCTTGGGCGGTTGCAAGATAGAACGGTTGTATAGAATCACCATTCATTCATTCTTTGATCAACTTTCTTTCCGGAGGTTTTGAATTTTTTTCAAATAAAAGCAAGTTCCTCAAATGATACTCTTGATCGCTCAATGTGTATAGTCCTCACCAAAGGCTTGAGATTGCCTTCTTTTTCATCATACTTCTAATAGGATTTTATGGAGCTTTTGGGTAGGGATGATAGAGAGGCATACTTGCATCACATAATGTTACTAAGTCAAAAACCGGATCCTAGGAGATGCAAGTCATACACTTTGATCAAGAAGTGCAAGTGTGGGGAATTTTAGTCTTTTTGGTTTGAACTCCTTTTTCCATGACTCTCTCCCTTTGCTTTTATTTTGGAAATATGGGCTATCTCTTTCTTTTCTTTTTCTTTTCTCTCATTCATTTTTTTCTCTCATGCTTTTTAGCATGGATTTTTTTCTCTCATGCTTTTTTAGCATGGATTTTTTTTTCTTTTCTTCTTTTTGCATAGCCCATATTTTCTTTGGCAAAGGAGAACTTTTGAGAGAGAGGGTCATGACACATGGATGGAGTATTTTTATTTGGTGGATGGATGGCATGTTTTTGCGTAACTCTCAGTGTAAGAATCAGCATAAATATATATGGAGTGTACGTGAATCTTGATCATGGGTGCATGACGAGAATCTCACAAGGGTCACAACAATTTGACAAAGCTCAACATGATAACAAGAAGCATATGACTAAGGTTTCGCAATGTGTAAAATCACATGGCTTTGGTAGGATATACCATCATTGAGGAACTTTTTATTTTTAGCATTTTGAAAATGAAAACTTTGGATGTCAAGTTTCTCTCAGAACAAAATCATAGCAAATTCCATTGTACCAACAACTTAGACAAGGATCATGCAATTGCAACCCACAAGTTTCAAGTTTCTAGGATGAGAACTTTTAACCAACAAACTCGAATCTTGGAGAATACTAAGTTATAAACTAGGTACGAGAGAAACATAAGACATAGCAACTATTCATCATTTCAACAAGGAGGAACTAAAAACATTCTTACTACACATATGAGAAAGCAAGTAAATGTTTTTTACCATTTTTTTTCAATGCACGGTGATAACAAAAAAAATTTAAGAGTGCAAGATGCATGTTACCTCTCAAGTGGGAGTCCTCCCCCAAGCTAGCTCGAGGCCTATGGTCCAGGGTTGTACCCCTATGACCGCCAGTAGGCCATCATGTAGTCGTTCTGTTGCTTCAGCAGCGTATTCATCTGAATCATCCTCTGATATGCCTGCTACTGCCAGTCGATGGTACCCTGCACATGAGTGTTAAGCGTGTTTTGTATCTCACCTGTGCGAATGTCGAGGTCTCCAATCTGGTGGTTGAGTTCTGTGAGCTCACAGTGATCTCTAGCCAAAAAAGACCGTCGTGTCCCGAACAGTGGGGGTGGTCCACCAGAGCTGGAAGAGTGGCTAGGCTGCTGTTCGTGCCTAGGATGTGCCCACTCTGTGCTATTCACACTCTGCCATCCCGACCCTCTAGCTTCATGCGGTTGTGGGGGTTGATCCCAACCTGGCTAGAACCCGGGTGTAAACCCTGGTGCTTGCCCAGCTGGAACCCACCCCGCATGGTACATCTACTGCATGACCTATTGGGAGTGCGGTGGCTGATATTCCTAGCTTGTTCATGGTGACAACAAAACAACGACATGGCAAACAAAACTCAAGAGCGAGTTATGTCAGCAAAAAGCAAAATGACCAACCCGAGAGCTTGCCTTAAGAGCTTGGGCTTGAAATTTCAACAACGTTTTCTTGCACTCAAACTTTGTGGAAAATTTGGAAAGAGAGCTTTGGAGCAAGAGAGTTTGAGAGAGGGAAAAAGGGAGAGTAGAGTGTGAGTGAGAAGAGCTCACACCCCACACCTTGGCTCTCAGTTTATAGCACGAGTTCAAACGGCCGAGAGGAGCCTGGTTGCAATGGCTACTAGTCGTTGTCAAAGCTTGGGCGTCTGAAGCTGTCAGGTGGGGTCTGCCGACCCCTGGGGTCACCCGACCCCCCTGTGGGCCCTCTAGCGCCCCCTTGGCACAGTGCTCCCAATGGCCATATTTTGAATAGCTGTTGAGGGCTCGGCCAAAACTTGACCTAGAACTTGCTCAAAATTATTTTCCAACAAAGTTTTATTACTTTTTGATTTTTTTAGAATTTTTTCTAAAAGAATAAATGGTGCTAGAAAATCCCAGCAATGTGAAAATGAAATTTTGGGAATTCAAACATGTTGATGCATATGCGATATTTAAAAATTTTAAACATGCATTTGAAATTTAAATATGAGATAACTACCGATTTACCTTCGACAAGGCCTCACCATTTTAAGTCCGCTGAGCGAGACTTTTCTCCATTTTAGTTGTAACTTGTTGACGGTGCATCTGGTCTAGGAGAAGTAGACACGGATGACTGTACGTCTTTCACCCGCCACACCTTTTTGGTCTTCTTTTGTGGTGTGGGGGCTAATTCTTTAGGCTTCGGAGTCTGTTTGGATTTTGGAGTTTGTTTTGATTTCTGGTACTCCAACCTCTTCTTTTGTTCTTTCTCTTTGTTCATGAAGGTGATGAGGCTGTCTATCTTTTGGGGTTGTATTTCAACCTCTTTGATGCCTTGTCAATTCGACCTGTACTTGATTCTTACCATGGAGCATTGCTCCTGTCTGGGCCAAAAGTCGAACTTCTCTTCTTTGCCATTAATATTGAAGCGGATTTCTCCAGCTCCAACTTCAATTTGTGCTCCCGTGGTGCTCAAGAAAGGTCACCCAAGAATGTGCGGTGATTCTTTCGTGGTTTGCATGTCAAGCACCACGAACTCGACAGGGACAAAGTAACCCTGGATTTTCACCGGAATATCCACGGCTATCCCTGCCGAGTAGCGGACCGAAGAATTGGCCAGCTGGAGCTACATTGGCGTTGGTGCTAGGGGTGTGAAATTCAGTTGATCAAACACGACCTTGAGCATCACACTGACGCTGGCCCCAAGGTCGCACAAGGTGTGATCAAAACGTTGTGTCCTAATCAAGCAAGTGATCGTGGGACACCCTGGATCTTTCTTTTTTTTGGGAAGCCGGTTGAGTATAGCTGCGCTACACTCTTCCGTGAGTTTGACGATTTCCGTGGTGGGCAGTGGACGCTTGTTGTTGATGATGTCCTTGATGTAGCATGCGTAGGAAGGTACATGCAAGACGTCCATTAAAGGAACACTCACATGTATCTTTTGGATCATCTCAACAAAACGAGCGAACTGCTCGTCCATAGTTGGCTTCCGCACACGAGTGGGGAATGACAAGAAGTTCATGTCGGCAAACTCTTGTGGGTCCGTGTCCTCATGTTCCATGGTCTGTGTTGAAGGTTCAGTCTCCTTATGCTCTTTAGCTTTTCCTACATGGTTAGGATATGGTGGATCACGAGTGGACTTACCACCCCTCGTGGTCACCGCATTAATATTTTCAAGCGGAGTCTCAGGTTGCTCTGGGATCTTCCCAGAATCATTTGTAGGAATTGCAGCCGCAATTTGAGCTAATTGAGTTTCAAACATTTTATTAAAGCTTAATTGTTTTTTAAAGGCAGAGATTAAACCTGCTATTTTTGAATTAATATTCTCCAAAGTTTTATCGTTAGAGGCAAGTTTCTTAGTTAGGTTTTCATTAATTTTCGCTTGCCCTAACACAAGATCTTTTAGGGAAGGTTGATTTGAAAAGTTTGAATTGTAATTAGAGTTACCCCCCCTGATATTGTGGGCGCGACTGGTTCCACCCTTTGACCTCCTTGTAGACGGAACCTGTTGTTGTTGTTCATGTACAACACATCTTCATGGGTTTCAGGGTAGTCGTTCCCCAAGTGTCCAGTGTTTCCACACACCTCGCTTGTCATATGCGAGTTGAGTGCTTGGACGGTGCCACACATTGCCTCTTTTGTGGCATCACGCGTTTCATTAGGAGATCAAATTTTGTGGCCAACATATCTGCTTCCTTCATGGTATGCATGCCATTTTGTCAGTTTGGAGTCTGTCTTCACTCCACCGTTGGTTGAAGACCATCTTCTCAATGAGAGCCGTAGCTCCATTGATTGTGAGTGAGAGGAAGGCTCCTCCGGTGGCAGCATCTATGTGGGCTCTGGATATGGAAGTTAGCCCATTGTAGAAGCTCTAAAGGATGAGCCAATTCTCCATCCCATTGTGTGGGCAGGCAAGGATGTATTCTTGTAGCCTCTCCCACGCTTCTGGGATAGATTCGGATGCTATCTACTGGAAATTGGAAATTCTTCCACGAAGGGCACTGGTTTTGCTCGTCAGAAAGAATTTGGTGAGGAACGTTGTGGAACACTTGTTCCAGGTATTGATAGCTTCCCGATCCTAGTAAAACCACTGTTTCGCCCTCCTTAGGAGAGAGAATGGAAACAGTCGGAGTCTGATGACTTTAGGAGTGACTCCCCACATGACAGTGGTGTCATAAAGTTCCAGGAAGTGCTGCAAGTGGGCGTTGGCATCCTTGGTAGGCAGTCCACAAAATGGATTGCCCTGCACCATCATGATTAGCCCAGACTTTAGCTCGAAGGTCGCATGACCTACATTGATGTTGGGTCCAACGGGCACGTTGGTGACAGCGGGGACGGAGAACTCGCACAGATTCTTCCTGGCCATAGCGTTTGGAATGGACTACGAGGGGTTGTTCCCATATCTTCCTGACTAACACAGGTGTCATCCTTTAGACCAACCAATCTTAGTCCAGACCGACACGGGGCCCTCAGGAGAATGCCATCCGCACCTCCTCTTCAGGATCTTTTTAACGGTCGGGTTACACTCATGAAACCAATATCAAGCACACCACACATCACAATCTTCATATAGAGAATATCTCAAATTTATTAACAAAATATCTTGGTCAGAGTTGATAGCTTTCATTGCTTAAGCCCAAATCTAAGTAGTTGCTCTCTAGGTCACTGTCGGTGCGGGACCCACAGGATACCCCGCAAGGAAGAGAGAAGATCTAGTCTAACTAGGAATTCTCCTCATGTAATCTTAGTAGTAGTATTATTTTGTAATCCTACTAGGAACTCTTATTGTAACCTGACTAGGATTCTGACCTCCTGACTATATAAAGGAGGGCAAGGTTCCTAGAGAGGGGAGATCACGATTTCTACAACACAATCAATCCAACGCAAAGGCTAACGCCGACTAGACGTAGGGCTATTACTCGACCACAGTCGAGGGCCTGAACCAAGATAAATCGACTGTCTCTTGCGTTCACCGTCGAGTTCTGCATACGCTGAAGCCCGAACAATACTGCCATGGGGACCCCCGTGGTAGGCTATCGGTGGTGAAACATCGACAGCTGGCGCGCCAGGTAGGGGCTTTCGGCGAATTTGCATCCGAGAGCTCGATGGACCTCAACAGCATGATCTTCTCGACGGGATCAACTTTCACCTTCGGCTCATGGATCTGCGAGGCGAACAACAATGGCAAGCTCCAAAGTCATCTCCTCGAAGATTCGAAACACCATGAAGACTATTCTATTTCGATGACTACGACAGACCAAATCTCCGGAAGATTCGCACAACTCATGATGTCCGATTCAACTCAGGTTTTGCGGCTTTGCGCATCCGACTCGAATTCAAGCTCCGCATCCGAGTTAGAGTCTTATCCGAGTTCTTTTGGGAAACCGAGTTCTTTTCCGATGGGACTTAAGAACGCGGCCCTGACCTATCAAGAATACAACTCGGAGTACACGCAGAATCTCTTTAAGAAGTCGGATCCTTTTCCGCTCGGATTCCTTAGCATGGCAACATCTTATCAGGCACGGCTTGGAGGATTCCTCGATCCAATACTGAGAATGCCACTGAAGGGAGCTCAGGAAGGTCTCGTACTGACTATAACATCTCAAGACTGCATCGTCCACTGGCCGGGCTCTGTTCCTGAGGATAGCAATACCCGACTGGACAGCACGACGACGACAGTTATTCTACCTTACCAAGAAGGAGACTCGATCTACGACCTCGAGGCCTCTACTAAAGTCATCAGCAACTCCAACAGTGTGGAAACTAACGCCAATAGCAGAACAGTTCACGCATGGGAAGTACTCATGGTTCACCGTCCTCGGTCACCGTTGGTCCCCCCAGAAGCGCCCGATGTCAGGTCATCGGATGAATCAGAATCCAACATATCACCCTTTGCATAGGGCTACGATGGTGAAACCGAGAATCAGAAACAAGCTAGAGAAAGAAAAAACAAGTTGAAGCAAGGGTGCCAACACCGTGCTAGGCAGCGCAGGGAAGCCTGGATCAGATACGAGTCAGAGTTGGCCGAATACGACAGAAGAAAATCACAATGAGAAGTCGAAGAAAGACGCACGGCAAGTACGCCCTACGATAAGATCTGAGAAGCATTAGAAGAACTCAGAGCGACCTCACATCCCGGTGAAAAGTATGAACAGCTCCAGGACTTGCTCCGGTCAACAGCCCCGAGAACGCATGAAGAAAGAACCCAATCAAGACTGCCCGCCAGATCAACGACCCATAGGCAAGAAGATCAAAATCAAAGGAAGTCCGCTTTCGAGAGACTTGGGCCAAGTGGAAGTCATAACAGAGAAAGTAGAAGGGACCATAGTCAAGGCCACCGAGTTGAACAACCAAGAAAGACTAGGAGTAGGGCGCCTACCCAGACGGCCTCGCAGAATTACTCTCATCAAAACAACAGTTGGCCAGAAGGAGGTGCCGAATCAGAATTCAAAGAAGCCGGAACGCACGATAGATTCCCCTGTTTTGCGAACAGACTTGCATCAATACGATTACCTCACAAGTTCAAACCGTCCAACCACTCTAAGTATGATGGAAAAACTGAACCAAGGCAGTGGCTCAGAATATATTCACAATCAATTGAACTAGCCGGAGGAGACGACGATATCAAGACCCTGTTCTTTCCCATGGCCCTGGAAGCCATGCCTCTCCAATGGTTCGACAAATTAAATCCAGGATCGATCAGAAATTGGGAGGACTTGCAAAGAGCCTTTTGTGAAAATTTCGCAGGGATCATTACACACCCAATCACTCACGCAGAACTGAAAGGACTCAAGCAGAAGGGAGGTGAAAGTCTCAGAGATTACTATCGACAATTCGGCGAACTACGGGCTCAAGTTCATGACATCACCGAACGAGAAGTAATTGAAGCTTTCTCTCACAGAATCATGGCTAGGTGGCAATTTCAAGACTTCTGCAAAGAAAATCAAAGAAACAATGAAGAATTCAGACGAACAATAGAAAAGATGATTATTGCAGAAGAAAAGACACGAGAGAGGTTCCCGGATAGAAGCAACCGGGACAACCCAGACAAGCAGAATCATCGAAATAGCAGACATCAGGAAAGAAAACGTAGACCAGACAACACCGTGGCAATGGCTGACAAATCAAAGAAGTTTTTCAAACCCAGAAGATATGACGACATTGAAAGCATACGTTGCCCATTGCACCCTAATGGGAAGCACACCATTGGAAATTGCTACACCTTCAATGATCGATACACAAGAAAAGATAGTAAGGAGAACACCAAAGAAGACAATCAGAAAAAGATGAAGACAACCACGAAGACAAAGGATTCCAAAAATCCTGGGGGACGGTAGCAGTGATCTTCTCCGGGGCCCCAGATTGCAGAAGCAAACATCAAGAAAAATTAGCACTACGGACTATCATGACAGCAGAACCGGCTACTCCAAGATATCTCAATTGGTCACAGTATCCAATCCAATTTACCAGAGAAGAATAATGGACTAGCGTGGGAAACACAGGCCATTATCCACTGGTTCTAGATCCAACTATTGCCGGTATGACTGTCACCAAAGTACTAATCGACGGGGGAGCCGGACTCAACATCATCTTTTTAGAAACGCTAAGGAAGATGGGACTGCAACTCGCCGGGATGATTACACCAACAAGTACACCTTTTTATGGCATAGTACCCGGCAAGGCAGCCATGCCACTTGGACAAATTACTCTACCCATTACTTTTGGAACTCCGTCGAACTACCGAACAGAGTTCATCAAGTTTGAGGTTGCAGACTTCGATTCGTCATACCATGCAATCCTCGGACGCCCAGCGCTAGCAAAATTCATGGCAATACCACATTATCCATACCTACTGCTTAAGATGCCAGGACCCAACGGTGTCCTTTCTCTTCGAAGTGATTCGAAGCGCGCTTTTGACTACGACGTTCAGGCAATCCAAATCGCAGCCAAAGCACAAGCCGACAATGGAAGAAAAGAAATAGCCACTATTGCCGCAGAAATAAGCCAAGAAGAACTAGAGATACCGGCTAAAAAGCCCAGCATCCTCGCACCACCAAAAGAAGCCGACATCAAGCAAATCGACCTGGGCACTGGCGATCCCTCCAAGACAGCAACCATTAGTGCCCACCTCTCGGCAAAATAGGAACTCGCGCTCACCAACTTTCTTCGGGACAACAAAGATATCTTCGCTTGGAAGCCGGCCACATGCCAGGTGTCCCAAGAGAGTTGGCTGAGCACAGAATTGATATCAATGAAAGCTCCAAGCCTGTAAAGCAACGGCTACGACAATTCTCACCTGACAAGAAGGCAGCGATTAAAAAAGAAATCACAAAGCTAATGGCGGCTGGATTCATTAGAGAAATCCTTCATCCAGATTGGCTAGCAAACCCAATTCTAGTACAGAAAAAGAACACGGACGAATGGCGCATGTGTGTTGACTACACAGATCTCAACAAGCACTGCCCGAAAGATCCATTTGGGCTGCCACGCATTGATCAGATAGTTGATTCAACAGCAGGATCCGCCCTGTTATCCTTTCTTGATTGCTATTCAGGATATCACCAGATCGCATTAAAAGAGCAAGACCAGAGCAAGACATCTTTCATCACTCCGTTTGGTGCCTACTGCTACAAGACCATGTCATTTGGACTCAAAAATGCTGGAGCCACTTACCAAAGAGCTATCCAAACATGCCTTGGTGATCAAATCGGTGAAAACGTAGAAGCATACGTGGACGACGTGGTTGTAAAAACAAAGAACCCGGATACACTGATTGAAGACTTAAGACAAACCTTCAAGAACCTGAAAAGGTGGGGATGGAAATTGAACCCAAACAAGTGTGTGTTTGGGGTTCCCTCAGGACAACTACTCGGTTTCTTGGTCAGTCATCGTGGAATCGAAGCAAGCGCCAAGCAAATTAGAGCCATAACAGAGATGGGCCCACCTAGAAACATCAAAGATGTGCAAAAGCTAACGGGCTGCATGGCGGCACTCAATCGTTTCATTTCAAGGCTCGGTGAAAAAGGGTTACCTTTCTTTAAACTACTAAAGAAGACAGACAAGTTCGAGTGGACAGAAGAAGCTAATGAAGCTTTCAAGAAACTTAAGGCATACCTCACATCTTCACCAGTTCTCACACGTCCAAAGAAAGACGAAGACATGATGCTATACATTTCGGCAACTTCTGCTGTGGTCAGCACGGCGATAGTCATAGAAAGAGAAGAAGAAGGACGCGTGTATAAAGTACAATGACCCGTATACTACATCAGCGAAGTACTGTCTGAATCAAAAAATCGGTACCCGCATGTGCAAAAACTACTCTACGCCCTATTGATCACTTCACGCAAGCTTCGCCACTATTTTGAAAGCCACCAGATTACCGTGGTGACAGACTTCCCGCTCGGAGACATCCTACACAACAGAGATGCAACAGGACGCATATCAAAGTGGGCAGTTGAACTCGGTGCTCTTAACATCGATTTCACCCCGCGGAAAGCAATCAAATCTCAAGCCCTTGCCGATTTTGTTGTCGAGTGGACAGAGATTCAACAACCTCTATCGAGTACAATCCTTGACCACTGGAAGATATACTTTGATGGGTCACTCAAGCTGGGTGGAGCCAGCGCGGGCATTCTCCTAATCTCTCCAGACGGAAAACAACTTAAGTATGTCCTTCAGATATTATGGCAAGCTACAAACAATGAAGCAGAGTACGAAGCTCTCATTCACGGGCTACGAGTGGCAATTACTCTCGGAATCAAGCGGTTACTCGTATACGGTGATTCGGCAGTAGTCATCAACCAAGTCAACAAAGATTGGGACTGCACCAAAGAAAACATGGGCGCTTACTTCGCTGAAATCTGAAAACTCGAAAAACATTTCCAAGGGTTAGAAATTCTACATGTCCTGCGCGATAGCAACGTTGTAGCAGATGTCCTCGCCAAGCTCGGATCAGACAGGGCAAAGGTACCACCTGGCGTATTCATAGAGGAGTTATCAGCTCCTTCTATCAAACAAACCGGTGAGAAAACCCCAGAACCCACAGCCAAAGGCAACCAGATTCTGGTAATCAACACTTCATGGACACAAGCTTTTATTGATTATATCAAAGAGAATAAGTTGCCAGCTGATAAGGAGGAAGCTACCCGAGTTGTTCGTAGAAGCAAAAACTACGTCCTAGTGGGGGACAAACTCTATAGAAGAGCTGCATCATCAGGAGTACTCCTAAAATGTGTCTCGTTTCAAGAAGGCAGAGAAATCCTAGACGAAATACACTTAGGTTGCTGCGGAAATCACGCCGCTTCAAGAACACTAGTCGGCAAAGCTTTCCGCACCGGATTCTACTAGCCAACAGCTCTGAAAGATGTAGAAGATTCGTCAGAAAATGCAAAGGTTGTCAAATGTTCGCGAGACAAGCTCATGTACCAGCTCACAACCTCATCTGCATCCCACCCGCTTGGCCTTTCTCCTGCTGGGGGCTGGATCAAGTAGGACCACTCAAGAAAGCAAAGGGTGGTTTCGAGTACATCTTCGTGGTGATTGACAAGTTCACCAAATGGATCGAATACAAACCACTCGCAAAATACAGCGTGGCCAAAGCAGTCGAGTTCATCCAAGACATTATGCACCGCTTCGGCATGCCCAATCGAATCATAACAGATTTAGGCTCTCCCTTTACAGCCACAGAGTTCAAAAGTTGGGCGCAGGATTGTGGTTTCGGCATAGATTATGCATCAGTCGCACATCCAGAAGCCAACGGATAGGTAGAAAGAGCCAATGGACTCATACTAGCCGGGTTGAAACCAAGACTGTATGAAGAGCTAGCAGACTATGGATCAAAGTGGATTGAAGAATTACCCAAAGTAGTATGGGGGCTACGGACTCAAATAAGCAGAGCTACCGGATACTCGCCTTTCTTCCTAGTTTACGAATCAGAAGCTGTACTACCTGCCGACTTGATTTGGACGTCTCCAAGGATAGAACAGTATGACGAAGGAGAAGCAGAACACACCAGAAGATTAGAACTGGACATTACAGAAGAAATCAGGGTAAATGCTACCCTCCAGTCAGCAAGATACCTCCAAGGATTAAGACGCCACTATAACAAGAATACCCAGCCTCGATCACTACAAGTCGGAGACCTAGTGCTAAGAAGGATACAAAAAACTGACGGACGCCATAAACTACTCAGTCCATGGGAAGGTCCTTTTATTGTCTCAAAAGTCACTGGACCAGGCACGTACAAGTTAATAACTGAAGATGAGAAAGAAGTCAGCAATACATGGCACATCAGTCATCTAAGAAGATTCTACGCATGAAAACAACTCAAGGGAGGATACATGTACAAACAACAAGAGATCAACGTTTATGGCCAATAAAGACGTTGTCCCTCGACAAAATATGTATTATAGCTTATCAAATGATCATGATCAATAAAGATGGTTTTTTGGCAACATATGTCTTATGATGGCTAACCCCGAGTCGTTTCTAAAAGGCAAAATGGCTGAAACATGCCTGAGCCTACCGACCGAGAGCAAAATAGCTGAAAAGATGCTTGAGCCTGCCGATGAGGGTAGCTAACAAGCTAACACCTGAACCAAAGAGCAAAATGGCTGAAACATGCCTGAGCCTACCGACCAAGAGCAAAATAGCTGAAAAGATGCTTGAGCCCGCCGATGAGGGTAGCTAACAAGCTAACACCCGAACCAAAGAGCAAAATGGCTGAAACATGCCTGAGCCTACCGGCCAAGAGCAAAATAGCTGAAAAGATGCTTGAGCCCGCCGATGAGGGTAGCTAATAAGCTAACACCCGAACCAAAGAGCAAAATGGCTGAAACATGCCTGAGCCTACCGGCCAAGAGCAAAATAGCTGAAAAGATGCTTGAGCCCGCCGATGAGGGTAGCTAATAAGCTAACACCCGAACCAAAGAGCAAAATGGCTGAAATATGTCTGAGCCTACCGGCCGAGAGCAAAATAGCTGAAAAGACGCTTGAGCCAGCCGATGAGGGGGTAGCTAACAAGCTAACACCCGGACAAAAGAGCAAAATGGCTGAAATATGCCTGAGCCTATCGGCCGAGAGCAAAATAGCTGAAAAGACGCTTGAGCCAGCCGATGAGGGTAGCTAATAAGCTAACACCCGAAACAAAAAAAAACGACTAAGCCTGGATATGAAAATCAAGTCAAGACCCTCCAGCTCCTTGTTCCAAAAAGCAAGAGGCTCGGGGGCTACACTGAAGACACTCGAGGATCCGCACCGAGTTGTTTATGCGGCACAGACAGGAGCCAGGCAAACATTCAACAAGATCAAGAAAATTCATCAAGAGAACAGACTACACCAAGTTGTTTACATGGCAAAGACGAAGGCCAGCGCTCAACATATCAAGAGAGGTTGTCAACACAAGGATAACATGCAAAGTTGTTCACACGGCAAAGACGAAAGCAAGACTAAGTACTCGGCAAACACAAGGATAACATGCAAAGTTGTTCACGTGGCAAAGTTGAAAGCAAGACAAAGTACTCGGCAAGTCAAATAACACTGATCGCTTGGACAACTCATCCAAAGAATAAGCAAAGCATCCAAGCAGAGGAGGCATCAACAAAGAATCTTCATTCAAAAAAGAATATAACTATTCTATTACAAAAACCAGAGTACGGAGGTTGATTACATTCAAGCATCATCATCAGGAGAAGAGATAACAATATTAAGATTATCTACAACTCTACTGGCTAAGTCTTCGACCTCATGCTCCATCCTCTCAACGGCATCAATATACTCTTGACTATCAGCTTCCTCTGCTATCTTGGACAAAGGCGCCTCTAGAGCAAGAACCCGGACCTGAGCCAGGACATTCTTGGTACACAGATGGGCGCATCTCTTCACGAACTCTTGAAAACGAGTCGAAATTCAGGGGATTATCTGAGCCCAAGATTGCCCATCATCCACTGGAGTTCGGAGAGCGTCGGCTACTGAACGAAAGGATTTCCATAAAGCTTTCCAGTTCTCGGTAGCCATCGCCAACTTGCCAGACAAGTCTTCAATAGTTTTTTGAGCCTGCACAAGATCTCTATCAGCTCCACGCCTAATCAACTTAGCAAGCGCGAGTTCTTCCTCAGCATGAGTAATTACCTCCTCAGCCTTGTTGTGACTAGAACAGAGAAGAGTCTTCATTTCATCGATACTCTCCGAGAGCTTCTGCTTTTCAACTCGGAGAGTTGGACAAGACACCAAAAAACAAGTCGGCGAAAAAAGAAGTCAAAATACGAGAAGAAACAAGCAGAACCCGCGATACCTTTGCACTCGTTCTTCACGGACTCCACCGCGGCATCCCTCTGCTTCTCCGTCTCTACCACCCGGGCACGAAGGGCCTTCTCCTCCTTTTGGTGCATTTGGCGCTCAGTCTCCAACTCAGCCCGGAGGAGGTCAAGATTGGCTTTCAGAGCGCTCACCTCAGAAGACAACTTTTTCTCATTTTCAGATGAGAAAAAGAAGCTAGTATGATAATGAGAGAAAGACTAAGCAAAAAGAGAAAGAAAAACAAGACATAAGGACAGAAGAAAAACGAGCATCCAAAGAAGGAGCGGCAGAAAAACTTACCTGGAGCTTTTCTCCAAAAGAAGTCGCAAGGGTCAATAAGCTTCCCCAGGCTGCGGTTAACTCCGATAGTCGATGAGTGGCATCAAACTGCTGCACCACCTCATCAGCAAAAGGCAGACCACTAGAGGCAAGAGAAGGAGAAGGAGAAGCCGGCCGAGGTGAAGAAGGCACGACCGGAGAAATCTCACGGGAAGTCAAGGCCAATCCCTCAGATGAACCCGCTGCCATGGCCATGGTCACTTCAGAAGCAACCAAGCCAGCAGCAGCATCATCACCAGGAAACCTTGTCTCCTCCGCAACCGCTTCGCCGACCATGCGCTCCGAGCCCTGAGGCTCGGTACTCGGTGGCACACCAGAAGATTGGCAAGAAGTCGGCAGAGGGTCAAGAGAAGACGAAGGCCTGAAAGTTGACAAAGAAACTCGCCAATAAGAACAAAAGAAAGGGGAAACAGATGCAAAGAGACGAAGCCAGAAGTCACTTACCCGACTATCTTTTTCTTCGTAAAACATAAAGAAGACCTCGCAGGGGGAACAACGGCGGCAAAAACGTCCCCGCCACTTGGCGACAGGAGCGGTATAGCTGATACCAGAGCTCCAGAAGAAGCCGGGGCTGGAGCCACAGAAGAACTCGGCATCGGAGGTGCGGAAGAGCTTGATACCAAGGAACTCAACACCGGAGCTTCAGAAGAAGCCGGCGCGGGAGCCTCAGAAGAACTCGTACCCGACGTCCGGTTACTTCAAAAAGATCAAGACTAAAAATCAAGACAAAGAGGAGAAATGCAATGGAAGGGGAATATGAAAACAACTCACCGCCGCATGATGAGGGGTACTTCATCATCCTCTTCCTCCTCGGTTTCAACCAAGGCCACCAGACCACCCGCTGAAAAAAGAATAAAAGTACTTGGTTCAAGATAAAAAAAGGAGAAAACAAAGAGACAGAGAGTATTAAAGATGCTCACCTAAGAGCATGCTAGCTACAACTGGAGTACCTGGAAGAGTACTTGGCTTGCGAGACTTCTTGGAAACAGGCAGGCCAGATGAAGACCCATCTGTTCGCCCCCTCTTCGGGACACTACGTGGACCACGAGGGACTAGACGAGGAACATATTCTTCATATACAACAACAAATCTGGAAGAAACTCCAGGAAGCGCTGTGGAGAACGGGAACTTACTGGTTGCGGAAGCTCCAGCAAGTTTATCCCTAGTTTTCGCCACGACAGGGAGAACATCAAGAGGGATTGGGTCAACAAAGTTGCGCCCAAACTCCTATGAAAAAGAATAAAACAACAAGACAGGGAAAAGTTAGACAAAAATGGATACAGCGAGAGTACATAAAGTACCCAGACAAAGAGATAAATAACTCGGAGACAGTAAGCGGGACAACGCTTGCTCCTTTCAGCATCTTCTGGAGATGCTCAAGTACCTCCTCATCGGTCAGCTCAAGAGCTGGGACCATACGTGAAGGATCCTCAGCCCCAGAGTACTCGAAGCCAAGGTGCTCCCACTCCTTCAAAGGCTGAACTCGGTGACGAAGGAAACTCGAGACAATACCGAAACCGGTTAAACCCTGCTGTTTCAGCATACTAATCCTATTAAGGAGTGGCTAGATTGCCTGGACCTCAGCGGGCGACACGGGGTTTTTATCCCACCGGTCATTAACCAAGGGACCAGACCCAGAATGTATGGAAAGAGAAGGAATCAAATTGGAGGCATAGAACCAATCAGCACGCCAATCCCTCACAGAATCAACTAGGTCATAGTCAAAGAACTTGCTTTTAAGACCCTAGCGAAACTGGATCCCACAACCGCCAAGAACATTGGTTTCTTCACGGCGGGGTTGAGGCTTCAAACGAAAGAAGTAGCGGAAAAGAGATAGAGAAGGAGGAATTCCAAGGAAAGCTTCACAGAGGTGAACGAAAACAGAAAGATGGAGGACGACATTAGGGGTTAGATGGTTCAGATTAACCCTAAAATAACCAAGAAATTGATGAAGGAATGCGGAAGCAGGAAGGCAAAGCCCGGCGCGGATAAAGGAAACGAAAAGGACAATCTCACCAGGACCTAGAGCAGGAACCCGGTGCTCGCCCAGAACTCTCCATTCAACAATGTCTTTGCTTTGGATCAAGCCGTCGTTGACGAGCTCGCGGAGCTGGTCTTCGGTTGTTGTTGGAGCCGGCCAAACCTTCTGAGCAGCCCTTATGGCCACGAACTCTTGGTTCTTGATCAAAGAAAGGGATGACTCCTCATCCACGAAGGCAGCTTGGGACTTGCTCGTAGTTTTCTTCTTACCCATGAACTAGCGGAAGCAAAAAGGCACTGGGGAAGACAAAGCTAGGATGGCGTCGCTCGGGTGACGACGACAATGGCAGCGGCGGATTTCTAAAAGCTAGGGTTTCAAGGCAAGAGCTGGGTAGTAAAGAAAAGGAAGATAAAAGGTCTTTAAATAGATTTTACAGCGATAAAAACGGCCCATCAGGCCTATTAAAGCATGGTGTGGGAACGCAACGGTCCATTTACTGACACAGCTAAAATGGCGGAAGGCACAAATCCACACGACGGTACAGTTCAACGGGCAGATTTCGGACTTATCCATCCAGGAAAACGGCAGAGTTACCAGATTACTACAAGAACAACTCACCAATCATGAAGAAACGAAGGGCTACCTCGCAAGGAACGAAAGAACCCGGTTATTAAAGAAAGAACTCGGGAGTCTCATGAACAACCAGGATTACAGCACAAAAATGAACGACAACTCAGAAGACAAGATTCTTTCCATTACAAGTGTCTTCAAAAAGTAGAAGATTACACATCTTACAAGACCCAACGAACTTGGTACTACGAAAAGCAAAGTAGCAAAAAGGAGCCTGGACACAACTAGGCTCTGGAACGACTACGTGCTCCAAATTGCTACTCGGTAGAACAAACCGTGCTCGGCTACACTGTTTTCTTCAAAGGACGGACACAGTGCATCCAAGACGGAAATCAGCAGCATGGTGGGACAACGTGGACCAAGAGGAGCATGCAGACATCTGTCTACCCAAGTTTGATGTGATACCGGATATGGTGTTGATCTGCACCGGACAGTCTCAAGACAGGCGGCGAGGATCAACCCAAAACTGCCGGATGAAGGAACGAAGCGAATATCACAAGACTTCCTCCAACTACCGCCACGTACTTCCTGGTACATTGCCGCTGCGGGATTAGTCTACCTCTAATCCCTAACACAAGACTTCCTCCAGCTACGACAAGACGCACAGGAACTACAAGATACGCCCGGGGGCTGCTCTACTTCACAAACTACCATATTCATGACTACGAAGATTCAAGATGTTCAATGGATGAAAACAAGCACTCCAGGAGGGTATTTATAGATCGAAGGAGCGGCGCACATGGACTAGGAGTACCAACGAAACAAACCTTACAAAGGACACAGTGAAAAGACAGGACTCAATAATAGAAGACTCAGGAGAGAAGGAAAAGTACGCGAAGTCAAGCATATTCGAAAGAATATGCCAACACTGTACAACCCGTGAACAGGCAACATTTACACTCAACCACCAACATACAACCACACCTGACAAACAGCAGACTACCAGGGAATACGCCAAGAATAATACATCCGAGTTCTTTTAGAATCAAAGAACCTAGATAAATGCTCAGAGGCTACAACAGGAGAAGATTTCAGTTCCTCGAACAAATCAGACTCAAGACCCTCCAACTCTTTGTTCCAAAAAGCAAGAGGCTCGGGGGCTACACTCAGTGAGTGCACTTTCTCTTCAAAAAAGCGCACATCACTCGAAAGACTTCTTCAAGACAGCAATTTTAAAAAAACAACATAAGATTCATGACCCTCCAGCTCCTTGTTCTAAATAGCAAGAGGCTCGGGGGCTACACTCAGTGAGTGCACTTTTTCTTTCAAAAAAGCACACATCACTTGAAAGACTTCTTCAAGATAGAAGACTTCTTCAAGACAAAACTACTTCAAGGACTCACGACAAAAAGAAGCCGGACTGAGCTATACCCGAGTTCTTTTTGATAAATAACCCGGGTACATGCTCGAAAACCTTTAAACGAAGTTCAAGACAAGATCCTCCAGCTCCTTGTACCAAACAGCAAGAGGCTTGGGGGCTACACCAAAATGGGAGTATTTTTTTCAAAAAAGTACACACCACGCGAAGGACTCACGAAGCGCTACACGGTTTCGCTCAAGAAAGCACTTGGACGACGCTTGTTCCTGCTCAGTAAGACCTGAAGGAACAAGACAAAGCTTCCAGAGCTCAACCATGAAGTGCTCGGGGGCTTGTCGGTGCGGGACCCATAGGATACCCCGCAAGGAAGAGAGAAGATCTAGTCTAACTAGGAATTCTCCCCATGTAATCTTAGTAGTAGTATTATTTTGTAATCCTACTAGGAACTCTCATTATAACTCGACTAGGATTCTGACCTCCTGACTATATAAAGGAGGGCAGGGTTCCTAGAGAGGGGAGATCATGATTTCTACAACACAATCAATCCAACGCAAAGGCTAACGCCGGCTGGACGTAGGGCTATTACTCGACCACAGTCGAGGGCCTGAACCAGGATAAATCGACTGTCTCTTGCACTCACCGTCGAGTTCTGCATACGCTGAAGCCCGAACAATACTACCATGGGGACCCCCATGGTAGGCTATCGGTGGTGAAACATCGACAGTCACTCATTTTCCACGATCAGAATAACGCGCAGCTCATCTTGGGGACGCCCGGCCCCAGGTCTGCTAGTCTCCGACTTCATCAAGCTTGGCTTGATAAACGCTAGCCAAAGTACCTGCAAAACAACTTAATGCACTAGTAGAGAAACAACTTTTGATCCACTTCGAAATTTGGCTTTAGTCCTGGTATTTTTCGTGCCTGGGACTAGAGAAACCTTTAGTTCCGGCTGGTAGCTCCAACCGAGACTAAAGGTCCCTGCCCAATGGCTACTGTGGCAGGCTTTTGCTACAGGGGACCTTTAGTCCCGGTTGGAGCTATCAACCGGGACTAAAGGTTAAATTTTACTCTCGGTTAGTCCCTCCAACCCAGAGTAAAAGTCTACTCCCGGCTGGAGGCTTCGTCCGGGACTAGAAAGGGACCTTTAGTCCTGGTTGCTGTCTCCAACCGGGACTAAAGGTCTCCTCCTATATACCCCTTCTTCCTCCCCGAGCCCGAGCCACTTCGAGCTCAGTGTTCTTGCTTCATCGCCGGCCTCTCTTCTTCCTCATCGTAGGTAATCACAAGATTTCTTCTATTCCTCCATCGATTCTTCGGTTCTAAAGGTTACCAACTTTATACTCTCATGTTTCATCAGTAGCATATCTCATTTTGTGGACTAGATATATGTGGTTTTTTATGGTGGATTTTTTTATTTGTAAGCCATTTAAGCTCAAAATCACTTTAAAGTTTGCATATTTGGATTTAGGAAGGTTAAAGTAGTTATTCAAAACTAGTATTCAGCTTTCATTTCTAGCATGCATAGCACACTTCATGGTTTAGAGATATAGAGAATTTTAGAGTTTTTTTAATTTTATTTGTTTATAAAATGAGAAATTTATAGTATATTAAAAATGAGTATAGAGAGTAGATGGCAACTGCTTCCGGGTCCTCGGCCTCTCATCAGGTTCCAAAGCGACTGAGGCCGGACCTCCCTCTCATTGCATGCGGCAAGTGTGAGAAGATTGTGATGGAGTACCGGGTGAGGAAGGAGTGTCCCAACAAGGGCCATATCTTCTACAAGTGTCCGGATCGCAATGTGAGTTATTTTATCGCATTTGATGATTATGGTTAATTTATACTTATTTTCATGATGATTGTGATTAAAGTTCTATTGGTAGGCCGAACCTCCCTCTCATTTATACTTATATTGGTACGTAGGACAATTATTTTAATAAAGCACACTACACAGTTCTGCAAAACTCCTCCTTGGTGGATCCGTATATCGAGACACATAAAGAGTTGCTCCGATCCGAGTTTCCAGGGAAGTCTGAAGCTTGGATTACGCGTCAGCACATGGAAACTTTCAGCGACTGGTTGCGAAAAGAATATTATGGTGATGAGAGTATTGATGAGCAACTGTATTTGTTGGCTAGCCAGCCATCATGGCGTATCCTCACATACAAAGGGTACGAGATAAATGGGAATACATTTTTACATAGTAGCCCAAGATAAAAGGAGCACCAACCAAAACAGTGGTGTCCGCATAGATGCCACCGACCCTAATGGAAATATGCAAACATATTATGGCCGCATAGAGGAGATATGGAAACTAAACTATGCACCTACTTTTAAGGTACCTTTGTTCAAGTGCCAATGGGTAAAGGCGACCGGAGGCGGGGTAGCAGTCAACAACCAGTATGGAATGACAACCGTGGACCTCAACAATATTGGGTACAAAGACGAACCGTTCGTCCTTGCCAAGGATGTTAATCAGGTGTTCTATGTCAAGGACATGTCTACAAAACTGAAGAGAGGGAAAAACAACAACGACCCAATCAATGAGCCAAAGCACCACATAGTTCTTTCAGGGAAAAGAAACATCGTCGGAATTGAAGACAAGTCAGACATATCAGAAGATTATGAAAAGGATGACCGAATTCCACCCTTCACAGTTAACAAAGACCCAAGCATCCAGCTAAATGATGAGGACACTCCATGGTTACGGTGCGATCATAACCCATAACCAAGGGATATATGTTAAGAAGAAGTTCACTACTGTGCCCGCTTGATATATATAGTGATGTTTAATAGTGTGTGTTAGAGGTATTATGTAATAATTGTGAATTCAGAGATGTTTATTAGGTGTTTCCTTTTTTTTCTATGTTCAGATTAAATTTGTGTTTGATGGTGGGATTTCCATGTCGCTTTTGGACAATGAGTGATGAAAAAATGAAAAGATTTACGTTAAAATGATGTGAAAACAAATTTCCAATCGAAAACAAAAGTTTTAATGATTTAAATTAAACACTACATTTTTGCATTAACGAAATAGTAATTATTAATGACATTATGTTTCAATATTTATAAGAAAAAACAAAAAACTTTAGGTCACACAATTTTTCTATGTGCAATAAAGGAAAAGTAAATCCATATTCTTTTAAAACAATTTTATGCCTTGTATTTAATTTACTGTGCAATTAACAAGACTTTAATATTTTATAGAAAGATATATATAAAAAACAAATGGAGCTTAAAACGGGCGGGAAGTGAAACTGCAGCCCAACTTTAGTCCCGGGTAGATCTACCACCCGGGACTAAAGGTGGGCTGTATTTTTTGTGGCCCGCCAAAATACTCCTTTAGTCTCGGCTCATAATACCAATAGGGCTGGTAATACCAGCTGGGACTAAAGGTCTTTTCGTCCCGGGCGTTTACAGGAGCCGGTACTAAAGGTCCCTCCCCTATATGAGGCGGCCGTTTCTTCTTCCTCCTCACTCTTCGTCTTCGTCGCCCATCGCCACTGCCGCCGCCGCCTTCGTCACCGTCGCCCGTGGCCACCTCATCGTCCTTGACCTCGCCGCCGCCGGACCCGGCACCGATCTTCTCCTTCCCGACCTCCGACGCGCTCTTCGACTGTGCGTGGTCCGAGTCCCACGACTCCCTTTGCACCACCGCCTCCGGGGACGGCTCCGTGCGCCTCTTCGACGCCACGCGGCTTCCGCCGCCGCAGAGACAACATGGATGAAGAAATGATGGATATTATCAACACCGGCTGCCGTTGGTGACCAGCAGGATGTAGATGACGGGAGTTAATACCTGGCTCTTGAAAATAAGCAAGAAAATGTTGTGCAAGAAAAGACTGGCGAGGTATATATATTTATATATATATTTGAATATTATATATATATATATATATATTTGAATATCTATCATCTATTATGTGTACACATGATATTTATTTATTCTTTTTTATAGGTAGTCCTCTGGATCGACGACCACAGTAGGATTTCTTAATGACCAGGTCTTAAACCCCACCGACGAGTTTTACAATGACATGAACGAAACATGGAAGCCAAACCAGAGGGAGTGAATTTGTTATCCCAAGGATATGATAGAATATACAATGCAAGCTTTATTTGTAATATATATATATATACATATTATATGTACATAAAATAACGTACAATATATGTATATGCATGTAATATATATGTTAGTTTCATACTTTAGTTTGTACAAAATGTTCAATTGAAAACCAAAACGAATCATCAATTGAAAATAGAAACAAAAAAAAGAAAACCTTTACCAACCGGGACTAAAGGGCCGGCCCATGTGGCCAGGCCAGGAGGCCTCTTTAGCCCCGGTTGGTATTACCAATTGGGACTAAAGGCGGGCGAGAAACCGGGACTAAAGGAGGGGCCCTTTAGTCCTGGATTCGTGCTCTCGATTGGAAAACCGGGACTGAAGGGGCTTCCCAACCGGGAGTACAGCTTGTTTCTGTACTAGTGATGGCAGCACCGTGAGTACATGCTGGACTTAATTCCAACATATATATTTAGTGGATGCGAAAGGGATTAATCGATATTTATAAATTTGCATAAAAGCATGGCATTTATTAAAAAGATGACATGCTCATGATTCGTATTTCAATTATTAACAAGTGTAATTAAATAAAGAAGTAACAATTGAAAGACATAGTTAAGTGATCAATGTATAAATCATCTCATCATCAAGTTTCATCATTAGCGCTACATTGAGTCTACACGTAGGAACAATTGAAGGTTCCGTCCTGAAGGACTTCAGGCTTTCAAATAAACTCTGTAGAGAGGTGTACAACTGTACCCACACGGAAGAACAAGGGTTGCCTCACGTCTTCCAACCGTTCCTCAGTGTGGCTCTCTCATCGACGAACGGTTTGACCAGGTCCTAATGTAATGCCGTCACATCTACACCGCGCAACCTGTCGCGCCGAATCCGCTCGATGAGCGAGTCACCACTGAGTAATTGGCTTACCGCCCCCATTGTGATATGTGGTCTGTATGGGTGGTTACTCAAACTTAGTATCCCATGAACGGCCCTAAACTACTCCACGAGCTCCGTCACTTGAGATCCTACACTCACAGTGACCTTACCCCTCGCTTGAGTAGAGATTGCCAAAGTTGATCATCATATTAGTATATGAAATTGAGGGTTGATCCTAAGTCATATTGACCTATTACATATCAAGTGGACACCCTTGCAAATTTTAAGTAATAAATTACCCCGGTGAAGCTCCTACACGCGCGAGAGTGAGTTCCCTTCTCCACTCGACTTCTAACGTTGCTAAGTAAATAAGCAATTAAGCGTTCCAATCCCCATTGATTAAATGAAAGGCTCTAATTACTTAACGAGTAGTTCTAGGTAAATCGAGCAATCTTAAGTTGTTAATCATATTTCAATGAAATGCAACATTGTTGGCGGTCCTTATTGACCATATTTGACCGCCAAATAAGAGGAGAAACTAGCATGATTACACACATATATTTTTCATATTGACCCATTTCCACGTGTATTGGAGAAAAAGTGCTCTGCAGGCAATATAGATGAGATACGTGGAAATGATAGACAAAAGTACACAATTTGAGAAAGTGCAAATCAGATCAAACAAGAAATAAGAAGAAAGGCCCACCTACCTGGTAAATCTGGGCCCAAAACACACGAAGACAGGCTCCAGGTCCATCAAGCAGCCCACCAGACAAAGGCGATGCCGGGGCGGCCCAACCAGGGGACGGCCGCACCCCTTCTGGCATGTCTTAGGCCCACTCTTCGTCTCGCTGTGCAATTTCTCTGGAGGAGGATGGTGCGGGGAGGATCTCCTCGGAATATGCCATGCAAGCCATCATAGGAGTAGTATAAGAGGAGGGGAAGAGCCTCCTCACTCACACACACCTCACTCAAGAAGCCTCTCTCCCTCTCATTTGTGCTTTTACATTTTTAGTAGTACTTTTGGAGCTAGGCAAGACTCTTGTGAAGAGCTTGGACATCTTGGCAATTCTTGGTATGAGAAATACATTTGGTTCCTATATGGCCTTGCTCTCATTTTATCAAAGTAATTATGCTATAGAACTAGAGCAAAGTTCTTTTGCTATATTAGCATATAGATCTTTATGCTTAATTATTCAAACAACATGTACGGTTAGACTAAGACCTAAGTTGAGGTGGTGGTTTGTTGTGCCTTCGGGTTTGCCCTTGTTCTTACTTTTTGATCCGTAGGGTCAGAGTCCCAGGGGGACAAGGGTAGTTTCCATATACATGGGTGTGGTGCTCGGGTATATTGGGAACCAATGAATATGACTGTGCTCTACGGAAGAGTGGATAGGCGGCAGGTGGTGACAACCCTGTCCGTCCCTTGTAATCCCCCATGTTTGGGTATAGTGTAGGAGTTCATAAATTACCACCCAAGCTTGCTGGTAGACCAGTGCTTAGTGGTCTCCCCATCCATCTCTATGCTTAGATCTTAATCTTAACCATTGTTGGCGGTCCATAACTCCCATTTTTAACCGCCAAATATCACATAAAATGAACACCAAACTTAGAGATAGGGTTTATAAACTAACAGATTCCACGAGTTTGATGATTGTTCAGGGCATGTGTAAGTATGCCTTTAGATCTTTCCCTACCAAAGCACCACATAAGCTTTTTAGAAGCAGGTAGAAGAAGGCAACACTACAATATGCCTTGGTAAGGAACCAAACACAAATATGAGCGAGCCGAGAGAATCATTTGAGGAACAAAGCTATATTTACGTTTTCAAAATCAAACAAAAACCCAAGTTTCTAAACTGACTGATGAAAGGGGATTTGAATCCATGCTGTTCTATTATTCAATTACCCAAAGATAATGTGGAAGACACTCCAAAGTTCACAGGTTTAGGTGAAGCTTGGAATAATTTGTATGCAGATATCATGTTAAGGAGATGACCCATCTTAGTCCTTAAAACTTTACTCGAGGACGAGCAAAGGGCTAAGTGTGGGGGAGCTTGTTGGCGGTCCTTAACTCCCATTTTTAACCGCCAAATATCACATAAAATGAACACCAAACTTAGAGATAGGGTTTATAAACTAACAGATTCCACGAGTTTGGTGATTGGTCAGGGCATGTCGAAATAGCACAGGAAATGTGTTTGAAAGTATACAAGAACACATCGAAATAACACCCAACATAAGCCCACGGAGGAGAAGGCCCACTGCTAGGCAAATCAGGACCCAGTCATGTGGAGAAAAACGGCCCAAACCTAAATCAAACCTTCTCCAAATGGTGCCAAACTCTATAGGCCCTATCTAGAAGCCCCCAGAAGCCCACTCACCAAAGCTGGGCTTAATTGGGCCCAGCCAGGGTGCGCCGCACCCAGGAGGTGGCCACCCCCTTGCTAGCGCGTCTCGGGCCCAGTCTTCTCAAGGCGGTGCAATTAGTCCTGTAGAGGGCGGTGCAGTGGGGATCTCGGGAATATTCCTTCAGAAATCGCCTCCAACTTGCTATAAAAGGAGGAGGAGCCCCCCTCACACAACAACACACCAAGGAAGGGCAACATCACACTTGAGCTTCACTCCAACGCTTAGGCCTTACCTACCTAGAGTTGAGTAGTAGGAAGAGATGTGAGGGAGAGTTCGGGGAAGTGCCAGACCTGTCGGTAGTCTTCCCCCACTTGTACCTCGACGAACATCTATACCTCAATAGATTCCTCCGCTAAGTGAGTGTTGGTGGTTCTTATGGTATTAAGTCTTTTGATTAGTTAAGCTTTACTCTTATTTGCTTGCGGGTTCGTCGTCCGCTCCCATAGCGGATATTCTAGTAGAGGGCTCCTGATGGAGACAGATAACCCTGTACGACGCTAGAGTAGTGGTCGATAGCGTAGATGTGGTGTCGAGGCTAGAGGCTGCCTTCATTTGCCTCGTGCTCCATGGTTGAGGGGTAGGCTATAGGTGGTGACAGCCCTATCCATCCCTTGTAACCCCCATGTACGGGTTTGGCGTAGAGCTACAGGCCGGTCTCGCTTGGCAGACCAGGTGTGATCCGGTTCCCGAAAGTAAGTATGTAGAAGTGGAGTTTATCTATCCATAGATCCTAAAACCATAGGAATCCTTCCCTACCCTCACCAACTCTATCCTTGTGCTGTCCTTCGACAAACTAGCTAGAAGGGTACCTCCGATCCCTGTGGAAAATACGATACCCTGAATACTTCTGGGTGAAGTGCTACAACAATAATTCCGTGCGCTTGGGAATTATTTCTATTTGCGTTAAGAAATACCAACAAGCATTTCTAGCGCCATTGCCAGGGAACGGTTGCTGTATTTTCTTTGAACCTAGTTCATCCTCGTATCTTTTATCTAAAAAAGTTATTTCTTTTACCTTTTTCACCATTAAGCCAACATCATTTCAAAACCTTTTTGCTTCAAAGGGAGAGTTCCTTGAGCCACCTTCAAGACTAAACCTTTCATCTGGCTGTGAACTCCACCCTGGTTTAATAGCCATGGTTCGGGCAACAACCCTTCTCCAAGCGTGATAACGAAAACCCTTGCCATCACCTGCATGAATTCAAGGAAATGTGTTCATGCCTGAGCATATCTGGCATGACACAAGAAACTCTAAAGTGGAAATTGTTTCCCTTTTCTCTCATAGAGAAGGTGAAGCAATGGTACACTCATGCCATAGAAAGTACGAATGGGGATTGGGATGAACTTAAAGATAAGTTTTATCTTGCATTCTTCCCTATGTCCCGTATCATCTCTCTACCAAGGGCGATCCTCGACTTCGAGCAGTACGAGAAGGAATCCATAGGTGCAGCCTGGGCCAGGTTTTCAATGTTAATACACTCTGGCCTAGACTTGTCTTTGCCCGATGGCATGTTACTGCGTCTCTTTTCTTTGGGTCGGGACATGAAGGCTGACCTATGCCTTGACGTGACCGCCGGAGGACGTTTTACACATAAATCTATGACGGAACAAGTGAAATTCCTTGAACACTTCCTTCATCATGAAAACCAAACCCCTCCAAGTGAAAGTCATGTCAAACTTTGAGGAGCCCTCATCAGCCGAATACAAACCCGTAGCATCCTTAGATTCGACTCATGAGCCCTCACCCGAGCCATGAACGCTGAAGGAAAGAGTAATTCATCCTTCAGAGTTCCCTATCAAATTCGAGGAATATGGCAATACCTCAAAACACTTTTGGCACAAAAAGCCTACGACACCTCCTCACTTTCATCGTTTTGATCCTCTCGAGGAAGCTTCCCCCAAGATAGAACCATCAAAGGAATGGTTAATGGAAGTAAAACGTTCTTCCTAAGCAATTCGGATTCTTTCACCTTCCACGACCGTGCCTTGTTCGTTAAGGGGAACAATCATAGAAGCCCTACACAACCCCACTGTCGAGACTAATATCATGTTAGAATTCCATATGAAAACTCTTTTGAGCAACATGCCACTAGTCTTGACCAACAAACTCTTCAAAAGTCCGTCAAGACTCATCTTCGAGTGTCGTGGGATTGCCAGGGCCGCGCCAATCATAATAGACAAAACCGAGGTCCACTTAGATTTCCACATCTTTGCCATCCTCGATTTTGATCTTCTTATAGGCTACCCTTTTGAAAAACCTTTTCAAGAAAAACTTTCCCATGGAAGCCTTAATGAAAAGTTTGGGAAAACTGCTTCCGCCACTCCTTTCTCTCGCCCAAAAATCCCAATGGCGAAGCGTCTTCCCAACCATGACCCGTTCGAGGAGGTGGAGTTTGTATCCCCGTTCGTTTCACCTAAGCTTTCTTGTGAACAGAACGTCCATAATCACCCACGCTCGAACTTAAACCTTGTCCCTCTAGCCATCAAATCATTGTTCTCGATAATGGTCGAGAGTCAATGTCGGTCCTTCACAATATATCTTCTGAGAAAGAAAACTTTTGTGCCATGGACTATCCTATAGCACCGACTCTAGAGAGCAAGAAGGATTCCACAGATGAGCATGGAATCTTCTCTTTTAAAATCCCACAAGATTCATGCTCACTTTTGGAGTCACCAGACCTCGCTTCGCTTAGTACCACATGCTCCTACGAGGAACAACAACCTCTCAGTCCTTGTTTGTAAACTTTTTAGAAGGATGGTTGTGGATACTTTCGTTTATCATAAATATTGCAAATCTTGTAGTTGCATTGTGGCACTAACCTTGCAGCTTGAACGACAATGTGAAATGCTTGGTGGTGAAGCTGGGAACTACACCACCATTGATAGCTGCAGGATGAAGTTCCCACAGGTCGAGCTTGTGACCATAAACAAAGCACTACCAGGAGGTAGCCCGGATTATCATATATATATATATATAACTTCCTCTTCAATAAAAGCAAGAACATGCTGTCAGGATAGTATGCACCTTCGGGTATTTTTGGTCGCTAACCATTTCAGGTAAAGATCAAGAAGAACAGGGGACATACAATGCCTGAGAATATGGGAGCTACATCAACCATACACTTTGATGCCCTTTTGATGATGGAACATATTCAAAAGGAGACCCCAACATTGTACACTTGACTTTTACACAAAAGTCCAAGTGTTGGGGAGGATGGTGAGAGTCTCACTACAAGTTCCTTCCATACCAAAAACTATCCAGATTAAAAAAAAGAAAATGATGTCAACTCTGCCTTGCTAAAAAAGGAAGAAAAAGAAAAAAAGGAGAGAAAAGAAAACTAAAAAAAGGAAAATAAAGAAAGAGGAAGAGAGAGAAGGAGCAGGTTAGCCCCACAGAGCCACCACAAACCAATGTGCTACCTGCCTCCACCCAGTATTGCTTTCGCGTGCATGTAAGCCTTGGCTCACTCTTCATCTGTTACTGGCCTTGCATAGCCACGCTGCACACATATAAGCAAGAAGGGTTTCCTCTTCTTGGCCTTTGTTGTTTACCACCAAGGCCCATGGTCCATACACACTAGCCGTGTGTGTGGCCAAGCCTTGTTGCTCGCCTAAGTCGGTATGGTGTGCCTTCCTCTGCTTCAGCCCAGAGGAGTCATCAACAGCCATATGTGATCATGCCACCGCTGTAGCACCCTCAAAGTTTCAATTCACATACGCTGCCAGTAAAAATAGTCAGGTATGCAAAGGTCACACAATGTTCACCAACCCTTATACTCATTCTTGTCTCCATATAACATGCTCATACAAATTCATGCTTCCCTTGTTTATGCCGTATGCTCTGGTTTGGGTGTTTACACACGTGGTGCATCAAGGCTAGGATTATTGCATTCATAAACAATGATGTTAAATTTAGGTTAATGAACTTGGAGTTATTACGTTCATAAACAATGATGGTAATCTATAATGGAGATGAATCAAGGCTTGGATTATTTTGCAAACTTTACTTTAGCCTTGCTTGAGCTATGCTAAAATATAAAAAGTTGGGTGAACAAATAAAAATAATAAAATAATAATAACAACAACAACAACAATAATAATAATAATAATAATAATAATAATAATAATAATTATTATTATTTAGGCTCCCCAGTGTTTTAGCTGGTAGAGCCCTTTCTTGTTCCATTTTTGTTTCTTTGTTAAATAAAAAAGGTACACGAATAAGTGTGGGGGAGATGTCTCAAGCATAGCAAACACACATTCGAGATCTCCCACCAACATGTTGCACAACATCGAACGATCCAGCATGCAGAAGGACAGGGCAGATGGCTCCAGAGAGGATTGGCTGAACCTCTGGTTTTGCCAAACCACCTCTAATTCCCCTTAACTCCTTCCTCTTCAACGATGGTTTGCACAACTTTACCCTCAACTCCCTACCTTGACTAAAACTAAAATTGAGCAAAGTAAAAATGTAAGTTTACAAAACAAATGACGCTCAAATCTCCATGCTATCCTATGATTTGGTTTGCATACTCCTTATTCCTCGCTAATACTCCTATAACTTGTGAACAATTTATCATAGGGACCCCATGATATCTAAGTAATTGATGTATGTGATATAGTAGGATGAAAATAAACCTTGCTCTATCATGCAAAGTACTAGGGATTTATTTTACAAAATCAAAATTCAAATAGCATGCTCCTCAAGGATATTCACATTCCTACCAAAGCCATATCTAGTAGTTTAAGTTTAAACCTTCAACATATGTTGCTTGTTCTTGCATTGAGTTTTGTCAAGTCTTGTTGACCCTTGTTGGGAAAGTTATCATGCTTCCAAGATCAAGATCACATACACACCACATACACATGCTGCTCCTACACTGGGAGTACGCAAAAACATGCTTTCATATAGATCCACAAAAAAATCTGCTCCTACACTAGGAGTAAACAAAAACACGTCTTAAAATAAATACTCCATGTTCTACAAAATAGTGATCTCTCTCTCAATATATGGTTTAAGAGACATGGGCTATGCAAAAGTAAGAAAAAAAATGTGGACACATGAAGGTCCAAGTATACCAACAAACAGAGAGATGAGCACATGAAGGTTCATGTAAAAAAATGATGATAGCCATGTTCCTAGAATAAAAATTCATCAGAGAGATCACTCATATCAAGGAGTATAATATAGGTTTAACATTGTTTTATCCACACACATGCACTTCTTGATCTAAGAGTATGACATCTTTCTCCTCGAATCCGAGCTTTGACTTAACAAAATATGCAGTGTAAGTATGCCTTCAGATCTTTCCCTACCAAAGCACTACATAAGCTTTTTAGAAGTAGGTAGAAAGAAGGCAACACTATGATATGCCTTGGTAAGGAAACAAACACAAATATGAGCGATCCGAGAGAATCATTTGAGGAACAAAGCTATATTTACGTTTTCAAAATCAAACAAAAACCCAAGTTTCTAAACTGACTGATGCAAGGGGATTTGAATCCATGCTGTTCTATTATTCAATTATCCAAAGATAATGTGGCAGACACTCCAAAGTTCACAGGTTCAGGTGAAGCTTGGAATAATTTGTATGTAGATATCATGTCAAGGAGATGACCTATCTTAGTCCTTAAAACTTTACTCAAGGACGAGCAAAGGGCTAAGTGTGGGGGAGCTTGTTGGCGGTCCTTAACTCCCATTTTGAACCACCAAATATCACATAAAATGAACACCAAACTTAGAGATGGGGTTTATAAACTAACAGATTCCATGAGTTTGGTGATTGTTCAGGGCATGTCGAAATAACACAGGAAATGTGTTTGAAAGTATACAAGAACACAACGAAATAACACCCGACATAAGCCCAAGGAGGAGAAGGCCCACTACCAGGCAAATCAGGATCCAATCATGTGGAGAAAAACAGCCCAAACCTAAATCAAACCTTCTCCAAATGGTGCCAAACTCTACAGGCCCAATCTAGAAGCCCACAGAAGGCCACCCACCGAAGCTAGGCTTAATTGGGCCCAGCCAGGGTGCGGCCGCACCCAGGAGGTGGCCGCCCCCTTGCTAGCACGCCTCAGGCCCATTCTTCTCAAGGTGGTGCAATTAATCCTGTAGAGGGCGGTGCAGTGGGGATCCTAGGAATATTCCTTCAGAAATCGCCTGCAACTTGCTATAAAAGGAGGAGGAGCCCCCCTCACACAACAACACACCATGGAAGAGCAAGATCACACTGGAGCTTCACTCCAAGGCTTAGGCCTTAGCTACCTAGAGTTGAGTAGTAGGAAGAGATGTGAGGGAGAGTTTGGGGAAGTGCCGGACCTATTGGTAGTCTTCCCCTGCTTGTACCTCGACGAACATCGGTACCTCAACGGATTCCTCCGCTAAGTGAGTGTTCGTTGTTCTTATGGTATTAAGTATTTTGATTAGTTAAACTTTACTCTTATTTGCTTGCGGGTTCGTCGTCCGCTCCCGTAGCGGATACTCTAGTAGAGGGCTCCTGATAGAGACGGATAGCCCTGTACGACGCTAGAGTAGTGGACGATAGCGTAGATGTGGTGTCTAGGCTAGAGGCTAGCTTCGTTTGCCTCATGCCCCATGGTTGAGGGGTAGGTGGCAGGTGGTGATAACCCTGTCCATCCCTTGTAGTCCCCCCACATTCGGGTTTGTTGTAGAGCTACAGGCCGGCCTCGCTTGGCAGACCAGGTGTGATCCGGTGCCCGAAGTAAGCAAGTAGAAGTGGAGTTTATCTATTCATAGACCCTAAAACCATAGGAATTCTTCTCTACCCTCACCAACTCTATCCTTGTGTTGTCCTTGGACGAACTAGCTAGAAGAGTACCTCCGTTTCCTGTGGAAAATACGATACCCTGAATACTTTCGGGTGAAGTGCTACAACGGTAATTCCGTGCGTTTGTGGATTATTTCTGTTTGCATTAAGAAATACCAACAACCATGTATTTGTATGTTTATCTGCTAATCTTAGCACAACTACTTTAGGATATGCCTGCTCTAGCTTAGGTTTATTCTTTTGTTCTTTATTCTTTCTTTTCTCTTTATCCTTGAGATTGGCTTGAGTGTGTGTCACACTATCCATATTTATCCTGGCTTACCCCTGTTATGAACATTGGTCTAGTATACAGTCACGTTATCTTGTTCATGCACCAAATATATACTTTTATACCATGCCTTCCTTTGGGAAAATACAAATTAACGATACCCTGAATACGTTCGGGTGAAATGCTACAACGGTAAATCCGTTCACTTGTGGAATATTTCTGCATGCGTTAAGAAATACCAACAAGCATTTTTGGCACCGTTGCCGGGGAAGGCACTGGTGAAAAGAATCTATTAGGACATGATCATGATAACATGCATGTGTAGTAGCCACTGCTCATGCAGGCTAATCTTGCTTGTTTTCTCCTGTTGTGGATGAAAACAGGATAGTGTATGAATGGTTTCATCTTGCCAACAAACTTCATCGAGAATCCAGAGTCACTCCTAAGGAAGACCAGATGCTGTCACGTCCTTCCTTCTGACACTCTGTCGACAAATGAACCCATCAACCCAGCACCATCCGCACTAAACACCATGGCCCAGAGGACACTCTGCGAGTACTCCATTCCCGCTGTTGCCAACGTGCCCGTTGGGCATGCTATCGACGTGGGTAACACAAACTTTGAGCTCAAGACTGGCCTTATCATGATGGTGCAGGCAAATCCATTCTGTGGATTGCCTAGCGAGGATGCAAATGCGCATCTCCAACACTTCCTAGAGCTGTGCAACACCGTTGTTATAAAAGATGTCACACCGGAGATCATCAGACTCCGTTTGTTTCCATTTTCCCTCCTAGGGAAGGCGAAACAGTTGTTCTTCTACAAGGATCGGGAAGCTATTGACACGTGAGCCAAGTGTTCCACGGCATTCCTCATGAAGTTCTTCCTGACAGGCAAAACTAATGCCCTTCGTGGAAGAATTTCAAACTTTCAACAAAATGCATCGGAGTTCATCCCTGAAGCATGGGATAGGCTGCAAGAGTACATCCTCGCCTGCCCACAGCATGGGATGGAGAACTAGCTCATACTCTAGAACTTCTACAATGGGTTAACCCCCATTTGAAGAGCACACGTTGATGCTTCTGCTGGAGGCGCCTTCCTCTCTCACACAATCAACGGAGCTACGGCTCTAATTGAGAAGATGGTTTCCAATCAGGGTTGGAGCGAGGACAGGTTCCAAACCTGTCAAAAGGGCATGCATACTGTGAAGGAAACGGATATGCTTGCCGCCAAACTGGACCTCCTAATGAAAAGATTGGATGAGCGTGCAAATGAAAAAGAAACAATGCATGGAACCATCAAAGCCCTAGACTCGCATATGACATGCGAGGTCTATGGCAATGCTGGACACTCGGGGAACGACTGCCTCGAGACCCATGAAGAAGCATCATACATCAACAACAGGTTCCGTCCGTAAGGATGCCAGGGGTGGAACAACTAGTTGCGCCCCAATATCAAGGAGGTAATTCAAACTTTAACTCAAACAATCCAAACCAACCCTCCTTGAAAGATTTAGTTTTAGAGCAAGCTAAAATAAATGAAAATCTTACAAAGAAGCTTGTCTCTAATGATAGAAAATATTAATTCAAAAATAGAAGGTTTTACTTCCTCTGTTAAAAATCAATTGAGCTTTAATAAAATGATAGAAACACAATTAGCTCAAATTGCTGCTACTATCCCTGTTGATAATGCTAGGAAAATCATGGAGCAATCTGAGAATTCCCTTGAAAAAGTTAACGCGGTGACCACGAGGGGTGGTAAGTCCGCTCGTGATCCACCAAACCCTAACCATGTAGGTAAGGCAAAAGAGCATTGGGAGGAAGCACCTTCATCACAAAATAAAGAGAAAGAAGAGGAAATGACTCCACAGGAATTCGCTAACACAAGCTTCTTGCCGTTCCCCACACAAACACCGAAGACAACCGTGGACGAGCAGTTCGCTCATTTTGTTGAGATGATCCAGAAGACACATGTGAGCGTTCCTTTAATGGACGTTTTGCATATACCTTCTTATGCATGCTACATCAAGGATATCATCAACAACAAGCGACCACTACCAACCACGTAAGTCATCATACTTACAGAAGAGTGTAGCGCAGCTATACTCAACCAACTTCTAGAAAAGAAGAAGGATTCGGGGTGTCCCATGATCACTTGCTCGATCGGGACACAACAGTTTGACCATGCCTTGTGCGACCTTGGGGCCAGCGTCAGTGTGATGCCCAAGGTCGTCTTCGACAAATTGAACTTCACACACCTTGCACCTATGCCAATGTAGCTCTAGCTGGCCGATTCCTCGGTCCGCTACCCGGCGGGGATTGCCGAAGATATTCCGGTGAAAATCCGGGGTTACTTCGTCCCCGTCGATTTCATGGTGCTAGAGATGGAAACAATGAAAGAATCACCGCTCATCCTTGGGCGACCTTTCTTGAACACCGCGGGAGCGCAAATTGATGTTGGAGATGGAGAAATCCACTTCAACATCAACGGCAAAGAAGAGAAGTTCGACTTTTGGCCCAGGCAGGAGCAATGCTCCATGATCCGTATCAAGTACGGGCCGAATCCACAAGGCATAAGAGAAGTTGAAATTCAGCCTCAACCAGTGGGCAGCTTCCTCAACAAGCCCATGAGCAAAGAAATCAAGAAGAGGCCAGAGCAAAAGAAAAACAAACAAATCTCAAGGAAGAAGCACCAAAGTCCATTTCGACACCACCAACGAAGAACAAAATGGTGTGCAAACCAAAAGAAGCAGCTCCATTGTCCACCACCACACCACCAAAGAAAACCAAAACGGTGTGGAAACCCAAGGAAGCACAGTCATCTACATCTACCTCTCCTGGACCAGATGCCTCATCATCGAGCAAGAAATGAAAGGAGAAAAGTCCTTCTCAGCGAACTTTAAATGGTGAGCCCTTGCCGAAGATAAATCGGTAGTTATCACATATTTACTTGAAAAGCATATCTAAGTTTTAAAATTCAAATTGCATGTTTAAATGTTTGCATTAATATTTTTCAAAACCCCAAAAATTATATCATTCTCTAGTTACTAAAAAAATAAAAAATAAAAATAGCGAGAATGCAAGGCAAACTCTCAAGATGGCTACATTGTTTCCGCAATAACATAAACTATTCTTGAGTATTTTTGTCTCGTCATTACGCTGCGTCACCATAAACAAGCTTGGGAGAAAACCTTCCATTGCGCTCAAGATGCGGTCGCAGGTGTATAACCCCAGACCATAGGCTTTGAGCTAGCTTGGGGGAGGACCCCCTACTACAGAGGTGACTTGTATCTTGCATTCATGTTTATTTTTATTATCTTGCATTTATAAAAAAATAAAATATGATAAAAAGAACAAAAATATTTATTCCACTCTAGATATGTGTAGTAAGAATGTTTTAGTTTCTCCTTGTTGAAATGATGAATAGTTGCTCTATCTTATATTTCTTCTGTACCTAGGTTATAACTTAGTATTCCCCAAGATTTAAGTTTGCTGGCTAAAAATGTCTCATCCTAGAAACTTGAAACTTGTGGGTAGCAAATGCATGATCCTTGTCTAAGTTGTTGCAAGTTATGATATGGTACAATGGAATTTGCTATGAATTTGTTCTAAGAGAAACTTGACATCTAGAGTTTTATTTTTAAAAATGCTAAAATTGAAAAGTTCCTCAATGATGATATGTCCTACCAAAGCCATATGATATTACACATTGCAAAAACCTTAGTCATATGCTGCTTGTTATCATGTTGAGCTTTGTCAAATTGTTGTGACCCGTGTGAGATTCTTGTCATGCACCCATGATCAAGATTCACGTACACTCTAGAAATAATATGCTGACTCTTACACTGAAAGTTACGCAAAAACATGCCATCCATCCGCCAAATAAAAATACTCCATCCACATGTCATAACTCTCTCAAGCTTATCTTTGCCAAAAGGAAATATGGGCTATATATATAATCCATGCCAAAGAGCATGAGAAAAAATATATCCATGCTAAAAAGCATGAGAAAAAGAAAAACAAAGATAGCCCATATTTTCAAAACACAAGCAAAGGGAGAGAGCCATGCGAAAAGGAGTCCAAATTAAAAAGAAATTTCAAATTCCACACACTTGCACTTCTTGATCAAAGTGTATGACTTGCATCTCCTTGGATCCGGTTTTTGACTTAGCAATATTATGTGATGCAAGTATGCCTCTCTTTTCATCCCTACCTAAAACCCCACAAAAGCTTATTAGAAGTAGGTTGAAAAAAGAAGGCAAACATCAAAAGCCTTTGGTGAGGATCATACACATAGAACGATCGAGTGAATCATTTGAGGAACTTACTTTTATTTGCAAAACTTTCAAAACCTCCGGAAAGAAAGTTGATCAAAGAGCAAATGACTAGTGATTCTATAAAACCGTTCTATCTTGCAACCGCCCAAGACTTGGAAAAGCAAAAAGCCCCACAGGTAACAAGGAAAAAGGGTGGATAAAATGCTAACTTATTCAAATCAAGGAAGAATACTTTGTTATAGGCATGGTACTTTTGAAATATAATCAACATTGTCGCAACTCCTGATCAACAACCAATGTCTTAGCTTTGCTTGGGATGAGAAAAGGGTAAGCTTGGGGGATCATGTTGGCGGTCCTTATTAACCATATTTGACCGCCAAATAAGAGGAGAAACTAGCATGATTAGACACATATGTTTTTCATATTGACCTATTTCCACGTGTATTGGAGAAAAAGTGCTCTGCAGGCAATATAGATGAGATACGTGGAAATGATGGACAAAAGTACGCAATCTGAGAAAGCGCAAATAAGATCAAACAAGAAATAAGAAGAAAGGCCCACCTACCTAGTGATTCTGGGCCCAAAACACATGAAGACACGCTCTAGGTCCATCAAGCAGCCCACCAGACAGGCGGTGCCGGGGCGGCCCAACCAGGGGGCGGCCGCACCCCTGCTGGCGCGTCTCGGGCCCACTCTTCGTCTAGCGGTGCAATCACTCTGGAGGAGGACGGTTCCAGGAGGATCTCCTCGGAATATGCCATGCAAACCGTCATAGGAGTAGTATAAGAGGAGGGGGAGATCCCCCTCACTCACACACACCTCACTCAAGAAGCCTCTCTCCCTCTCATTTGTACTTTTACACTTTTAGTAGTACTTTTGGAGCTAGGCAAGACTGTTGTGAAGATCTTGGACATCTTGGCAATTCTTGGTATGAGAAATACATTTGGTTCCAATATGGCCTTGCTCTCATTTTATCAAAGTAATTATGCTATAGAACTAGAGCAAAGTTCTTTTGTTATATTGGCATATAGAACTTTATGCTTAATTATTCATACAAGATGCATGGTTAGACTAGGACCTAGGTTGAGGTGGTGGTTCGTTGTGCCTTCAGGTTTGCCCTTGTTCTTACTTGTTGATCCATAGGGTCAGAGTCCCGGGGGACAAGGGTAGTTTCCATATACACGGGCGTGGTGCTCGGGTATATCGGGAACCAATGAATATGACTGTGCTCCATGGAAGAGTGGGTAGGTGCTGACACCAAAATTTGGTAAGTTGCCCCTGGAACGGGAGGAATCGGCCAATGGTATCAAAGTCAAGAAAATCTCCTAATTGAGATATATTTACGAGCCAGCCGAGGAGATGACCTCCGACGTGAAGAAAAGAAAAGAGCAAGGAAGGCCACAAGAGGGGATTTGTTTTGAAGCTTTCGTCATCTTGAATCTCGATTAAGGAATATTAAAATATTTGCTAGATGACAAGTTGGACACACATGCATGCAAGATGTTCAGGTTCCCTTGATTAACGCGACGCGAGGCAGGTTCAAGAAGAGCTGAACGACACAGGCGTGCATCACGTGAATATGAGAGAATATCAAGAGGTGTCAGCAAGATTAAGGGGGTGTTTGGTTCCAGGGACTATTTTTTAGTTCCTGTCACATCGGATGTTTGGACACTAATTTGGAGTATTAAATATATTTTAATTATAAAACTAATTACATAGATGGAGACTAATTTGCGAGACGAATCTATTAAGCCTAATTAGTGCATGATTTGACAATGTGGTGCTACAGTAAATATACTCTAATGATGGATTAATTAGGCTTAATAGATTCGTCTCGTAAATTAGTCTCCATCTGTGTAATTAGTTTTGTAATTAGAATATATTTAGTACTCCAAATTAGTGTCCAAACATCCGATGTGACAGGGACTAAAAATTAGTCACCGGAACCAAACACCCCCTAAAACCAAGGAGATATACATGTATACATGATCAGTAGACTTTCACGTTTGGCCATTATGGGTACTCATGCAAGTATGGCCAATTAATATATTTGGCCGCATCTGTTCGGTTTAGTTAATATATGGGAAGATTCACGTAAGAGAAAGGAAGACAACCAGGATTGGATAATTCCGTTGGACTGCAGAAGAGTCTTGGCCGCTGGGATGTGCGCATGGAGAACTATGCAAGATATACCTCGTATACGTACAAAGAAAGGAAAGGAAAATACTATTTTTAAGGAGCAAGGATGGGTATCATGCATGTACGTACATATCCGTGGTAGGCTAAGTTATATATTCGTATATGTGCTCGGCAGAGTAATGTATACTACAGCTTTTGCCGGTTTATAAATATTGCTTATTGCTTGGATTATTTATTTAACTACAGCAATATCACTTTGCCCAGTTGGAATTGATCTAGATCGGCCTTATATCTTGTTTAACCCATCGTTTGTTAATCTAAAATGATTTAATCTGCGTCTTAAACGATGAGTTATGTTTTATCGACTGTTTTAGGTCAATCTTGATCGTGTATAGTGTGCGGTTAAGACATGATCCGTCTTGAGTAGATCTATTGGCTAGCGAAAACCTTTTCATGGCCCGTTATCACGGCCTGTATGATTCTACCTCACACCCCACTGTTAGCACCGTGGAGTGAGGATTGTTATTCTGTAGATCTGTTCCTGATAGGGCATGACCTTAACTATGCGCTATACCTGAATCGGCTGTTTTAGCCGATATCGAGTGCTTTCACGAACAGTTCACGTCACGAGACCGTTGAAGTAAAGATATGTTGAAAGATGTGTTAGCCCCATGATCTTATTATTGTATTACGGCATGTATGATTCTGCCTCATGCCCCACTGATATTAGTAATAAGTTAGGGTCGTCGAGTCTATTGTTGTTTCTACGGCCTGCATGATTCTACCTCATGCCCCACTGGTCATAGCGATAGATGAGATCTAATATGTTCATTAGATTTATCTCTATTAAATAGTTAGATGATGATGAGATGTTTCTTTTATATAAAAAGGGGTTCAGTTACTTGCAGTCATTGGCTTAGCATAAAAGCAATTATTATTGACATCTTATTGCCATTGACCAATATTTGTCTAAATAATGATATTCATCCTGAACGATAACCGATTCTTCCTACATAACCCCATGAGCTTTAACTGATTTATTCTTATGAATATGCTGGAATCGACTATTTAGTCGATCTCCTTTCATATCGGCTCTCAGAGCCGCATATTCGGGACTGTCTGGCAACACCGTTATGTTTCGCCCTAAATTACTGATAAACTTTCTCTACTTGTCAATTGCAGGGTCAAATTGACTGGCACGTCTCAGGAAGAGTGTGCAGGATCGACCATCCTTGCGATGAAGCTAGGCGGATCTGCAGCACCATCGAGCGGGCCCTTCCGGCTTGCTCGTGTGCCCTCGGCACGGGACAAAATTTTGTGCCGACAGTAGGCAGCAGATGGTGACAGCCCTGTTCATCCCTTGTAATCCCCCACGTTCAGGTATAGTGTAGGTGTTCGTAAATTGCCACCCAAGCTTGCTGGCAGACTCGTGCTTAGTGGTCTCCCCATCCATCTCTATGCTTAGATCTTAATCTTAACCTTGTATTTGTATGTTTATCTGCTAATCTTAGCATAACTACTTTAGGATATGCCTACTCCAGCTTAGGTTTATTCTTTTATTCTTTATTCTTTCTTTTCTCTTTATCCTTGAGATTGGCTTGAGTGTGTGTCACACTATCCCGTATTTATCCTGGCTTACCCATGTTATGAACATTGGTCTAGTATACAGTCATGTTATCTTGTTCATGCACCAAATAGATACTTTTATACCATGCCTTTGAGAAATATAAATTAACGATACCCTGAATACTTTCGGGTGAAATGCTACAACGGTAAATCCGTGCGCTTGCGGGATATTTTTGTACGCGTTAAGAAATACCAACGCTCATAATGAAACAAGTAATGAGTATCCAAAATATGGTTCATAGTAGTGGGGTGCCTGCCTGCTAGGGGGCGTCGACAACTATGGCCGATGATGACGATCTACACACGGTCCTCACTTGCTAAACAAATATGAAAGAGAGGATAGAAAGGATTGGAGATAGCCACTTGATCGGATAAGGAGATGATGATAGAGATCACTATTTGGAACTTGGGAAGAGATCGCTAGTGAGGCTCCACTATTGCACCATTTGTGTTTATGTGTATCTAGGGTTTGTGGATTTCTTGGGTAGGGTTCTACCATATACATCTCTGTCTGGTGACCGGCGGACACTCTGCACGGGGTGGCGGACACTCCGCGGGCTCACGGAATGTTCCGAAGACCGTTCCGTCAGGCTGGGACTTAGGAATTTCTAGGCTCAGAGTGTTCTGGCGGATGGTCCATGATTACTGGCAGACACTCCGCTAGGTTTGGGTTGCTCTCGGGTTCTCTATGTTTGATTTATATAAATTGGTGGATACTCCGCGGGTTACGGCGGACGTTCCGGTAGGAACTAGGTGCTCTCGGGTTTTTGGTAATAGGTATTTATAAATTGATGGACGCTCCACGGGGACTCGCGGACACTCTGCTGTTCCACTCAGGAAGGGTTTAAGTGTTTTGGCCATTGAACTTGGCTAAGTGGAGGGATTGATGGACGCTCCGGTAGGTGTAGCAGATCCTCCATCAGTCGGGCGATAGAACCTATGTTCTTGGTTGTTGGTTTGGGAAAAACCTATTTTGGAGGTTGGGTTCTTCATGCACATGCAAAATAACTCTAGGGTTGTGTTAGACTCTTACTAGGCTTGTGATGGCTTGGGTTTGAGCCTAAGGGATCAAGTGCATCTAAGGGTCCATGCATCATCTAACTATGAGAGAGAGATGAACAAAACTTGAGATTGGGCAAAAGAGAACTTAACTCCAAGATTAGTGACCATAGGGTCACCTAGATCATGTATAAGGACTTGCTCATCCTTGTATTCCAACTTGGAGAGATATGCTGACCATCCATGGCATTTCTTGCATAAATCCAAAATATTCATATGAGAGAGGTGAGGTTGATCCATGAGAGATTGAGCATGACATGATCTTGATCTTACCTTTGTGATGGTGGAGAAGTCATCACATTCCATACTCCATCCATGCATGAGAGATTGAGAGTTAGGGTTTGAGAGAAATCCAAGAAAAACTTGAGAAGAGAGCTCAAGAGCTAACCATGGCTAGGGTTTGAGATGGAGAAGCTCATGAGCTTGAAGGAGGGCTGATCTTGATGCTTTGGCTCCACTTCATCTTCTTCCTTCTTCTACCTCTCCACTTCTCTCTCTAGTTCTTCCTTGTTTCCCTTTTCTTGAGAGAGAGAGGGAGGATGAGAAATGAGAGAGTGGGAGATGGGGTGAGCTGAATTTGCTGAGGTATATTTCCATTTCGTGCATATGAAAGGTGGGGTTCATAAGAGAGTGGAGGACAACTCATTTCCCACTCACTGCTGCTGTTCTGCCGACTGGTGAATGGTCCGCAGGGTCTGGCGGACGATCCGCTGGTTCAATGTCCTGTCTTTATCTTTAGTTGAAGGTTTAGGGCTTCTTGGCATTGGGTTCTAATTCAATATTTCTAGTGATGAACACCATCTAGGCTGTTGGGAAGAGTTGATGACATTGGTTGGTTGCCGTCGAAATTCCTTTTGAGATATCGAAACTTATTCCGTTGAGGTTGGGCCAAAGTTGATTATTAGTTTGAGAGGGTTGATGGCATTGGTTTGTGAATCTCATGCCTTACTTTCTGGTCAAAGCACTAGGGATGTTCACAGGAGAGTAACTAACCACCTTTCGATGTTTAATCCAAAAGACCGCGGGTCGTTACACGGACAGTGCTGGGATGACGTGTTCCATTGCCAGTAGAGTGATGGAAGGAGGAATGACACGAACTCGGACCTTCCTTAGAAGTGACTCTGGATTCTTGGTGAAGTTTGTCGGCAAGTCGAAACCAGTCATACACTATCCTATTTTCATCCACAATAGGAGAAAACAAGCAGAGTTATCCTGCATGAGCAATGGGTTACTATATAGACATATCATCATGAACATGTTCTAACAGATTCTTTTAACCAATGCCTTCCTAGGCAACGGTACCAGAAATGCTTGTTGGTATTTCTTAACGTATACAGAATAATCTGCAAGCGCACGGATATACCGTTGTAGCATTTCACCTTGAAGTATTTAGGGTATCGTGATTTATATTTTCCCAAAGGAAGGCACAGGTGTAAAAGACTCTATTAGATGCATGAACAAGATAACATGTTGTATAATATACCAAAGTTCATAGCAGGGGTAAGCCATGATAAAAATATGGATAGTGTGACACACACACAAGCTAGTCTCAGGAATAAGGAATAAATAATAAAGAATAAAACCTAAATAGGAGCATGCATACAAGAGTCCTACTGTTGCTATGCAAATATTAGTAGATAATCATACAAATAAATGTTTAGGACTTAGTTCTAAGCACCCAGGCATCCGGGGAGACCAACTGAGCAGTGGTCTGCCAGTAAGCGCGAGAAGGCACTTTAGACTCCTACACCATACCCGAACATGGGGGATTACAAAGGACGGACAGGGCTGTCACCACCTACCGCCTACCCCTCAACTATGGAGCAGTCATATTCGTAGGTTCTCGATATACCCAGGCACCATGCCCGTTTATATGAAAACTACCCAGGTCCCCCTAGGATCTCTGACCCAACGGATCATCAAGCCTAGGACAAGGGCAAACCCGAAGGTACAATGAACCGCCGCTGTAGCTTAGATCTACTAGCCTAAACATATATATTGCATAACTGATTGAGCATAGGGATTCATATGCTAACCTAATAACAAATGAACCAACCTCTGAATCATAAGCATAACAATGATAGATTGAGAATAAGGCCATAAGGAAGATGTTGATATTGGTCATACCAAACAACTCCGAGAAGTCCAACATTCTCCGACAAAGCTCTAGCCTAACTCCAAAATACTACAAAGTAAAAAGTACAAGAGTGGAGAGGGAGAAAGGCTTCAACTGTGGTGTGTGTGAGAGTAGGGAGCCTCTCCCTCTATTTATGCTACTCCAATGGTCGGTTTGTAGGGAATATTCCAGGGAGATCCGCATGCAACTGCCTTGGAGGAGCCACTAGGAAGCGCCACGTGGAAGCCGGGGGCTGGTGGTGCGGAGTGTGGCCGACCCTAGGTTAAGCCTCCCCTCGACCGCCTTTGTCGAGGTGGCTGGCAGGTGGGTCCTCAATGCGATCCTCGGTGGTGGGCTTCGATTGTTGTCGGTTTGCTTCTGGTTTGTGGGCCCTCCCCCCTTGTGCTTGTGTTGGATGGCGTTACTCAACATTTCTTTGCACATTTTGAGCATGATTTCTTTGCTATTCCAACATGTGTCCTACAAAACACTTATTCTCCAATACATGTAGAAATAGGTTAATATAAATAAAATATGTGAGTAGGACATGTTAGTTGTCTTTTATTTCTATCTTATTTGGTGGTCGGATTTGGTCTGTAAGGAATGCCAACAAGGCCTCGAGAAGGCTCACCCGGAGAAGGCCAGACCGCAACAGATAGCCCCTAACAGTGAAGTGTTAGGCAGCTATAGCAACATTAGTTTACACCTGTGGCTCCTTCAACTCCCCCTACATGATGAAGCCGAGGTCCATCTACACCGCGGTGGCACCCTCCTGCACCTGGCACATGAAGAGCATAGACCGAAGCCCCAAACCGACTTGTACCCGACCTTACTTGGAATATAAGGGGAGCGTCGGCTCCTAGAGAGAGGGAGGCCAATTAGACATTAGAAGCATCAGGTAAATAGAGAAGCAGAGGAACTATAGAGAGGGTTCCCCCCGACAACCCAGCTAGAGAGAGGGCCAATTCCTCACTCGCTGCAGAAGAAACCTCACTGCCGATGAGTCGTAGGATAGCACCGAGCGATCCCCTATCAAACTTTCATTCTCCTCCACTGTAAATCCCTGGTTTGGGTGCTCCTGAACACGAAGAACACCTCACTACTAGACGTAGGGTCTTGATAGCATGAACCAGGATAAACCGCAATGTTTCCCTTGTGTTTTGAGTACCCGAGCCACCGGAGACCCACACTCCAACATTCGATGAACAACCATGATGCTTTTTGCGGTTACGAACCCACGACAGCTGGCATGATAGGTAGGAGAGCGTGTCGAGTGTGATTTTGGCTCTATGGTGGTTGGAGCCACCTGCCTCGTCAGACAGCTAGTGCGCCCAAAAGACAGTGTTCGTTTCTCTGGTGAGGTCTTTGTCGCAGCCGGTGCCTTCGCCCCTGGCCAAGTTCTCAACTTTGGGATCCTGGCCTACGTCGCCGACTGCTACGGCGAGCTTCACCCATCAAGGAGACCACGCTGATGGACAACGAGTCCCTGGCATTGTCCCCTCTACTGGGACGCCTAGGAGTGGACCTCGAGGTCCTCTCCCGGTAGATCCGACTCGGTCTGGGCCCTAACCCACCATGTCGGAGCGTCGCCAGATGTTCTACATGCTGGTGAATGTCCACTACCAAATCACCACCGGTGAGGTGCTGCTACTGCCTGACTGCTTCTGCTACTACCTATCGGACCTGCCATATGGGATCTAGAATGTGGCGGTGTCGTTCCAACTCGAGTTGGAGCACCTCATCGGCCGAGAGGCGCCACGCAACATCATCCTCTCGGGCACGGCAGGGACCGATGTCACCTGTTTACGCAACTTCCTTGAGATCCTCTTAGGGTACGGACTGGAGTATGACTACGCTGCCATCGCTGGCTACTTCTCTCCCTCCCGCGAGTGCTTCTTCATCGATGATGGGGCTACCGCCACCACGCCCCCCGAGCTCACACCTCCGGACTTGAGCCCACCAACCGCATGGCCTACCTCAAGGAGAGGGCTGTGCTCTCTAGTCTTGGTAGGCGGACCTCGATGCCGCCAAAGCTGAGCTCGAGAGAAGGAGGGAGGAGATAGAGCAGCAGCACACTGCTCTGCACGACGACGACAACCTTGTGGGGGCTCCCAGCATGCTACGCTTCCCCCGCGCGGCCTACAACTTGGTAGCCACCGCCTACCGCCTTGGGAATATCTTTGACATGCTGGACCCGAAGACCAACAAGAGGCTGCAGGAGGCAAGGCGGCTCCTTCACATCACCGTCGAGCAACAGGCGGAGAGCTCAGCGTCTCGCTGTCGTAATGTCGCCTCTAGACTATCTGAGCCAACGCCAACCTTCGACGGGGACCGCTCTGACGCACACGCCCCACCGACTGGGGGCAGCAGTGGCAACACCTGCGTCGACAGCTCTGACCGCCCAAGAAATAATGGTGCCAAACCCTGGCAGGAGCGGAGGGCCAAGCCCTCCTCCTGCCGACCTCCCTTACATAACCAAATCGGACAAGACCGGGACGTGCGTGACACCATTGAGGTGAGGCGCTATGCTCAGGCCAAGTCGCTGAGTCCCGAGCGATGGGAAGGAAGCCCGACCCAGGATCGGTTCGGCCCCCAGGCAATTAGGGCTAGAATCCGAGCGGCCTCCTACCCTAAGTGCTTTCGACCGCCGACCCACATTGCCAAGTGTTGATGGTAGTTAACAACCATTATAAACTGTCAATTAAACATTGATAAGGGCATAAATGTAATCACCAATGAAGGTTTAGGGGTTCAAACTAATAAATTCCATGAGTTTTGGTGAGTCTGTGTTTTCAGCAAGGTTTATCCAGAAAACCGCCAAGGAGAACCTAATCGTCGAAGGAAATTATGGAATTCCACCGCAGTACCTACGTGGGAAGACTCTAGAAGGGTCTAGAAGGCAAATCACCAAAGCAGGGCTAGGCCCCTATGGGCCCCACCTGTGAACCTGCTTCATATGTCGGTTCCCCACCGCCTTTGAGGATGCATCTAAGCCGTTGCTTAAGTCGGTTTGATCCAAGGGCTCACGTTGGACCCTCAAGGCTATATATACTAGCTATCAAGAGAAGATTAGTCCTCCATAGGATCTAGTCTTTAGAAATAGAGAGATGGAGAGTGAGGGAAGAGTTTGGAGGGGGTGCCGGCCTATCGGTGCTCTCTCTACGGCTTTACCTTGGCGGAAGTCAACCTTGCGTCTGAGATTTCTCTGGTAATCCACTTCTAATTTAAGTAAGTAACATGTTTATATTGTTCTTCTGGTTTGCGAGTCTCTTTTGAGTGCTTTAATCTATTGGCCTTAGGTTAAAGTATTATTCATAGTGTAAGCATGGTGCTTAGACTCAGGTAACTCGTGGATGTACCCTACATTCTGGATCAGTGGTAGCTCGCGGGGTGACTCTTATAGCCTCATTGAATCTTCTATAGTCCACCTCCCGTTTGTAGGACTAGCAGGATTTAGTTATTATAGGGAACATACTCTGTCTGTGTTTCCCTTAGTAATATCTCCAATCGAACAATAGAAGACATAGCTTATCGAGATTAGAACTAGAAGACCTTAGCGATCTCCTCTACACTCCTGACCTTCTCACACCCTGTTCGCTTGATCGTTTCTGTGGCTTATAAGCCGACTGATGTCGTTTTGTTGTGAGAGAAAAACACTGTATCATGGCTGATAAGCATGGCTGATATAATCAAGCGAACATGGTGTTAAGTCTTATTGCTACTCCGGGTTAAGTTGGACCGTAGTTAACCTCATATGTTTCCCTGTTGATAGGATACTTGGAATACCTCTGGGTGAAAGCTTCAGCGGTATCCATGTGCTTGCGGATTTATCTGTGTGCGTTAAAATATACCAACACCAAGTACGATGGGGAGACCAACCCCGACCACTGGCTCGAAGACTATCAACTCGTGATGAGGGCCGGAGGGTCAGACGATGACTTCGTGGTCCAGTACCTACCCCTACTCCTATCAAGCTCGATGAGGGCATGGCTCGAGCAGCTCGTCCCCGGCAGCATCTGTAATAGGATCGACCTTCGCTTGACCTTCATCGAACATTTCTAGGGTATGTACACTCGACCTGGTAACTCTTGGGACTTGCATAATTGTAGGTAGAGGTCGGATGAGACCCTTCGAAAGTACATCCAATGCTTGTCCAAGAAGCGGAACGAGCTCCCTAATGTCACGGACGCCGACGTCATCAATGCCTTCACTTGTGGCACCACCTGCGAGGCGCTCATCCACGTGCTCGGGCGCGAGGCCCCATGAACGACGCGGGAGCTTCTGGACATGGCCACCAAGTATGCCATGGGGGAAAAGGCCGTCCTGGCCAACTTCAGTGGCAAAGGCAAGGCCAGCACCCACCTTAGTGGCAGGGACAACGACAACGATGCCGCCGCGGCCAGTCGCTGCCACGACAAGAAGAAGAAGGACAAGAAGCGCCGAGGCGAGGAGATGGTGGCGGCTGCCGACCGAGCCACTATTGATAGTGAAAATGTCATAAATATACATACTCAAAACACCATCAACAACCTCAAAATCAAAGGAAGAATAACATATCATGAACATATTTTATCAATAACAAGTTCCACTTGTACTTGGAAGTATTTTTCTATAGGTAATGACAAATGGGGACAAAGGAGCCTATGGGACCCACATAGGGTGGTCAGCCGACCCACCCTTGGGCCCACCAAGGTGTGCCAAGTCACCATGATCCATGTCAAGGCACCCAAATTCATTGTCCACCTTAGATCACACTTGTGTTTTCTCTCAAGGGAGGAGGATCAAGTCACATGGATTCGTCCCATGGTGAAAAGATAAACACATACCCACTCTACATCAACCAGGGACCCACCACACCAGAGGGAATGGGCCCACATAGTAGAGAGGGTGTCGGCTGACCCCCTATGGGTTGACCGACCTCCCCAGTGCATGCCTCCATGCACTCAAGCAATCCACACCTTTGATCAATGGCGGTTCCAATGATGGTTTGATCCAAGGGTTGAGGTGGAAAGGTACACGGATTGCTGATGCGGCACCCCTCCATCACCACCTATAAATAGAGGCTCACACTCCCATCTACAACTCATGCAATGCCTTCAAGCTCCAAGTGAAGAATAGTGTAGTTCCACTCTATCTTAGTAGTGTAGTCGAGTGTGGGAGTTAGAGTTGAGTCAAGCTAGCTCGGGGTTTCCGGAGTTGTCTTCTAGAGAGTCTGGTATAGCTCTTGTACCTTTCCCTTTTTAGTAAGACTTTTACTTTATTCAATATATTTATATTCTTGCTCTACTTTACTCAGTCTTTACTTTGTGCAATATTATACTTGTTATAGTATTGTTGTGACTTACCTTATCATATAGTCGATATATACTAGATTGTGATCCTGTAACCCACACATGTATGCGATCATCGCCTATCATAGGGTGCTCTAGTGGATCTGTGCATGTGCAATTAGAGTTGTGAGAGAATGTGTAAGCGTGGTGCTTATACATTATCTTGCCTTTGGTTATCGCTTGTCGCACGGATAGATTGTGGTAGCTAGCAAGTGGTGATAGCCTTGTCAAGTCTCTATATTCCACCATGTGTTGTAGGCAAGTTCTTAAAAGGTAAGCCCCCCATAACAAGGTAGCTGCTTCGGATAGGGGTTTTGTCTCCTATTGTTCGCCTATCGCCTAGCATACATGTTGTAAGGTATCAATCTGTATATCTCAATTGTGTGATTAAGTTAAGTTCATAGGACTAGAGTTTGAATCACAAGAATCCTTTACTCACTCGTTGTCTTCCCACCTAGCTATACTTTACTAGTTATCTTTTATTATCTTTATCTTGGCTTGTTGCATCAACCCTTCCTGCCATATTTTGATTACCCTCTTACATTAGCTGATACTAAGTTGTGGTATATATAAGGATCTCTCTTTTATTATCATTCCTTGCTACTGCTTTCCCTTGGGATAAAATAAATAATGATAGCTTGGAATACTCCCGGGTGAAATGCGATAGTGGTATATTATGTGCACTTGCGGAATTATCCAATAGACATAAGAAATACCAACAAGCATTTTTGGCGCTGTTGCTGGGGAAAGCATCAGCCTAGGAATTTTAATAAATTTGAATCTGGAGTTTACCATCAATTTAGTTATCAATTAGTTGTAGGGGCTTACCCCTATCTTTGTTTCTCTTTATTGTGAAGCAAGACAGTGCACGAGCGGTTTCCATTTGCCGAGCAATTTCATTGAAGATCCTGAGCAATTGTTGAGGAGAACTAGACGTCGTCAAGTTCCCCCTCAAAGATTCATCTCGGATTTGAATCCATCCAAGGAAGGTGGCTCCACACTATCACTCAAGGAAGCTATGGCTCAAAAGAACTCTGAGTTCTCGCTCCATCGGCTACTAATGTGGCCACGGGACCCCAAGTCAACTTGGGGGATGCTACCTTTGAGCTCAAGCCTAAGCTTATCAACATGGTGCAAGCCAACCCATTTTGTGGGAAGCCACTCAAGCGTGCGCTTATCAACATGGTGCAAGCCAACCCATTTTGTGGGAAGCCCCATGAGGACGCTAATGCCCACCTCCAACACTTCATGGAGGTGTGTGGTACTTCCACCCTCAAAGGGGTAACATCTGACGCCATCCGCCTTCGCGTTTGCCCATTCTCATTGTTGGGGAAGGTGAAGCAATGGTTCTATGCCAACAAGGATGAAGCCACCACCTAGGAGAGATGCCCCAATGCGTTCCTCAAGAATTTCTTCCCGATGGGCAAAACCAACGCCCTTTGTGGGAGAATCTCAAGCTTCCAACAATAGGTGGACGAGATGATTCCCGAAGCACGGGAGCATCTCTAGGAGTACATTCGTATCTGTCCTTACCATGGGATAGAAGATTGGCTCCTAATCCAAGGTTTCTACCATGGGCTTACTAGCATGGCCCATAGTCATCTAGATGCTACTGCTGGAGGAGCATTCTTCTCACTCAATGTGAGAGATGCCAAGGACCTCATCGAGAAGATGGTGACAAACTAAGGATAGAATGATGAGCGCCTCCAGCCAAAGAAGAGAGGTATGCACATCGTTCATGAGGCGGACATACTCTCCACCAAAATGGACCTCTTGATGAAGAAGATAGAAGAAGGATCCAATTCCAAGAAGGATCAAGAGGCCATTCAACACTACACCACCTCATGAGCTATTGAAGCCGATCCTTGGTGCAAGGTATGTGGCGGAGATGACCATTCGAGGAACAATTGTCCCGAAACACGGGAGGATGTGAACTTCATCAACAACAACAACAACAATGGGTATCGACCCCAACAACAAGGAGGATGGAATTCATGCCCCTTCTACAAAGGTAATGGAGGTAATGGTTACAATAATAATTTCAATAATAATTACAACAACCAACCTTCATTAAGAGATCTTGTCTTAGGCCAATCTAAAATCAATGATAGCATAAATAAAAAGTTGCTTGCTAATGACAGGATCCTTGAGAACCTTAGTGAGAAAATGGATAGCTTTGCTTCTGCCATTAAGAATCAATTGAGCTTTAATAAAATGCTAGAAACACAATTAGCTCAATTAGCGACTGCTGTCCCATCCTTCGAACAAGGTAAGATCCCTAGGAAACCTGAGGATCCAGTTGAAACTATTAAATTGGTTACCATGAGGTTTGGTAAGCCTCCACTCCGGTCAAACTATGGCTATCTCCTTGATCCACCATTAATCACCAAGAAGGGAGATCCCAGCCACCCGATGATCGAGTGCTCAATTGGACCACAAGTATTCCACAACGCCTTCTGCGACGTTGGATCAGGCGGCAACATCATGTCCAAGGTAACATATGATAATTTTCTAGGTGGACCTTTGTCTGCCACTTTTACTCATTTGTAGATGGCGGATCAGACAATCCGATTTCCCGAGGGACTGGCAAGAGACATCTTGGTGAAAATCCAAGCTGACTATGTCCCCGTGGACTTCATGATTTTGGACATGGGAGTCGATGAGGAAGTTCTCCTCATCCTTGGAAGGCCATTCCTCAACACCACGAATGCGGTCATCTACATGGGATCGGGAGAAATCCACATCCAATTCCCAGGTTAGAAAGAAAGGTGTGTTTTAATGGATATGCTAACAATCAGGTCAAGACATACCATCCCAAGAGGCAAGAGGAGGCCTCGCCCAACATAGCACCGAAGGAATCAACCTCCAAAGGACAAGAAAGACGAACATGTCAAAAAGACCAAACAAGTCAAGAAGGACAAACACGCCGAACCAAAATCACAACCAAAATCCGAATGGGTTTGGTGGGAGAAGGAGGTGCAAACATCTCGGTCTCCATCTTTGGGACCGGCTGATGTTGTTGGGGACCAATACTAGGGTACCCGAAAAGGAGGAGCTAATGACCATCAACATTGATTCATCCGAGCAGTTAAGAGCGTGACTATAGCTCCAACCGACCCCAGGCGTGCACTCTCCGACTTGCCCGACCTCTGGGGGCGGGCTCTGCCTCGCTTGACCCTGAGGCCACGGGCTCCGCCTCACCCGACCCTGAGGCCATGGGCTTCGCCTAGCCCGACCTCTGGGTCAGGCTCCGCCTCACCCAACCCTGAGGCCACGGGCTCCACCTCGCCCGACCCTAAGGACGCGGGCTCTGCCTTGCCCGACCTTTAGGGTGGGCTCTGCCTCGCCCGACCCTGAGGCCACAGGCTCTGCCTCGCCTAACCCTTGGGTTTGCGCTCTGCCTCACCCAACCTATAGCGGCGGGCTCCACCTCGCCCGACCCCGAGGACGCGGGCTCTGCCTCGCCCGACCCTTGGGTTTGCGCTCCGCCTCGCCCGACCTCTGGGGCGGGCTCCGCCTCGCTCGACCCCGAGGCCACGGGCTCTACCTCGCCTGACCTTGAGGCAATGGGCTCTGCCTCGCCCGACCCTAAGGCCGCATGCTCCACCTCGCCTAACCCTTGGGTTTGCACTCCGCTTCACTCAACCTCTGGGGGCGGGCTTCGCCTCGCCTGACCCTAAGGCCACGGGCTCCACCTTGCCTGACCCTTGGGTTTGCGCTCCACCTCGCCCGACCTCTGGGAGAGGGTGCCGCCTCGCCCGACCCCTGGGCCATGGACTCCACCTCGCTCGACCCTGAGGCTGTGGGCTCTGCCTCGCCTAACCCCAAGGCTGTAGGCTATGCCTCGTCTGACCCTTGGATTTGCACTCCGCCTCGCCCTACCTCTGGGAGAGGGCTCCACCTCGCCTGACCCTAGGACCGTCGGCTCCACCTCGCCTGATGCGGTCCCAAACCACCACCAACCACTCCAGGTCTAGGCATATGGGCCTAGGTCAAAACTCTAACACCAGGGAAGAGACTGGCATGCCTCGATGTAACCCGTGGCCATGACAGGCCATACTTAAGGATTCACATCAAGAATAGCGTCAGGAGTACCGATGCTGTTCTGCCTAACACCTATACGAACACTGACAGGCGCGTCAGCTCGCCACGACATCCACTGTGATAGAATGGAATGCCATGACCAGTAGACGACGCCTATGCATGGCGCCAGTAGGCGAATAGGGCCACGACATGGAGCTGTCCCTGTTGACATCTACAGGGTCGGTGGGACCTGCATGAAGGATGAGAAGGACCCAGCAATCCTGAGGGACTTTCTCTCTCTCTCTCTCTCTCTCTCATTCTTCTCTTTTCCTCCACTATAACCCGTGCTTTCTCTTGGCCTATAAAAGGGAAAGCAGGGTGTCCCATGAAAGGATGGACCAAAAAATGGATCGACCGATAGACAAACCCATCGAATCGTGAACCGATCATAACACGACACAAGCACACAACTGAGCAGCGACCGAGCTCTCAGCACCCGTTCACTCCTTCCATCAGAGACTTGGGACCTGTCCCTCTCTCGCCCGTTTGTAACCCCTACAACAAACTTTCGGTGCTAGTAACACGAGCAGTAATGATGAACTGGACATAGGGACATTCTGCCCAAACCAGTATAAACCTCATGTCCTCTAAGCACACCATCCGATCGAGACGCATAATAATAGAAATTTACTCATCGGTGGTGACTCGAAACACCGATAGTTGGCGTGCCAGGTAGGGGCCTTTTGCACGATTTGATGTCCACACCGGGCCTGGGATTGCTAGTCACAACGTCAGCTGGGTCCTAGGCGCACACGTATGCTTTGAGGACCTGGACTTCATCGTCATGATGGAGGGAGAGTTGGCGCAGGCTCCCACCGCTGTCCAACCTCTCCACTCCTCTACCCTCGATGTGATCGCCAAGGCGCTTGAGGAGCTGTAGCTGCACGCATCGGAGGCCCGCGCCCCCGGGAGCAACCAGCTCTTTAGCTTCGACTATGGGAGGTCAGAGCACCAGCTCAGCGCCTTCCTGGGACCCCGACCGTCCCAAGGGATCTGCGCCACCTCACCTTCTCGTTCACCAACGTCATGGCACAACTTGCTGGAGGAGAGCCGCTCTCCCCAGAATATCTCATTCGGAGGGACACGTCGAAAGCATCCAAGAGGAAAAGGCTACTCGATGAATGACATCGACGATGAGGCCGAGGGGGATGTAGGGGCCCCACCTCGCCTTCAGGTGGAGCAGCTAAAGGCCCAGCACCAAGAGCTTGAGGAAGCGTGAATCCACCTTGAGTAGGAACATGAGGAGCTCGAGCGAGAGATCGAGTGCCACAAAGACGGTGGGCATGCACGCGCCATGGCCAGCGACGTGAACCAGAGGATCATTGAGGACGATGAAGCCGTCCCACACTTCACCCGAGTGAGCCAGAACATTGTTGCTGTGACAGCCTTGCTCTGGGAGCTTCTGGGGCTCGTGATGCCTAAGGATCATCGGACCCATCGCGAGATTCACACGCTACTCGAGTGTGCGGCGGCGCAGCAGGCTGAGAGCTCACTGTCTCGATGACGCGAGCTCGACACTAGCTAGCGCACGCCCTCTGAATGACCTAACAAGGACGCGTCAGTCCACCAGGTGCCGTAAGGCGGCAGGCTGTGCACCACGGTCCCGGTGCATTAGCGTCTCGGCCGCCACCGTGACGTGCGCAACACCCTCGATGACCGCATGCGTGCCCATGGCGATACGAGGGAGGGGCCTATCCACGGTTACCTCCCTCGTCGTGGCGAATGCTATGACCGTGGCAAGGACCAAAGCCCGAGCCCTGACTTGCTGGGACCTTAGGCCTTCGGCCGTCACAACCTCAACGCTGTCTTCCCACCATGGTACCGACCACCAACCAACAACCCAAAATACTCTAGGGAACCTTCCATTGTTCCTAGCCGATTTCATTATCGGCAACCTTCCATTGTTCCTGGCCGATTTGGCATGAACATCGTTGGAACACCTTTCGCCCAACATAATCCAAAGTTGGGCGGACCTAAAAGAGATCTTCACGGGAGACTTCTAGGGCACATACGCACGTCCTGGGAACCCATGGTATCTCAAAAACTATCGATAGAAATCCAGGGAAACCCTTCATGGGTACATTCAGCGCTTCTCCTGGCAGTGCAATGAGCTGCCTAACGTCGCCGATGTCGACGTCATAGGAGCCTTCCTGTCTGGGACCACCTATGAGTCCCTGGTTCACAAACTAGGATGTAAGGGCCCGTGAACCATCAAGGAGCTCCTGACATCGCCACCATCCATGCCTAGGGTGAGGAGGCGGTTGGAGCGATCTTCGACCACCTCAAGGGCAAGGCGAATTGGGACGCGGACGCCGACAAAGGCGCCTCCATCCATCCCAGCAAGAAGAAGAACAAGCAGTGGCATGAGGTCTCACTCGTGGCCGCCGCCGACCACAAGGGGGGTCGAAAGCCCAATGAGGGTACCCCGAACCACTTCGAGAAGCTGCTCGAAGGGCCATGCCCATACCACGCCTTCCCCGTCAAGCTTCTCTACAAGGACTGTGGTCTCATGAAGCGGTTCTTGTTCGGAGGCTCCAACAAGGGGGAGAATAGGGGGGACCCCAAGCCGACCGCAGACGACGCTGAGGAGAAGGACGGTGGCTTTCTGATGCTGGATGGCTGCCTCATGATCATCGGAGGGTCAGCGGCCTATGACTCCAAGCGCCGCCAGAAGCTTGCGTGCCGCGAGGTCTATATGGCCGAGCCAGCTGTGCCTTCCTTCCTCCGATGGTCGGAGTCCGCCATAACCTTTGATCACACCGACCACCTAGAAAGCGTCCCACGGCCGGGATGATATCCCCTCGTGGTCGACCCAATCATCGACATGAAGCGGCTCGCCAAGGTACTGATGGAGGAGGCAGCGGCCTCAACATCATGTATGCTAAAATGCTCGACGCCATGGGCATCGACCGAGCACGTGTTCGGCTGACCAGGGCGCCTTTCCATGGTATCATGCCTGGAAAGCATGTCGTGCCACTCGGGTAGATTGATCTGCCCGTCACTTTCGGGGATCCGTCGAATTATAGGATGGAGACCCTCATCTTCGAGGTGGACGGATTCCATGGAACCTACCACGCCATCCTAGGACGTCCATGCTACGCGAAGTTCATGGCCATCCCCAACTACAACTATCTGAAGCTGAAGATGCCGGGTCCACGTGGGGTCATCACTATCGGCACCTCCTTCCAGCGCGCCTACGAGTGCGAGATCGAGTGCTACGAACACGCCGCGACAAGTGTCGCCTCCAAAGAGCTCATGGCCATCAGGAAGGAGGTCGCCGAAGAAGCACCCGACCCCAAGCGGTTGGCTGGGTCTTTTGAGCTAGTGGAGGGTGCCAAGGAGGTCCTCATAGACCCTAGCGGCTCCAAGGGCAAAGTGGTGCGCATTGGCACCACGCTTTCCTCCAAATAGAAAGCGTGCTCATCGACTTCCTCTATGCCAATAGAGATATCTTTGCGTGGAAACCCTCGGACATGCTAGGCATTACGAAAGAAGTCACTGAGCACGCCTTGAAGATCAGGCCAGGCTCCAAGCCGATGAAGCAATGCCTACATCACTTTGATGAGGGGAAGCACAGGGCCATTGGCGAGGAGATTGCGAAGCTTCTGGCAGCTGGGTTCATCAAGGAACTATACCACCTCGAGTGGTTAGCCAATCCCATTCTTGTACGAAAGAAGAGTGGGAAATGGAGAATGTGTGTTGACTACACGGGTCTCAACAAAGCGTGTCCAAAGGATTCATTTCCCTTGCCACGTATAGACCAAATAGTTGACTCAACCACAGGGTGCGAAACCCTTTGCTTCCTTGATGCATACACCAGGTACCATCAGATCACGATTAAAGAGTCCGATCAGCTCGTGACATCTTTCATCACCCCATTCGGATCGTTCTGTTACGTCACAATGCCGTTCGGTCTGAAAAACACAGGGGCTATGTACTAGCGTTGTATGCTCAAGTGTTTCGAGGACCTCATTGGGTGAACCATTGAGGCCTACATGGATGACATCATGGTCAAGTCCAAACGAGCTGACCAGGTCATAGCCGACCTTGTGCAGATCTTCACAAAACTCTGAGCAAACGGCATTAAGCTAATCCCCGAGAAGTGCATTTTCAGGGTCCCAAGGGGTATGCTGCTTTGTTTTATCATCTCCGAGCATGGCATCAAAGCCAACATAGAGAAAATCTCAGCCATCATGAGGATGGGCCTAATTCAGAACATAAAGGGGGTACAACGAGTTACAGGGTGCCTTGCTGCGCTCAGCTGCTTTATCTCACGCCTCGGCGAATAACGTCTCCCCCTCTATCGGCTCCTGAAGAAGGCCGACCGCTTCGAATGGACGCCTGAGGCCCAGGAGGCACTTGACGCGGTCAAGCAGCTTCTGACGAAGGCCCCGATCCTGGTCCCCCCGACCAACAAGGAACCACTTCTGCTCTATATTGCGGCCACCACGCAAGTGGTCAGCGCCGCCCTGGTGGTAGAGCGAGAAGAAGAGGGACACGCCCTTAAAGTGCAGCATCCCATGTACTTCATGAGCGATGTCTTGTCTGATTTCAAGACCCAGTACCCCCAAATCCAAAAGCTCCTGTACGCCGTCCTTATCGCCAAGAGGAAGTTGCGTCACTACTTCGAGTCACATCTGGTGATAGTCGTGATGTCCTTCCCTCTCGGTGAGGTCATCCAAAACTAGGATACCATGGGAAGAATCATAAAGTGGGCACTCAAGCTGATGGGTCATGGCATTTCATATGCCTCTTGGATGGCCATCAAGTCCCAAGTGCTGGCTGATTTCATTACAGAGTGGACCGAGGTCCATATGCCACTGGCGGTCATCGACCAAGAGTACTGGACGATGTACTTTGATGGATCGCTGATGAAGAAAGGCGTCGGTGCGGGACTAGTCTTCGTTTTGCCCCTCAGGGTACGCATGAGGTACATGGTTCGCCTCCATTTCCCCTCCTCCAACAATGTGGCCGAATATGAGGCTCTCATCAACGGCCTGCGCATCGCCATCGCGTTGTGTATCCAACGGCTTAACGTCCAGGGTGACAACCAGCTGGTCATCAACCAAGTCATGAAGGAATCAAGCTGCCACAACACCAAGATGGCTGTGTATTGCCGAGAAGTCCGCCATCTTGAGGACAAGTTCGACGGTCTTGAGCTCAATCACATCCCAAGGCGTCTCAACGAGGCATCCGATGCGCTGGCAAAAGGGGCGTCCGGCCAAGAGCCGCTGCCAATGGGCATCTTTGCCAGTGTTTAGCACAAGCCCTGGGTCCGCTATGAGGAGCTAGAACAAGCCGGTGATGGGCCATGCACCCTGGGCTCGGGGGCTGACCAGCTGGTGGCTCCATCCGACCCCAAATTCATGGGGCTTGAGGAGGATCCAACGATAGAGCCTGACCCTCTGGCCGATTGGAGGACGCCCTACTTCAACTACCTCCTCCGCGAGGTGCTGTCGATAGACAAGACGGGGGCTCGGTGACTCGCATGTCGTGCCAAGTCATTTGCCGTTATTGATGGCAAACTCTATAGGCGAAGCCACACCGGGATCCTGCAGCGCTGCATCCCCATCGAATAGGGGAAGCGGCTGCTAAGCGATATCCATGGTGGGGTCAGCGGTCACCATGCCGCGCCTAGAACCCTGGTCAGAAATGTATTCTGGCAAGGCTTCTACTGGCCGACTGTAGTAGCTGACGCTGAACAGATTGTGCGCACCTGCGAAGGGTGTCAATACTATGCTCGGCAGACCCACCTGCTAGCCCAAGCACTCCGGATGATCCCCATCATGAGGTCGTTTGCGGTCTGGGGGCTCGATCTGGTCAGACCTCTCAAGAGGGCGCCCGGGGGCTATACGCACTTGCTTGTCACCATAGACAAGTTTACAAAGTGGATAGAGGCTTGACCGATCTCCGCGATCAAGTCCAAGCAAGCCATGCTATTCTTCCTTGACATCATCCATCGCTTTGGGGTCCCCAACTCCAACATTATGGACAACGGCACGTAGTTCACCAGAAAGAAGTTCCTCTGATTCTGCGACGAATACCACATCCACGTCGATTGGGCTACCGTGGCGCACCCCCACATGAACGGGCTGGTCGAGCGCACAAACAGCATGGTCCTACAAGGCCGCAAGCCTAGGATCTTCAACCGGTTGAACAAGTTTGGCGGACAATGGGTCACGGAGCTTCCCGTGGTGCTCCGGAGCCTAAGGACAACCCCCAGCCGGGCCACCGGGCTACACACCATTCTTCATGGTCTATGGTTCCAAGGCTTCCTCCCGACCGACCTTGACTATGGAGCGCAAAGGGTCAGGGCGTACGACGAACAGGGAGACAAGGCGTCCATCGAAGATGCCATGGACCAGCTAGATGAAGTGCATGACGTCGCCCTCCTCTACTTGGCCAAATACCAGCAAGCGTTGCACCGGTACCACAGCCGTTGAGTGCGGGGTCGGGCCTTCAACGTCAAGGACCTAGTGCTCTGTCTCGTCCAGAGCAACAAGAACCGCAACAAGCTCTCTCTGCCATGGGAGGGACCATACGTCGTCGTGGAGGTGCTCTGACCAGGCGCCTACAAGCTCAAGACCATCAACGACCTAGTCTTCGTCAATGCCTAGAACATCGAGCAGCTACATCGCTTTTACCCTTAATATACGCACACTCTCTCTTATCAGTTTCGCTATCAACTCTCTGATCTTTAGTGACACCCGACCCCAGCAATGGCTGGGGGTCGGGCCTCACTCAGGGGCTAATAAGAGTGTATCTATTTGGTAGACATTATCTACGCCCGACCCTTTCTCACGTTGAGACCTAGAAGCTAGGGTTGTGGAAACGAACGCTGAGTAAAACTGGTCGGACTGCAAGAAACCTACGCCCCAGTGGCTACGGCGTTTTTGCTCACCAGCATGATCAAAGTTTTTTCTATGCCCCAAGCTTTTTAGCCTTAACGACAGAAAGAGTCGGTACATGTCTAAGAGTATATCCACCTGACAAACATTCTCTGTGCCCGACCCTCTCTCACATTGAGACCTAGAAGCTAGGATTGCGGAAACGAACGCTGAGTAAAACTAGTCGGACTGCAAGAAACCTACGCTCCAGCGGCTATGGTGTTTTTGCTCACCAGCTGTAACACCCAAAAAATTTTACTACAAATTAGCAATTAATTCTTAGCATTTATTAAATTTTCTAGGTATTTTTAACTTAGGCCAAATAATAAACATGGGTTAATAAAAGTAACTATAAGGTTTAGAAACATATTTGTTGCATTCATGCCAAAGCATATTGTTTTTGGTTGAGTGTAGGGCTAGATGATTTGAAGTTGAATTCAAATTTCATTTGAATTTGGCTTAGAAATGAAAAATAGTTTTGAAAAAGGTTTTGTTTTTGAAAAATCTCGCTTTCTTCCATTCTGGCCCAACCCTAGGAATCAGCCGCCCTTTCTTTTTTCTTCCTTCCTGGCTTGGCCCGCCCGGTAGCCCAGCCGTGCCTCCCCTCCTTTCTCTTTCTCCCGCGGCCGGCCTGCTTCGGTCTAGCCCAGTCGCCGGCCCGCTCCGCGTGCCTCCTGCCTTCCTTCCCGCTACAACAGCACCGCGCGCGGCCCGCGTCGGCACCCCGGCCCATAGTGACCGCCAGCTCGGCCTGCCCCGAACACCAGCACCCACACATGCTGCTGCTTCCCTCTCTCACTGCGCACTGGCCCCACATGTCAGCGCCCTTCCGTTCCTTTCCTTTCTTCTCCGCCCTGGCCCTTTCCTTTCTTCTCTAGCCGCCAATGGCGCTGCCCGGCATGGAAAGCCACCGCCGTCGCCCACATATGGCAGGCGGCCAATCCCGCCCAATCTTCTCGCTCCCCTTCCTTTTTCCTTGCACCGCCTGGCCTATAAAGCTATGCGTTGCACCTCTTCTCTCTCCCATCCTCTGCTCTCGCACTCTAGTTCCACCACCGCCGCAGTTCTCCCTCACCCGCGCCTCAATCGCCATCGACGACGCCATTCCGAGCTTCACCGTGACCTCCCGCAGCCGTAGGTACCATCAATTTGGGGTTTTGGTCGTAGCTTGATTGGATTCATCCTCACCCACGTGCTCTCTCTCTCCAGATCACCGCCGTCGTCAACCTCGCTCCCGGAGCCCGTCCCGAACGCCGATCTTGTTTCCTACGGACTCGTGGTGAGCTTCCCAACCTTCCCGTACCTTCCATTCACGATTTCGTGCACTAGAGCGCCATACCGGCGACCTCTAGTTGACGTTGGCCATGGCGCCATCGTGAAACCGGGCCACCGGCGTGATTCCGCCCACTATTTGCATTTCAATGAGTTCGTGCGGTTCCGTAGATCGTTTAGGTGCTTTAGTTTTGTCTCGGGATGGCCGGAACCACCGTACCGGAGGTTCACCGCCGTGGTAGCCTCGCCGGCGGCCATGGTGTGCTCACCGAAATCCCTATGCAGTGGTGCAGGACTCACCCACGCCTCCTGTGCCGTCAGATCTGGACGGACGGCCGTGATTAGCCCATACCGCTTCAGTACATGACCGGTCCACCGTGGACCCATGCACCCAGTCCATGGTGCCACGTCAGCACTGGCCCATGCCACGTGGTGCACCGATCCAACCCCAGAACGCCACACGTCCGCCCAGTCAAGAGCCGGGTCAAACCCGCAGTCAAGCCGCGCCCTTTTGCAGAAAAACCCTTCTGATTTCATAGATTCAACCCGTAGTCCAGTTTAATTCAAAGTAATTGTTTTTCAGTCCTGTTTTTATTCACTTTAGACCCTGTATTTTCCAGAATTAGTACCTACAGTCCTATAACCGTGAATATTCATATTTTTAATTGTTTTAATTCAAAAATAGGTTCAGTTTATTTACAGAAATGCCATTACATCTTATTTCATGCATAACTTTCGTGTTTTAAGTCCGATTTGAGTGATTCTTTCGCTCACGTGTTTGTAGCAATATGTAGAATAGATTTATAAGCTTTTCAACTTATGTTTTTACTGTTTGGTGTACTATTATAATGGAAGTCTATCTTGTATGCATGTAATGATTGAATGATGCTTGATTGGTGATTTGGAACACGATTAGAGGGTGAGCCATTTGAGGTGACTGAGGACCCACAACAGGATCAGCAGTACTAACAGGACAACTTTGAAGAAGGCAAGTGTACCAAAGGCCCCTTGTTACCTATGTACTATTACCATTCATACTCATGCATGTGTCTAATTTGAAGTACCTTTAAGGACTTTACCTAGATGATTACTTGTACCACATATCCTTGATACCTGGGGTTTTTGGGTAGGCATTTTGGATAGATGCTGCAGCGCTTAACATAAAATAATTGTTAAACTTGACTAAAGGCCATATGCAATGTGATAAAATGAAGCTTTGTAGTAACAGATAGGGGGCTAGAGTATGGGGTTGAGTACTCTAATGCCTCTCCATAAGGACTTAATCCTGAAGCGGCAACCTAGGAGGTTCCGTACAACCCCGAGTGTCATATGGCTCTGACTTTAACCTGTTAACTAGATTGTACTAGCTCGTCTGTAGCTCCAGTAAGGGTAAGAGGGTATCTTTCCTTTTTCTGCTAGGGTGTGTACCGTGCTGCGATGCCCACGTGTGCCACTCCTTTGTAGCTATGACTTGTTAGTGCAACTAGCTAAGGGTTTCATAGTGAAACCCTGCCACACTTCCTGGGAAGAGGTGTAGTGGGCCTCGCGAACCCCGGCATTGGGGATCATGGCTCGGTGGGTAAAGATGTACAATTTCTGCTGAAATATTTAACGTGTTATAACAGTCGTGCTCACGGATATGAGCGGTCTAGATCCTTCAAGATTAGTGGTTACTGTGGGTGGTGGATGGTTGGGAATTGGGACTGTTCATTAAAGTAGTGATTCAGGATGCTAAAACTTGATCAACTAAAATTGCGAACCGCAGTCAAACAGTGTTAAGCCTTTTGAGCCTCATAGACCCCTTTGATATACTTGCTAAGCATGGTGAGCTTACACTTGCTTTACATCCAATGAAAATCCCGGATGGGTAACAGATAATGGATATGAAGAGTTCCCGGAGGATGTCCAGGACTACTAGGGAGACGTTCACCAGTTGGAGTCCCTGTGGCAGTTGGGCTAGTTATTCCATTGTGATTGTAATAATATTGCCATTGAGCAAACTTTGTATTAACTTTATGATGAGATATGCGATGTAATAAGTACTTTACTTTGATACTATTACAATTTGTGATATATGTGTGTGTTTGGACATCCTGGGCGCACATATATGAGTACTTGGTTTTGCTATGCAAAATTGGGTGCGACACCAGCGTGATTAGAGTTTGTTCACCCACACCCCAAGCTTTACGGCCTTAACGACGGAAAGGGTCGTAACGCACTAACCTTTTTATACGAAAAGGGGAGAAGGGCTAAAAATCTATTAGGCCATAACAAAATTTAAGAGCTTGTCCACTTAATACAAGTTCATCGTCTGGCGGATCTGCCTAACTAATTTCTCAGGGGGGATGTTCTCATCCTCTATCTCCACAGGTAAGTCCTGTGCCAGTGAGTCACACAAGTCGATCAGACGGTTGGCCGCTGCCGAGAGACGGGTCACCCTTAATTTATGCATGCTTTCTCTTATTAATTTTGCTATCGAGCCCGCGACCCTAGCAACGGCAAGGGGTCGGGCCTCACTCAGGGGCTGGCAAGAGTGTCTATTCGCTAGACATTCTCTGTGCCTGACCCTTTTTCACGCTAAAACCTAGAAGCAAGGTGTGTGGAAACAAACTCTGAGTAAAACTAGTCGAACCGCAAGAAACCTATGCCCCAGTGGCTACGGCATTTTTGCTCACCAGCGTGATCAGAGTTTTTGTCCCCGCACCCCGAGCTTTAGCCTCCGCCTTCCTAGGAAGGGTTTGGAGGGGCCCACCTATGGAATCTCCATCGAGGAGAGGCCGGTAGGTCACCCAAGTCGATCAGATGGCTTGGGCCGCTGCCGAGAGACGGGTAGGGAGCTGCAGGATTCCCCATGTGGGTTAAGTAGACTCAGTCACGAATGATGGACCAGGATTTCACTCGAACATATCCGGTAAGAGCTCCCCAAACCCGTCACTCGAAGCCATCGAGGTAACTTTACCAACCCCCGTTCTACTTTTCCAGTGCATGATCATTCATTCATCTATTCTCATGCATGCATTCATACATTCATCCAAACATTCATCCCATACATCCAAGCATCGCATATGCAATTGTTGCATCACAACGCTTCACGTCGCGTCACGAAGCGGTAGTCGTCTCATTCGATATGAGTGGCGATCGACCGAGGTTCGAAGGCTGGCCCGCGAAGGGCTCAAGGCCACCTCACGTCAAACAGAGCCAGGGGAGAAAACACAGATGAGCCCCAACGGCCCTTGCCCGACCCTGCTCAGAAGCAGACAGGGATATCTTGACCTTCTCGTTCTATCCTAACCTCGAGCCAAGCCCATAGAATCCCCATCGAGGGGAGGCCCGCGGGCCACCTAAGTCGGTCTCTGGAATGACTCGGGCATCTGCCGGGAGGTGGGTTAAGGAGCAGTGGAATGCCACATGAGGGCTATGCCGACCCCATCACGAACGACGGACCCAGATTCCACTCGCACATGCCCGTTAGCGAGCTCGCCGAGCGCGACACTTGAGCCATTGAGGCAAGTATCGTTAGCTCAACCCCTCCGGTTGTGGAAAGCGCGGACGCGGTGATGCATAAAACATGGCCAAACTCTATCGAGCCCAACAGGGCTCGAGCCGCCCGACCCTAACTCGAGAATCCAATTGACCAGGGTTTGAAGGCCGGCCCATGAAGGGCTCGAGGCCGCCTAGGGTCAAATAGAGCTAGGGGAGAAAACGAAGATGAGCCACAGCGGCCCTTGCCCGACCCCGCTCAGAAGTGGATAGGGACATCTCGACCTTCTCGTTTGATCCTAACCTCGAGCCAAGCCCACAGAATCCCTATCGAGGGGAGGCCAGCAGGCCACCTGAGTCAGTCTCCAGAATGACTCAGGCATCTGCCGGGAGGCGGTTAAGGAGTAGTGGAATGCCACATGAGGGCTATGCCGACTTCATCATGAATGATGGACCTAGATTCCACTCAGACATGCTCGTTAGCGAGCTCGCCGAGCGCGACACTCGAGCCATCGAGGCAAGTATCGTTAGCTCAACCCCTCTGGTTGTGGAAACTGTGAACGGGGTGATGCATAAAACATGGCCGACCCCTATCGAGCCCAATAGGGCTCGGGGGCTCGAGCCGTCCGACGTAAACTCAGGAATCCAACTGACTAGGGTTCGAAGGCTGGCCCGCAAAGGGCTCGAGGCCACCTCGTGTCAAACAGAGCCAGGGGAGAAAACACAGATGAACCCTAGTGGCCCTTGCCCGACCCCACTCAAAAGCAGACAGGGTCATCTTGACCTTATCGTTCGATCCTAACCTTGAGCCAAGCCCACAGAATCCCCATCGATAGGAGGCCAGTGGGCCACCTGAGTCGTTCTCCAGAACGACTCGGGCATCTGCCGAGAGGTGGGTTAAGGAGCAGTGGAATACCATATGAGGGCTATGCCGACCCTGTCATGAATGACGGACCTAGATTCCACTCGGACATGCCCGTTAGCGAGCTCACCGAGCATGTCACTAAAGCCATCAAGGCAAGTAATGTTAGCTCAACCCCTCCGGTTGCGAAAACCGCGGACGGGGCGACGATCACAAAGATGAGCCGACCCTCGACCGGACCCCCACTACGCGCGGGGGCTCGAGGAAAGTTGTACTCGCAAGGAGACCGAATGCGCAGTTGCAAAACGATGGCTCAGATCCTAGGAAGGGGGTACATGTGATAACTAAGAATAACATTTCTAAAACAAGAGACACTTTCCCCTACTAGTTTTGCTATCCTCTCCTCAATCTTTAGTGACACCTAACCATAGCAACGGCAAGGGGTCAGGTCTCTCTTGGGGGCTGATAAGGGTATATATATACCCTACCCTTTCTGAAATAGTCGTCGTGCCTGACCCCTTCCTCATGTTAAAAAACCTAGTGGCAAGGTGTGCAGAAGCGAATGACTGAGTAAGGCTGTTCGGACTGCAAGAAACCTAAGCCCTAGCAGCTACGGCACTCTTGCTTACTAGCGTGATCAAAGTTTCCCGCCTACGCCTCGAACTCTATGATCTTAACAAACGGAAGGGTCGGAACGCATTAACCCCTTTTTCACACATAAAAAGGGAGAAAAAACAAATTTGTTCGCACCGAAAGAAAAGAATAGACTTGTTCGAACAAAACACAGGGATCGGAACTTGTCCGATTATTACAAAAATGATCATCTGACCTATCTAACTAACTAGCCCCTCTGAGGGAGAACTATGTCTTCTATCCTGTCCGCTAGGTCCTGTGAAAGGGGAGCCACCGCCGCTTCCATTTCCTCTAGCTCATGGACTTCATAGCCAGGCACGTAGCCGTGGCTCATCGCCTCTAGATCAATGCTGTCCCCATAATGAGAATGATCAATCACGAAGCATTGATTGACCCCGGCGCATAGGGCATTCCTCTCGAGCTGGCGCACCTGAGCCATGATCTCGATGGCATGGGCCACAAGCGAGCTGGTCCCCTCTAACCGCACCACCTCAAGGTCATCACAGACCACTCTGAGGGCAGCGCTCAGGATACCGAGCTCGTCGCTCTCCGCCTGACGGTTCCTCCTCTCCTCGGCAAGATCCATAGCCAGCCCAGCAGAAATGCTCTTGGCCTCCAGCTTCTGGGTCATCGCACTTTCAAGCTTGGCCTGGAGGGAGCCGACCTTCTACTGCGCTTGGTCGCGGTCTTGGCAGTCCAGGTCACGCTCTCAAAAAGCCTGGTCGCGCTCCTTGCGAGCCACGCCACATTCCGAGCGGAGCCTCTCTGAGGTTTAGAGCAGCTCATCCTGCTCCTTGGGCAGCCGAGCGACCACCATGGCATCCAGGCTCGCCCTCTTCTCTAGGGCCGTGAGCTTCTCCTCAGCCCCTAGCTTCAGATCCCTTTCCTTCTCAACCTCAGCCAGAAGGTCAAGGATCCGCTGGCAGGGCTCGACATCCATTTGGAGCAACTCATCCCTCTCCTTCCTAACCCTGGCGGCTTCCTCATTGTCCATCCGCGACCTTGCCGATAGGGCCTTGAACGCTTTCTCGGCCTCATTAGCATCCCGATGGGCCTCGGCCACCCACGACCGAAGATTGTCTGCCTTCTCAGCGAGGGGAGTCAGCTCAGCCACCCACTGCTAGGCGGCGACAAGCTGAGCTGTTACCTCCCCGCGTAGTCACGCGTCCTCGACGAGGCAGTTCCAGGCCTCCTTCTATTGATGAAGGAACCGAGATTTCCCCCAGCTGTGAGCTATGAGGGACTATAGGAAGACGATGGTCAGGATACAAAAAATAGAAAAAGGAAGATAAGGGCAAGAAGCAGGATCAAGCAATACCCGTCCAAAGGGAACAAGAACATCGCACAATGAGCCCATAGAGTGGTTCAGGGCTTCGAGCACGGACACGATCCCTATGTCGAGGCTCTCCCGCTCTATGCTCTCTACGACGGCGTCGAGGGTGAAAAGCATCGACGTCGGATCCTGCGGATCTGCCCACTAGAGTAGGAGCTCACCCCACGTGGGTGAGTCGCTGCCCACTGACGTCAGGGCCAGGGATGACTCCCCACCAGCTCCAAGCACCACCGACCCCTCTCGCCGTTATGTCCCCGCCGAGGCCCCCTCCGGCGATGACAGGGGTCAGCGATGCGGACGCCAACCTCTCGCCCAGCACCACGACTCCTGAGGACCCCTCGGCCGCGTCCCCCTCTGTCCGGCCCATGCCAGGCGCCGTCGCTTGGGCCGCCGGTGGCATGGGTCGCATCGGTGCCTCAGGTACCGCTATGGTTGTGCCCGTCTATGACCCATCTATCACAGCCGCCGCCACCTCCACCTGCATTGGAGGGGTCATGACCGGCTGCGTCGTGCCCACCATGGTCAGCGCCATGAGCGCGGTTGGCAGCCCCATCCACCCCACCATCAGCAGCGGTATCACGGCCATCACTGGCTGCTCCACGACCTCCGAAGATGCCCCTTGAGCCCCCGCGTCCGCCCGTCCCACCGAGAGCACGGGCACCACCATGGGCGGCGTCCGACTGACCGACGATGTGGTCACACTGGCGCCGCTCCCACCCGAAATGGGCATGACACCAGCCGATGGCTGCCACCTCGATTGGAGCATGATGCTCTTCTTCGGTGCCAGCGCTAAAGGATTCCGCTGCCTATCAACGCTGCAAGGGAAGAAAAACATAGGTCACGATGAAATCCAATCAAAACAGAGGAACTGATAACTGACATTAGCGCCATCGGGCAGCAGATGCATTTGGGGGGTGAACCCCCCAACCCTCGCTCTGCCTCATTGTAATGAGGCCGTTTCGAGCCCGCCCCCTGCTCCTAGGTAGAGGGGCTCGCTCCCCTTGGCTCTTGAGGCGCAATGGCAAAGCCACCCACCTCCGCTGGCACCTCGGGCGCGATGACAGATCCGTTCGCCTCTGATGGCTCCTAGGGCAGGCCAATGGTATGGCCTGCCTTCGCCGGCTCCCTAGATGTACCCTCCCCTCCATGGAATGGGAAGGGTCCCAACGCCTACAAGGATGAACTGATACCTGTCAGTGCATCCTCGTTTCTAGGTTGTCCCACTCGATATCGTCGGCTACCTCGCCGTCGTCTCCATTGTCATTATCATCATCACTGTCAGTGTCCTCCCCTCGTTCCCAGGCCTGTAGCTTCCACTGCTTCTTCCTCTTCTTGTCCTCCTTCGCCTTCCTTAGCCGCTCGCCCTCGGCACGATTCGCCATCCTCATGGCTAAATCCCTCGGCAATGGCGTTGGGTGATCCATGAGGACAAGGTCCCTCGGCTGGTCCCGCCCCTCTCAAAGTTAGTATCAAGGGGTTGGGAAATCAATTGAAGGGAAGGCAAGAGAAAGGGAAACTTACGAAGACGACGTAACCTGGCTTCGATCGCATCGGAGGATGCCCCCGCACCGGGTAAACGAAGTCGAGGGCGGCACCCGCGTCGTCCCGCAAAGGCTCCATCGCCTCCTTGATGTGTTGCGTGATCTCAGAGTTGGGGAGCGTCCCCATGGCGAGTGTCATTCTATCGAACGATGCCTCAGGTGCCATCGCATATAGCGGGAGCACGCACATCATCAATGGTGATACCCTCCTTGCGTGGTAAGCCCCGATGATGCCCGACCCCTTCAGGTCATTCTCCTTCTAGATGTGGGTGACGGCGATGTGGTCTCGGATCTTCTTCTTGTCCTTCTCCAGAACACCCCACTTCCTCCACTGCTCTAGGGCCTCTTTGATCAGGCGCCCGGTGAACTCTGGTAGAGGGGCGGCGGCGTCGTTCTTGAGGTAGAACCACTACAAGTGCCACCCCTTGTTGGACGTCGAAAGCCGCATGGACAGGTACTTGCCGACCCGATTGTTCCAAAGTTGGATGCCGGCACACCCCATCGGCATGTGCAGCTCCTGCCTGCCGCTTTTCTCCCTCTTCTTCTGGAGGGTGACGTTGAAGAAGTTCCTACATAAGTCAAAGTGCGGGTTGATCCCTAGGAATCCTTCACACAGCACGACAAACGCTGTCATGTGCTAGATCCCGTTGGGATTGAGATGCTGCAGCTCGATCTTGTAGTAGTGCAGCAGCCCTCGAAGGAATTTGTGGGCGGGGGTCGCGAGGCCACGCTCGTGGAAGTGGGCGAACGACACCACGTAGCCGTTAGGCAGTGATGGAAAATCCTCATCGCCGGGCAGCAACCACTCCTCGGTCGAGGTCCGTGCGCGGAGAAGACCACAATGGATGAGGCCCTCCATACACTAGAAGGTGATGTCAGAACGGCACCACGGATCAATCCATTGGAGGTGGGGGCGGATGGATGCAGGCTCAATGGCGGCGGAGATGTGGAGGTAGGAAACCTAAGCGATGGCGGTGGCGGCGTGGCTGCGGAGGCAAGGATGCAGGCGTGCGTATGAAACCCGGGGGGGCAACCCTTTGGTTTTATAGCGGCAATGGGTGCGAGGAAACCAACCGCTCACCTAGATCTCCGTGCCTGCCATGACCTACCACCACGTCTCGCCGCGGGCCGTGCGCACGCAACCTATGTCCGTTCCCTCGGAAAACTCGCTAGACATTTTGCCTCCCCGAATGGACCACGACCTATCATAGGTAAAAGGGATACAGAGCTAAAAATGCTCCTATAGCCCATCTAGGCCCAGGAGTTCAAAGCTTAGCCCACCGATGGGTTCGACAACCGCTCCGGGCACCATTAGAGTGAGGGGTGGAAAGGGATGGGCCTGCTAGCGGCCAGAACCTAGGCACACGAGCGCTGCGGGCATCTCGGCCCACGTTCGAGTCTTAGCCAGATATGATCCATGGTTTTTCCTCAAAGAAAGGCAGAGAGCCCTCGGGACCGGTCGAATGGACTCGAGAACTATATGGATAGAACGCTGAGAATCTGGAGTCGGTCACCAAGCTGACCCAAGCTAGATCCCCACGAACAGGATGCTGGGGCCCCACTTGAACTAGCACATTAATAGCTCACCGAGCACCATGATTCGTCCATAGAGGAAAATCATGGCATGGCTCGGCCCCCTCGTTTTTATCAGAAAAAATGCTTGAGGGAAGACGATCAAAAAGACGAGTCGACCCTTGACCGGACCCCTGCTACAGGTGGGGGCTCTGGGAAAGTTGGATTCGCAAAGAAGACCAAACATGAAGTCACAGAATGATAGACCCCCGAAGGGTCCGATCACAATGAAAGGGAATCGCCGTCCTCAGGACACGCCGTGGGCGAAAAAAGATGGCCAAGGCCCTCAGAGTCCTATTCAGAAAAACCTCCAATGGAGTATTCTACTCTTTCAAAGGCTCAGGGGCTACTATCGGGGACCAATACTAGGGTACCCAAAGACGAGGAGCTAATGACCATCAACATTGATTCATCCAAGCAGTAAAGAGCACGACTATAGCTCCAACCGACCCCAGCACCTAAGCTTCGACTCGCCCGACCTCTGGGGGCGGGCTCCACCTTGCCCGACCTCTAGGGGTGGGTGTAACACCCTAGGTGTTAGCCTTGCATAAATTGACTTGCATTGCATGAGCATGGGCATCAAGCATTCCTATTTAAGCTTTTACAATTGAAACATATGCAACATTGCTTGTTATTTCATGTTTCTTTGTATCTATGCATATGATCATGAGTGAATACATGTAAATGGTTGATGTGAGTCACTAAAACATCATAGCTATACTTAGGATAACTAATGGAACATAGTTCATGAAGGTCACCTTGCATGATCAAGTACTCAAGTGATGTTGTGGACCTGGATAGCTCTATGTGTAACCAATGCATGAAATGATTGTGTGACCTTACAAATAGCTTAGACATGTTTAAAATATCATTATGAACAACTTTGGTATTCATGGTTAAGGGTAATTTGGTCACTAAGCCAAAGTTTAAGTGTATACCATCATTTGAATGTAGCATGTTTGACCAAGTTTGAACTATGTGCTAGAGACTTTGCATGGAGGTGGTCACTAAAGCAAAGTTGTAGTATTTGTCAAGAGGAACAACCTTTATTTTTAGGTCATAGACTGGTTTAGCTCCTTACATGCTTGAATTAGGCTCACAAGAATCATCAATTCCCTGTTTTCAACACTTGGCAAAATTTGTCTAAGTCATGTGCACTGACAGTTTGGTCGCGTCGACTTTGGGAGGATATAACTCGGTTTTGGTTGCGAGTTAGCACACAATTCTTTAAGAGAAAATGGACCTGGTACATAAGTCTGCAAATTCCGTTTAGGCCATTTGCAATATGGAGCTATGGTTTATCTGTTAGGTCGTCTCGAAAACACGCTGTCAGGTCGTAATCGCGAACACTGACGTCTGAATCGCCCATTCTTCGGTGGCCGACCGGCTTCAGATGCTGACCGCCACGTGGACGCGAGGATGGTCGCGCGTCGCCGGCGTCCTGCCCAGCGCAGCTGTGTCGGGCCCGAGCGCGCCCTTATCACCCCATCACTCGCCCGTGACGCCCGCATTCCCATTTTGCATTTCACTGTCTCCTCCTTCGCCGTCCACAGCAGCCGCCGTAGCACCCAGCTTTTGCCGTCGCCCTTCCCGGCGCCAGCTCGCTCCACCTCGCTCATTCGCCACCGCAGCGACCCCAACGTACTCCCAGCGTACCACCGCATCGTATTTCCTCGCTCCCCACGCACGGTGAGGCCTCCGTGCTGCGTTTGGCTTCGCCGGCGTTCCGCCACCGAGCCCATCACCGTGGCTGGGACGCCTCCGTCCACCATTCCCTGTGTTAGCTTGTGCGCTAGGTTCGCCAGGGTTAGTAGATGCTCGTCCGAGCTTTAGCTTGAGTCACCGTGGTCACCGCCGGCGTAGCGCCGTCGACCCACACCGCTGAGCCGCCATGGCCGTCGCCGTCGAGCACCGCGTCGCATATCCACCCAAATAACTAGCCTAGCGGGTGCGCAAGGTCGAGAAGGTCACAGTTGTGGAGGTGTCATCGCCGGTGAAGCTCAGCGTCGACGAGCTTTGGCCGCGCAGCGTCGAAGCAACGCCGTGCTCTGTTTTGTTTCGCTGACCGGTGGCGTCAACTGACCAGCGGGTCCTGCCTGTCAGCGACAGAAGTGAAGTAGGCTAGTTCATTTGTTCCTGTTTTTGTATGCAACTTTGAAAATTTATAAGTTGAGCTATAGAGATCCAAAATTTGTGAACCAAATCTTTGAGTGTTCCTTAGGAAGTGTAGTATTTATAAAAAATATAATATTAGCTTTAGTAGTAAAGTTTCTGGAAGATTTAAAATGAAACTTGAAATGTGTTTTTCAATGTATGTAAACTTGTTTAATTTATATCTAGAGTTACAGTACTCCAAAAATTATGAAATTTGTATGGTAGGCTATTCTTGATAAGTATAAGCTCTGGTAAAAATTTGAGGGTCAGTGCATGAATATAATTTTAGTTATAGATTTTTATTTTATGATTAGGTGATCCTTGTGTAAATTTGTTATAAATTATTTATGAATCCAATGCTCATGAAATTTATTGGAGGTTGTCCTAGTACCTTATGGATGCTAAGAAAAATATAAAATCTGATGTTTGACACTTTTCACTAGGGTTTCCTATTTATGTTATTTTAAGCCTTTATGCCTTGTCATTTTTGCATAGGATGTTTTACTTCGTAAAATGGTATGAAACTTTTACAGTAGTCTATTGGTAACACTAGTAAGCCACTGTAAATTTCTGAGAATTTATGATGCACATTTGGTATATGTTTATTATTTGACCTAAGTATCTTAGTAAATAATAAAGGCATTTAAATAAATAGTTTGGACTTTACCATTATGTTTTCTTGAGTATATTTGGTATTCTTGAACTGTTAGTAAACTTGGTGTTGTCAAAATTTGAATGCTTATATGTAGTAGAAATATTGTTGCTTTATAATTCGGGTGAAAAGGGTTTTTGGACAGATTCTGTGATTTGGTATGTTGCATAGTAAAAATGACGTTTACTGTAAAAAATGGTTAATAATAAAGTTGTAGATAACTTCTTCATTTATCTTGTGTTAAAATTTTAGAGCAATAAGCCAAAGGGTTTAGGAATTATAGCTGTTTAAAGTTAGTATCCTAAAATACTTGCTCTCTGGAATTTCTGGACAGCACTGGACTGTTTGTCTGTTTTGGTTAAGATAGAGTGTGAATTAGCTTTTGGTGATTTAGTAAGAGTTGTAGAAAATTTTATAAGCTTTCCAGAATGTCCACAATCATATGATTTCGATATATATAACTCCAGTTATGAGTAAAACAAGCAGCTGCTGTTTTGTGGTGTAGTAAATGAATCGTAAATGTGTTTGATTAAGTAATCAAGAAGAGATATGCACCTACTCAGTAAAATGTGATACACTTGTTATTACTTTAACAACATGCTGTTAAGAATACTTACAAAAATGCATTCATCATGTATCATCACACTATAATTGTCAGCATGTATGCATTCGTAATATCTTATGCCATATTCATGCATCTAGGATCGACAGAGGAGATAACGTTGCTGGAATTCAACGAAGGAGAGGAAGGGGACCAGCAGGAGATTCCTCAAGCCGCAGTTCCCGAAGAAGAGAAGCAGACCCCAGAAGAGCTTCCGGAGTGCCCTGATCACCGTCCCACTTCTTTTTTCTGAAAGGCAAGCCCCGGAGCATTCTAAGTCTCCCAGTGTTTTACAAAATATTATTCGAGTCCTTTATGATTGATGCATTAGGTTATAAGAGTTGGTTGGAACCACTTGATGCATATAAATTCCTTGTCCAAAAATATACCTTTAACCCGGTGTAGGTCCAGGATCGAATATATGCTTAGCCATGCTTAGACCGGTAGAAGTCGGGTGATTTCCTGTCACCTGGGAGATATAGGTGGATACCGAAGCACAGTTGGCTATATTTGCTATCGTGGAAAAGAACCATGAGGTAATGTAAATTGAGGCCGGGCAAAGTCTATGTGTAGGTTGACTCATGTGATTCCGTCTGTGTCGATCAAGGACCGTACCGTTATTGGAACTTCTGACAAGATTGAACGCATGCCTACCACTTAGCTGGCCAGATAACTCGTTCCGACCGTGAAGCCGAGTAGCTCAACTCAGGCCGGGCCCCGTTCTGTTGTGCGCTCCTTGCAGGGAGCCAGACTGAGCCCAAGGGCAGGCTAGGCCTGAACGTCCTGGCATTTGGTGTCCCCGATTGTGCGGCGCGGTACGAACCCACGAAATGTGTACCTGAGTTGTACCAAAGGTGACTCGACGCGACCCCGACGGGGGAAGTGTGGGTTTGTGTTAGGAATAAATTCCCAGCTGGTTGAAATCGATTCGAATCGCCGTCTCTCCCGGATAGTGAGAAACTTGGCTAGCTCCAACATCGTAGTAATTGTATTATGGAATATGATGGTTCGGACAAACATGAAATTACTATACCTGCTATGGTTACTATTGTATGCTTTTAAAATGATATACCACATGTTTGGCACAGGATAGTTGCTAATCTAGAGATGGATAGTTATAATTAACTTGATAACAGAATTATAATTGTATAACTGAGTTAATCGCTTTTTATGCAAAATGTTGTCAAGCTATCCCCACTTATACAGCCTTGCATGATCCTTGGAGTCATTTTATTTCTGGTTTATGACGTGTAAGTCTAGCTGAGTATCTTCTCGTACTCAGGGTTTTATTTCCCATTGTTGCAGATGGCACGGTATATCATGGATATTGCAAGTGTTGCTTCTATCCCGCTGTGGATGAGGAGTAAGCCTTGGGCAGGCTTCTTATTTAATCCTTCTACATGCTTCTGTGGACTGTGATCGTATGTTGGCACTGTATTAAACTATGTTGGCAAATGCTACTTTCAAACTTAATTTGCTTCCGCTATTATCTATCAAACTTGGTTTGTAATAACTTGGTTTCATACTCTGATGATGGAAATGTATCTGTGAACTTTACGTAATATGTGACATGTATGTTGAATCATGTACGATCTTGGTTGTTTGTGGATCGTTTATCGAGACCCGTCGTGGTACTCGACAGACTACCGGGTTTATATGGGCTCAAGTATGATAGTGCGACCGCTTGTGGGCTGCCATTGTACTTGTGTTCTTATAAATTGGTCGGTTCTGCGACAGCGGGCTCCACCTCGCCTGACCCCGAGGCCACCAGCTCCGCCTCTCCTGACCCTGAGGTCACGGGCTCCGCCTTGCCTGACCCTTGGGTTTGCGCTCTGCCTCGCCCGACCCCGAGGCCACAGGCTCCGCCTCGCCCGACCCTTGGGTTTGTGCTCCTCCTCACCCGACCTCTGGGAGAGGGCTCCGCCTCGCTCGACCCTAGGGCCATGGACTCCACCTCGCCCAACCCTGAGGCCACAGGCTTCGCCTCGCCCAACCCCAAGGCCACGGGCCTCGCCTCGCCTGACCCTTAGGGTTGTGCTCCACCTCACCCTACCTCTAGGAGAGGGCTCTGCCTCACCTAACCCCGAGGCCACAGGCTCCGCCTTGATCGATGGGGTCCCATACCGCCACCAACCACTCTAGGTCCAAGCGTATGGGCCTAGGCCAAAACTCTGACACCAGGGAAGAGACTGGCATGCCTCGATGTAACCCATGGCCATGACGTCCCATACCTGAGGATTCACATCAAGAACAGTGTCGGGCGTACCGGTGCTGTTCTGCCTAACCCCCGTATGAACACTGACATGCGTGTTAGCTCGCCACGATGTTCGCTGTGACAGAATGGAATGCCATGACCGGCAGACGGCGCCTACGCATGGCGCTAGTAGGTGGACAGGGCCACGATGTGGAGCTATCCCTATTGACATCTACAAGGTTGGCGGGACCCGCATGAAGGATGAGAAGGACCTGGTGATCCTGAGGGACTTCCTCTCTCTCTCTCTCGTTCTTCTCTTTTCCTCCACTGTAACCCATGCTTTCTCTTGGCCTATAAAAGGGAAAGCAGGGAGTCCCATGAATGGATGGACCAAAAAACAGATCGACCGATAGACGAACCCATCGAACCCCGAACCAATTAGAACATGACACAAGCACACGGCTGAGCAGCGACCGAGCTCTCAGCACCCGTTCACTCCTTCCATCAGAGACTTGGGACCTATCCCTCTCTTGCCCGTTTGTAACCCCTACTACAAACTTTCGGTGCTAGTAACACGAGCAACATCGACGAACTGGACGTAGGGACATTCTGCCCGAACCAGTATAAACCTTGTGTTCTCTAAGCACACCATCCGAGCCAGACGCGCAATATTAGAAATTTACTCATCGGTGGTGACTCGAAACACCGACAAATGCACCCGAAGAATGAACATGACGGAGAAGTCCTGCTCCAAGGACTCAAAACAAGGAGCCCTCGCCGACAAGTAAGTCGGTAGTTATCTCATATTTTATTTTTCAATTAGCACTTTTCAATTGCATTTTCATTTTGAATTTTTCAAGTTAGAATTTCAACAAAACCTTTTCCCTTTTTGCATTTGAGTTTGAGACAAACATTTCACAAAAATTTGAACCAGTTTGGAGGGAAGAGAGGGGTCGACCGACCCCCTTATGATGCCCTTTGTCGTTGTTTTGAAGTGGGGAGCAAGGAGTGACACAGATGGAAACAAAAGAGAAAGGAGATATGGTTAGGGCATGGTCAACTGACCACCCTACCATGGCTATTGGCAGCACTTTGTCCTCCCCCCACTTTGCTTTTGGATCTTGTGTTTTGAACATGTTGGAAATCGGGAAGTGGTAGAAGGAGTAGGTCAGGCAACCCCTCCATGTCCCCTTTGGTCACATCTTTCACACATCTGTTGTTGTCTGGGATCCTAAGCAAATGCTGCTGAGTGGCACGATAGAAGGAGGAGAAGGGGGGTTGACCGACCCCCCCCCCCCATGATGCCACCTGGCTGCCATCTTCTCTGGCTAGAAATAGCCTTGCATAGGGAGCTCATTGCCGCATTGAAACCCCTCGGAAATTCTGAGCTCCCCATCTTCCTCTTCTCTCAAGTTTTGTGAAAGTTCTTCTCAAGCGCATCTCATTAGTTTAGCCACTTAAAGAAAATCCCAAAAATATTTGTAGTTTCTCTCTTGCATTTTAGTTGCATTTTCAAGTTTGTCTTTGCTCTTAAATCACTCTCTCAAGAATGATTGTGGTGGTTCTTGCACCCCGCAAGAACAATTTGTGGAATGTGACTACCCACAAGAACTACTAACACTAGACGACTAACACTAATCACTACAAGGATTTACCCCTGATGCAACGGCCTAAAAGTGTTGCAATATGCCAAAAATGGTTGCAATAGACAAAATTGCAACACAAAAATTTGGTTGGGAGGCGTTGCCACAGTAATTGTGGCCTAAAGTTTGCACCACGGTTCATTTTGGTGTTGCAATAGGTTTTGCCCAATTGCAACACCATGTAGTGTTGTTGCAACACCATGTAGTGTTGCAAGCCATAGTATAAGCAACCACTATGGGTGTTGCAATAGTAACTATTACAACACACCCGGCAACGACAATGGGTGTTGCAATAGACCTTATTGCCACACATCAATAGCTTTGCAATAGATGGACCCGCTATTGCCACACTATCTCTATGGTTGCGATAGGTGGAAGTCTCTATTCCCATGACAAATACTTGATTGCTACAGGTGGCCTCAATATTACCACACTATTTTTGTCGTTGCTATAGGTGAAACCCTTTATTGCCACGACAAATGTTTGGTTGCTAGAGGTGGCCACTCTATTGCCTCACTAAACATTATGGTTGCCATAGGTGGAACCCTCTGTTGCCACGACAAATGTTTGGTTGCTAGAGGTGACCTCTCTATTGCCATGACTAATATTTGGTTGCTATAGTTGGACCCTCTATTGCCACGCTTACTACTGTGTTGCTATAGTTTGGAGACTCTATTGCCATGCCCACTGTCGACACAGAATTTCGTCCCATGCCGAGGACACACGCAGCAAGCCGAAAGGGTCCACTCGATGGAGCAGATCCGCCTAGCTTCAGCGCAAGGGTGGTCGATCCTGCGCAATCCTCCCGAGACGTGCCAGTCAATTTGATCCTGCAATTGATAAGGAAAGAAAGCTTATCAGTAATTAAGGGCGGAACGTGTCGGTGTTGCCAGACAGTCCCGAATGTGTGGCTCTGAGAGCCGATATGAGAGGAAATTGACTAAATAGTCGATTCCAGCATATTCATAAGAATAAATCGATTAAAGCTCATGGGGTTGTGTAAGAAGAATTGGTTGTCATTCAGGATAAACATAATTCGAGCAAAAATTAATCAAAGGCAATAAGATATTAATGATGATTGGTTTAAACTAAGCCAATTATTACAAGTAACCGAACCCCTTTTTATATAAAAAAATAGTTCAACACCACTTAACCATTTAATAAAGATAAATTTAATGAGCATGCTAGATCTTATCTATCGCCATGACCAGTGGGGCATGAGGCAGAATCATGCAGGCCATAGAAACAACAATAGACTCGACGACCCTAACTCATTACTAATATCAGTGGGGCATGAGGCAGAATCATGCAGGCCATAATACAATAATAAGATCATGGGGCTAACATATCTTTCAACTTATCTCTACTTCAATGGTCTCGTAATGTGAACTGTTCGTGAAAGCGCTTGATATCGGCTAAACAGCCGATTCAGGCATAGCGCACAGTTAAGGTCATGCCTTCTCAGGAACGGATCTATCAACTAATGATCCCCACTCCATGGTGCTAATAGTGGGGTGAGAGGCAGAATCCCATAGGCCATGATAACAGGCCATGGAACGGTTCTCGCTAACCGATAGATCTACTCAAGATCGAACATGCCTTAACCGCACGCTATGCACGATTAAGATTGATATGAAACAACCGATAAAAACATAACTCATCGTTTAAGATGTAGATTAGATCAGTTTTAGATTAGCAAACGATGGGTTAAATAAGATATAAGGCCGATCCAGATCAATCTCAATCGGGCAGAGTGATATTGCTGTAATTAGATAAACAATGAAAGCAATAAGCAATATCGGTAACTTAATGAATCTACCAGAGACTGCCATTCAAAGGTAGAGCCGATAACTTGACCTTGATCTAGTTCAAGCAGTGGGGTGTGAGGCAGAATCACATAGGCCATACTTGAACTAGGCAAGAGTCGATAACTAGCCTATACCAGAGTCGCAGTGGGGGTCGACCGGATCGATGCAGCCATACGAACAGAGGTATAAACCATGACGGTACTTACAGACAAGCAGTGGAGGTCGACCGGATCGATGCAGCCGTACTCGCTGAAGAACTCGCCGAGATCTACTGTACTCCTACTCCTAAGGGGTGGCCGGAGCCAAAAAAGTAAATTGACTTGTATTTGACTGATTCTATGTTTTTTACAATAGCCGGGGCTTTGATATTTATACCTGGGGCCTGCGTACGACTCCTATCTAAGCACGACTCATCACAAATTTTGACTCTAAAGAGAACATTCCTAATTTAAGATAACTTGGACTCTAATCTTTCCCTTTTTGTAGAGTCCTACATGTTTTCGTCCTGGTGTCGAGCGTAGCCTCTGTCGTCATCTGCTGGCATTGTACGAAGAAAGCCGATTCCAGTTTTTTGCGTCCGAATTAGCTGTTTCTGATCTGCCCGCAACTGATCCCTTGATGATATGATTTTTGGAACTTCTAGGTCCCTGTGACTTTCCTTCCAAATTTTGGTGTAAACACAAGCCCCCCAATTTTGGGACAAAAGAAATTTTGTTCCAAAATTACCATGTCCGTGCTCCCGATCGGCCTGTGGCCACGGGTAAGGAATCTTGATCTGGGGTCTACTATTCGTCACCGTCCATATCAACTCATGAGCCCATGCTCCAAAACTTTTCAGAGCATTATTACTTCATGGGCGTTTGGATTCATCCTCCCAAGCCGGCTATAAAAATGGCTATCCGACCCTGGTGGGAGCAAACTCAACAATTTAGCCATGTTTCACTTCTATCTTTCTCCTCGGGTGTTTCCGATCTCGCTGGATCCTCCATGGTTTATCCCTTTGCTATGCAGATCTTAAACGGTTAGGAGAATTCTTGTGCATAGGGTGATTGTGTCGCTCATTCTAGCGCCTTGTCGAGCAAGAGAATCAGCTATTGCGGCTAGAAGAAATCTTGTGATATCGCCTGTGTCTTCTCACCATGCTCGCAGAGCTGTTCTAGTGTTTGCAAGGGCTAAAATGTGTCGACACCTTTCCCTTGTTCGTTCTACTAAACGCCCACTAGGAAAGCTACCAGCTTCTTCCCCATAGTTTCCTGATTTATCGAGAAATCGACTGATCACATGCTGGGTGGGTGATTTCTCCTCTTCTTGGTCACAACGTTAGCAATGGGCCAATGTCGACTCGCCTCGCGACGGACTTCGACCTTGTTGGGGCCCGGACTCCCTTCAGTCCAAATAAACTGGATAGGCTGATCTCTGGTAAAATCCTCGGATCCGTTTCAGATCTTTTGTAATTTGAGGAAGCAATGAGTCCGAATCTGTTATCTCTCCGTTATCCGTCTCCTGAACTTCCGGAGTGCCGTTCTGCTTCCGTTTCTAATTCCAAATCCACACCCCTGGCGAAATCTATCTTCTCGCCTTTCTGGGCTATATAAACGGACCTCGGTAGTGGACCTAAGGATAACTCACTTTGCCTCAAACCTCCTGCACCCTTAGCATAGTTCCTGCTTTTCCGTAGGTTAGAGATCATGGAGAACAGCAAGAGGTCTCCTAAGAAGGTCTTCATCGGATCTGCATCATCGCGTCAGCGCCTTCGTCGTTAGGAGAGTATATCCCATGATGCCTCCGCTACCTCGGGGAACAGGGCCGACTCCGTTCGGCCTCCGGGGTCTTCCTTGTCGACGGCTTGCCGCCAACCCCCTTGTCATCAGATGAGGCGGGTTGATAATGACGATCTGCTCGCCTCCATTGATCGGCATGGCCAGAGTCTCACTGAGTGTCTATCCCTCGTAGAATCGGCCCTGGCTATGGTCCGATGCCGATCACCTCCTGCGGCTGATTCGGTGGAGGATAGGTTGGCCGAGGCTGAGGCCAGAATTGTGGGTGAGATACCTGTCGCAACCTCTACTTCTTTTCAATTTTGCCCTCAGGATTCTGATCATCTCCCTTTTGAATTCTTCATATTTGTCCGCCCAACTGGAGAGCCTTCAACTGGCTGCGGAGTACGTGGCAGGATTTGTCAACGCTAGAGGTGTCGTCCCAATAGTTTGCCTGTATGACGTTCCGAATCACGTCAGGGAGGTCGCTCTTCATGATGTCCGTCACGGTGCTGCCGCAGCGTTGGCTGCTGCACAGGCCCATTCTGGCTGCAATCTTCGACTTCTTCCTCATGGTTTCCCAGACGCGATGCACCCCGAGGATCATGAGCGCCTGACTGAGGGCTTCCATGGTGCCGCCAGCTCCGTGGCCTTTAGCACCCTGGCCGATGATATAGTAGGCAAAGTGTTTCCCGGCCCATAACTTGTAATAGGTGGCATTTAGCAAATAATTTCTTCGCCTTGAGTGACTTCTCCTTCGTTTTGTATTCTACACTATACGCATCACTCCATTGGCATAATCGATATGCATCGTACCGGCTTTCACCCCCTTGGGGATTGTTTTCTTGCTAGCAACAATACCCTTCTGGTATCGGCTACCGACGACTGAGCAAATCGGTTGTTAAGTATCAATCCAAACGCTAGGGTAATATTCCTTCAAATATTTCCCATTTGATTGCTCTGCCGAATTTTCTCCTCCTCCCAGCATCTCCAAAATGCGCGCAATGCCTGAGCCGATAAGGTTCCCCCTAATTAGGCGACCATACCGGCTGTCTCGCCTTTTGGTCATCATAAGTGTGTCTTTGCGAGCATTCTTAGATCAGCTGGAGAGGTTAATAGCCCGTGGGAACTGATGCCATTCGACCGGAAATACCGAGAGTGACCCATGGTGCCCTAGACTTGAGATCTGCATGTCATCGTGGATCTTGTGTAGAACCGATCATATTCTCCATTGTTTACTCATGCTTCCTTTTTCGGCTAAAGAGCCGATTTCATACAACCGATCCAGGCCCTTAGTTTAATCAAGTCCGAAAACACGGCTTTTATGAAGAAAACCCCTCGATTTCCTGCCTTTCAATTGCTCAGCGTTGTATTCCCATTGGCATTAGTGAAGTGGCGCTTCGCCTTCCATTAATTGTTGTTGCCTTTTACGTGTCCCGAGGCGCCCGTCCCTTCGCATCAGGTCTTCAAATACCGGTTGGTGGTTTCGGCCTCGAATGCATCTTTACTTGCAACTATTTCTCCACTCTTCTCCGCCCATCGAAACCCTATAGCGGTTCTCTCTCCCCCTTTCATAGATCCAATCGCTCTCCATGGCCGACGAAGAACACCGAGGTAAGCGTGCGGCGGAGGAAATCCCAGAGGAGAGAATGCCAATGAACCAGTGTCTCCGACGCATGAGGTGAGATCGACATTTCTTGTTTATGATGATGAACAGTTCTGATTCACCTATAGGTTTGTTGTGAATGACAGTCTCCGCCCCCTTCCCATGGCCGGTGGGCCTTATGATGCCGCATCTTCTGTACCGGCCTCGTCGTCGGATTCTTCTGATTCCTACAACAGCGATGACGCCCGGCGCTATCTTCATGAGTGGAGGATGGCTCAGAACCATTACTCCGAGGCGACTTGGGAGAACGACCAACTGGAGATTCGCCTTGAGGTTTCCTAGGCCGCCCTTCACGTGGCTGAAGAGGAGGCCAGTGCCGTCTGAGCGTGGCTGGCCGAATCCGACGCCATGGTGGTGGGTAAGATGAATCCCATGATGGCTTTTGTTTTGACTTCCATTATCTTCATCTTGACCATCTTCTTGTTCTTGTGATTGTCAACCTTGACAGCACAGTTGGAATCTCTCCAACTGGTGGCGAACGCGGCCTTGGATGCTGTCAATGCCCGGGGTTCCTCCATCGACGCTCGTCTCCAAGACGTCCCGGTCCACGTTCGGGAGATCGCCCTCCATGGCGTTCATCATGGTGCGGCGGTGGCGCTAACCGCGGCACAAGTCCAAACGGGGTACGAGCTCCACGCCATGGAAACAGGTTTCCCAATGGGCGATGGCCCTAAGGAGCACGAGGACTTGCTTGAAGAATTCACCATTGCAGCGGAGGCCATAGTAGACATCACATCCGCACAGGATGTGGTGAACAAGGTCTTTGATTAGTTTGTACTTAGGGTGATCCTGATGAACAAAGACTCCTGTTCCTCTATGAACATGTTTCGATGCAGCGTCCTTGCATATGATTCTTTTTGCTTTTGTTTTTGCTCTGTAGGCGATACATATCGTATCGGCTTTTATTGTCTTTGAAGATTTTCATTTCGAACTAGAGGCGATACCCTTACGGTACCGGCTATTAGAGCCGAGAATGAATCGGCTATCGAAGGTTGCCCAGGTGTCAGGATAATGTGCCATAGAAACTTTCACATCAAAAGTCGAACGAACAATCAACCCAGCTCGAACATCCTGTTAAGTGAAACATAACTTCTTCAAATCCATTAATTCCGAATTCACCGCCTTATCTAGCATTCATATATCGGCCTAAACCTCATAACTAATGTTTGTTTTCCTCTTTTCCAATGGCCGAAGTGAAGCCGTAACCCTTTTTACTAAAATAAACTCTTAGAGCCGATCGCTTGCATCGGCTATTGGCTTTCATTGCTGATCTTAATGAAGCCTCCTTCCCAAGACTTGCCAGAAAAACACTCGAAATCTCCTAGTTCCCAAAAGACTGGACCGGCTATTGCGATGCTTACGGACTCATCAGCACGAACCAGTTCAACATCATCTCCATGCCACTGAATTAAACACTGATGCATGGTCGATGGTATACAGCAATTCGCATGAATCCAATCACGACCGAGGAGCAAACTATATGACCCCTTTCCATCAATGACGAAGAATGTGGTGAGCAAAGTCTTGCTTCCAATTGTTAGTTCGACGTTTATTGCCCCTCGGGTCTTAGACGTGTTACCTCTGAAGTCCCTGAGCATCATGTCGGTTTCCAACAGATCTTCTGGTCCTTTGCCAAGCTTACGAAAAGTAGTATAAGGCATAAGATTGACAGATGCACCTCCGTCTACCAACATCTTGCTCATCGGTTTTCCATCAACAAGACCTTTCATATACAACGCCTTCAAGTGCCGATGCTTGACTGGCTTATCAAATATCGCTTGCTGTACAACCGTTAACTTGGCAACCATCTCCTCATACTCTGATTCATCGAAGTCTGAATAAACTTCCTGATCTGCCGGAGCTCTAAATTCTGATGGAAACAAAAAAGCCATTTGAATATTAGCCGATGGTTGCCTTCTATCGGCTGTTTGCTTGGTACGCCATACTTGGGGTTTACCGGATGCCTGAGCATGTTCTAACTCTCTATTCCTTAGGCGCCGCACCCTTCTCTTCTGGCTTCTTGTCAATCCTCCGGGGCACCATTGGCCTTCCTGCCAAATGTATTCTTCCTTGTTGCTTTCTTCTTCATGATCGGCCCAGCCTTGGTCAATGACTCTTTTTCCCAACCGATCATGAACACTTTTATTTTTTAAGCATCGATCCATGTTATTATGATGATGTGCGTCCTGGGCATGGATAGACCGGCAGTTGATTTGAGATTGCCTAAATTCCCAATACTGATTGCTGCATTCTGGGCAATTATGTCTAGTAGGCAATTTCAAACCTTCGTTCCAGCAGTATCTAAAGAAAGGACAATCCCAGTGCGATTCGGCTTGTCTCTTTTCATACCTCTCTTCTTCTAGTTGACGCTGGTATTCTTGATCCTCTAACCATCGCTGATGATTCTTTTCTTTCTGCCGCTGCCATTTATTCAACAAAATTCGAGATGTAACTCGTGGCCTTGTTACTCCATCCTTTGATGTTTCCTCTTGTTCATATCGGCTCTTTTGCTGATCACGACGTTTCCTAATTTCTCTGTATTCATCAGCCGATATTTGCATCTTGGGGTCAACTGTTCCAGCTTCTCTTGATTTGGCCGATGTTAGAACCTTAGTTTTTCCTTTGAATAGCCCGACATCAACCATATTTTGATCTCTTGGGAAAGGATTATCATCAACTTTCATCTTCCGAGGCGTATCAAACTTGAGTCTCCCTTGCTGAATAGCCCTCTGTATATGTTGCCGAAAAATCCTGCACTCATTAGTGGAATGAGAAGTAGCATTATGGAACTTGCAGAACTTCTTATTCTTCAACTGTTCAAGGGGCAATATGACATGACCATTGGGCAACTTGATCTGCCCCTTCTCAAGCAAGAAATCGAAGAGCTTGTCCGATTTAGTAACATCAAAGTCATAACTCTCCTCGACTCCTCTTCCCCAAGGATTTGGCACCATCACTGTCTTCTTGCCCCAATTCCATTCAGCTGCAACAACCTCTTCTTCTTCATCTTCATAGTCGTCATCGACTGAATATGGATCGTAAGCTTCGGCCACTGAGGTACTCCTCTAGAATCGGGTATCTCTGCGTATGATCTGGAATTGGCTATTAAGCGCTGCCACTCGTTGAGCCAATTGACCCAAGTTGTCAAATTCCTGTCCCAACAGTTTCTCTTTCCACATCGGCAGCATCCTTTAACGGCTAAGGCAGCTAGTTGATCATCGGCCAAGTTCAAGGAGAAGCACAGGTTCCTGGTTTCTTGAAACCTTTGAAGAAATTCAATGCCCAATTCATTAGTCCTCTGTCTTATGGTTGTCAGATCAGTAATATTCTTTTCTCCAGTCCCAGTGTAAAAATATGTATGAAACTTCTTCTCCAGGTCAGCCCAATTGGCGATGGAATTGACTGGCAATGATGAAAACCAAGTGAAGGCTGACCCTGATAAGGATAAGGAGAAGAAACAAACTCGATGGGCGTCTTCAACTGATGCTTTACCCAACTGTGTAAGATACCGACTGACATGTTCTATTGTACTTGTACTATCTTGACCAGTGAACTTGGCGAACTCTGGAAGCCTGTAATTTGTAGGAAGAGCGACCAAATCATACCACTCTGGATATGGGCGTTTGTACAAAAAGGTCAGCCCCTTTGGCTTCAGACCGAACTGATTTTTCATCATCTCGGTCACCTTCAGCAACAACTCGTCAGCTTGCGAATTTGGATTCCTCGGTATTTGCTGACCCATCTATGGATTGAAATCCCGTGTGCCTTGATATCCTGGATTCGGTATCATGTGGAGAGTGTTATAATCTGCGCCATAGTGATACCCTTGTGGAATCTCAATATGCTGGGTCCTCTGCTGGCTTACTGCTTGAAGTCTCTGATTGTAGACATGGGGATCTATATCTCTATGGATCCTTTGAATCGACGGTGCTATTTTCTAAGCTGATGATGGTATGTGGCCTGATGTGTCGAAATTAATTATCTGGTTCTGATTCTGCCCCGCTGGCTGTTGCACATGCTGTATCGACGGTCCAGTACTGTACTGTGTCTGATTTGTAGTAGTATCTTGAGCTTGTTCAGATGAACCTTGAAGTGCCTGGACGTCATTATTACCAGCTGGTGCTGCTCCTTGATGGCTGGTACCGACTTGATTAGTCCCTTGGGTCGACGGATCTGGAATGTTGTAACAAATCGATCCAACCTGACCAACTGGAATTCCATGGATCGCCTCTTTCACGGCGTTGTGAAATGCGTCAACGAAAGCTTCATTGCGGCTTGATAAAGCATCACGAACAGATTTGTCTATGGCTTCCGTAAAGAAACGTCTTTCTTCAGCTTCGATCATATCTGTCTGCCCGTGTAGTAGAACTCTTGGTAGTGGAAATTTCTGAATAATGGTGTTGTCACGTGTTTTGGTGTAGGACAATAAACACTTCTTCTAAAATTCCTCTGTGGCTTTGTTGAAGGTATCCTTATCTTCATCAGGTAGGTCTTCATAATGTACCATAAGGATGTTGTCGTTGTTGTGAATCACCATGACGATTGTGGTGTCCCACCGAGCGTGCCAGAAACGTGTCTCGACACGGAATTTCGTCCCGTGCCGAGGACACACGCAGCAAGCCGGAAGGGTCCGCTCGATGGAGCAGATCCGCCTAGCTTCAGCGCAAGGGTGGTCGATCCTGCGCAATCCTCCCAAGACGTGTCAGTCAATTTGACCCTGCAATTGACAAGGAAAAAAAAGCTTATCAGTAATTAAGGGTGGAACGTGCCGGTGTTACCAGACAGTCCCGAATATGCGGCTCTGAGGGCCGATACGAGAGGAAATCGACTAAATAGTCGATTCCAGCATATTCATAAGAATAAATTGATTAAAGCTCATGGGGTTGTGTAAGAAGAATCGGTTGTCATTCAGGATAAACATAATTCGAGCAAAAATTAATCAAAGGTAATAAGATATTAATTTTTTTGAACAATATATGATGAATGAAGCATTTAGACATTCATTAAACCAAAACATGATTTGTTTGTACAAATCATTAATGAAACCATCTAATGTCAAACTAAACTTAACACATGCACAGCTCAAACACATAAGGTATCTAACACACTTGTTTGATCACATCCAAATGTAATGAGCTATCTAAACTGCACCAAAGGTTGGCTTGACGTTGACCATCCCATCACTCGTGCGCTCCACTCAAACTTTAGGTTCCTCCTGAAAAGAATCATTAACATTAGTATATGCATCACGAAACTAAAATTGTAATATTTTTCGAATCGTAAACTAAAGACTAATAGGTTTGCAAATTTGCAGATTCATTCAAAAATAAAATTACTATATGATCATTTTTTTCCTTACAACAATGGCAATGTATTTTGCTATCAGCTGCTGGGCTTAATGGAATGTATCCAACATCAATAATAATTTGCAATAAGAATGTAGAGATGATCTAAATTAGTAGAAATCAACTGCTTAGCTTAATAATGGAATGACTCCAAATTCGCCATGTGCTACAGCAATGAATCAGTGAAACTTAAATGAATGGAAATAAATTAGAAGCCAACACAACTAACCTACACTATCTGCAGGATCAAATGTTCACTCTGATTGCTCACAGTGAACAAGCTATAGTACACAGGAAGTGAAGTACTAAAGGCAACATGCAAAATAGTAACATTAAATAAAATATATAAAATATGGAACAAGTAAGCTACTAAGGTGGTTCCACAGTGAATTGTATTAGTACTCTTCACTTTATTATTGAAAAGTCTTCCTGAATAAAAACTGTCATCTTCCATAGAAAAGCAAGACTACCATAAATTTGCCTCGGACAGCAAAGTAACTATCATGAACATTCCTAGAGTGATCTACAGACCCTTCCATTTCATATGTCATGTTACCACCAAAACCAGAGTGCTATTCATGGAGGGATCTCCTCTGTTTATTTCAAAGGCTAATTTTTGCTATCTTGCACAAGGGAAAATATGTTACTGGGAACATACTGTTCGCAAACATGTTTATGTTGTTTGTTCTTGTTCTATCTTAACACAACAAAACATATACGTATTAAAAATTTCATGTCAGATTGGTATGCTAACAAAAGTATTACAGATCCATTGATGTAGTGTGAGTATAACCACGGGGTGCAGACAGAACAGTTACTAAGTATAGTATCTTGTTTTACTAGCATAAACTTTGCACATTAACCTAGAAACAAAAAGTTCTTCCTATAGAAGCTATTATTACCTGAATATTGACTATATCTTCGTACCCAATGCTTATATCTGCCACAAGAACCTGAAGATTCATGAAGAAATAAAATTAGTGTTAATTGTACAAGGGTACCAAGAAGCTTGGTGCCTTATGTTGGCAGCGGCTTTCTGTTTACATGACCCAGAGCAAGGAAGCCTTGCACTGTGTACATGAGATGCAGCTTCCTGCATACATGCTTGCTGTTCAGATGCCTGCTGCTTCCTGTTTCCTACATGCTGCTGCCTACATGCCTTCATATGCTGACAGCGCAAACATGTGAAGGACATGCTCTTTGTGCACAGAAATTAGCACTGAAAATATGATCAAGTATCCATGTCAGCTCCGAGAATACAAGCTAAAAAAATTATGACTGATTACTATGGCAATACCAAATGGTCACTACTGCTATATGCATCAGACAATAATTGCAGTAGCTACTGTATGCATCAGGCAACGTAATTAGTAAAGGCATAACAGTATGTCAGCAGACAGCAGGTTCAGCAAGTTTTGCTGATGAAATTAGGACTGCTTATTCATGCACAGAAATTAGCACTGAAATTTGCATCAGATCAAAACAGTTCAAATATTGGGTCAATCAAATGGAGCAAATTATTATTGGACTGCAAGGTCATAACATTGTTGGCTATAGTTAATGGTGTCATTGTCGCGAGCTATAAATAAATTAGCTAAAGAAATGCTGACACCAATCTTTGTGACAAAATAAACCTACCTACATTTATGTAATTTGCAGACTATGGTTAGAACAAGTCAGTCCACCATCAATCACCAATAGTAAAAATAATAAAGATATAGACATTATCAATCTTGTGGTCACAAACGTTATCCTCGTGATAAAATATTGAGCTGATTTCCCATGGCCTTCAACCTGACAACCTGTAAGTGTTACTGAGAATTAACCTATTGTTTGGCTTACATGTAAACTTGATTATAGTAAAAAAAAAGATTCACAGATGGTATGCATATTCAATCGTGAAAAGAAATCTTAAAGAAAAAGAGTCTCGTTCAGTCCTTCTTGAACGAATGAACCACTCTATCAATATTCAATATGTATTGAAAGGCAAGCATTTCACATTGATAATAAAACAGCAATGCAATATCCAGGGAAAGTGATTTACCACATGTATAAGCACCACCTCTGTGACTGTACATTTAATCCTACTGCTAATTCCATTACTTTGGTACGGGAGACTCGGAGATGGTGAACTTACCCCATCCAGCAAGTATGCATGTCCTTGTAGTTCTTGGTTGTTGAAGTCAACCTCCGCTTGGGCCATCGCCAAATCAGTTCCCACTGATGCAAGACCGAGCGTCCCCGGCCGGGCGTTGGCCTGTGCCCTCCGCGTCACCCAACCTCATGCCCATGTGGGCGACCGTGTTCTCGTCCGTGGCCTGCGCACCGCTGCCGCCTGTCAACCGCTGCACGCCAGAGCGCCGGCGTTACCTAGGTTGCGGCTATGTCTGCAGCCCTGCACCAGCGGTCAGGTCTCCGACGACGCCTCCATGGTCGATCTAGGGTTTGGATTTGGATGTGCTAGATTCGGTGAGGTATGGTGGACGCTGGACGGTGGATGTGGGAGTTTTGTGGACCAACGGCCTTGTATCATGTATCGATCTGATGCAGAGGATCTCCGGCGGCGGGGACTCTGGAGCTTGCTCCATGGCCGCGGTGAGAGCGGAAAAAGGGGGACGAGACAGTGAATTTTATCAGGCGATGAAAGGGCATGCCGGCGGAGGATGTGGCCGGAGGGAGGAAGGAAATCGCCGACGCCGGCGCTCGTGGATGTGCCAGACCCAGAACTGCTGTTGACCAGATGAGAGCGGTGGCAGAGATAGGGTCAGCGCGGGGTACGTGTTTTAGGCCGGCTCGGCTGCAAGCCTGCAACCGAAGGCGGGAGGGAAAAAATGGAAACCGAGGGTGGGAGGGAAAATTTTGGATCAAAAGTTTTGACGGTACCGTTTCCTCTTAACTTAATTAAAGTTTTGAGCTAATTAATATCTATATATATTTCTTCAACTTTTATTTAGATAAAGGTGAATTTAACAATTGATCACCGAGCTTGATATTTTTGCTCCTGCTTTAGAGGCCAATTATTATTTTACCTTTATTTTTTTAATCCGAAGTCATCATTGGCCCGTTGTAGACTATATTAGATAGACCAAATAAATGAATTAATAAAAATATAAATATAAGATAAAAGATGATACTAACACCTGATCTATTCAGGACCTCCTAGCTTCCGTTGATGGTTGATTATGAAAAGTAAAGTCCACCGGTGGTTCTTGAACTTGTTCGACTATGTCATTCTAATCCCTAAACTCGTAAATATACGTTTAGACTCTCAAACTTGTTCACTTATGTTATATGGGTCTCTAAAGTCGTAAATCTTCCATATAGGTCCTCAAAATTGTTTGGCTATATCATCCTGATCCCTAAACTTGCAAATCACCTATTTAAGTCCTCAAACTTGTTCAGAGTGTCATCCGGTCCCTAAATCGCAAATCACTCATTCAGATGCTCAATCTATATTTGTGTCTTAGAGCTAATCTAAATGGGTCTTGATCCATACTGGTATGCTGACATGTGGGGCCCACATGTCAGCTTCATCTTCCTTCTCCATCCTCTCTATCCCTGAGCTCCATCTCCTCCCTAGTGAGTTCATGGCTCTGGTCAAACAAAGCTTGAGAGAGACAGCTGGGTTTGGTAGCGACATAGCTGGGGTTGGCGCATCTGGAGGCTTGAGGTGGTACGACCATGACCATAAAACCCATGGAGATGTCCCTGCATACGGACGTAGGTCTAGACCCGTTTAGATAAGCTCTAAGACCCAAACATAGGTTGAGGATCCTAACAGGTGATTTGCGAGTTTAGGGATTAGGATGTCACAACAGAACAAGTTTAAGGACTTAAATGGCCCGAACGGGTGATTTGCGAGTTTAGGAATCAGGATGTCACAACTGAACAAGTTTGAGGACCTAAATGGCTGACTTGCAAGTTTAGAGATTGGGATGACACGGCCGGACAAGGTTGAGGACCTAAATGGATATTTAAAAGTTTCGGGACCAAGAAGACACAAATAAACAAGTTTGAGGACTCAAATAGGTGATTTACGAGTTTAGAGACCAAGATGACACAACTGAACAAGTTTGAGGACTGCCAGTAGACTTTACTCATGATTAAATATAGATACGTGACATGTTAAAATTTGCTTAATGTGAAATGTTTGCAATTTTATCATATATTTTTTAAATGTTATTTAAATTTTTGATGTCAAAATAGAGGTTAACATCATGAGTACTCGACAGCATTGAGATTTCACCGTCTCTTAGTTCATTTTGAGAAAGATAGATATAAGTAGTTCATTACTAGAACGCACGAAGAAACGGAAATCGATCAAAGCTCTACCAAATGAGGCTTAGCTAAAGGAACCCACTAGTCAGATACTCAGATGGCTAATCCCGCGGTCATCTATCATATGTTTATTTGTTTATACAAAAGATTTAATTATATATGGCTTTACTGAATTAATTTGAAATTCTTATCTTAACAATATAAAACGGGACTAAAAATCACGTTTCCCACTCATCCTTTTTGCTAATTTTTTCTAAGCGCGCGTTGTAGACTTTTCTTGTGCGCCTCCTCCCACTTATTCTATAGAAATTTTCATTTTTTTTCCAAGAACTAGAAATCTAAATTAAGCAGTCAGCACTTTACATTACATTTCCATAGCCTTCTCCCGCGCGAGACTAAAATTTTATATCTAGGCACGCCAATAAATCGAAGACAACGGTGGGCGGCACCTTTATCTTCTCCGATCCGAATCTCCTCCTCCACTCATTTCTTTCTCCCGTACTCTCCCCCTCCCCGCTGGATATCAAACACGGCCCCACTCCCTCCTCCGAAGGCCTTTGTGTGACCTGCTATCTCGTGACAGAGATCCGACGAGCCAAGGATGCCTTCAACTGCAGTCAACACCTGAAAAATGGTGCTGTACTGCTCTATTTCAGTTAATATGTTTTCATTGGTTATTTCAAGCTATTACTCAAACGGTTGTTAGTATGAATTAGTAAAACTTGCAGAAATGTCCTTCTTCATATCTCTTTGTATGTCGAAATGAAAACAAATAATAGCTTGTTGGAGCCGGGGTTGTTGCGTATGGGTACGAGTGAGACATCTGAGGGCGAGGCTTGTAACCCCAGCGGCGAGGCTGCGACGCCGTGCTCGGCGTCAGAGAGAGATGCGAAAGAGAGTGAACTAGGGCGCCAAAGAGCGAGAGAGACTTAACTCAATCTCTGGCTGATTGTCCATTAAGCAAAGTGTTCCATACTTATAACAAAATCCTAACAACCAATCTGCTAACTTTAAGGAATAACAAAACTAAGATAATTATCTCTCCTAAACACTCGGATCAAATAACCAAATGCCGAGCTCTGGGCGACGCGGTTTGGCGCGCTTCGGCTGGTGACCGCGCTCCGGCGTTCCTCAATGCGGTCCACTCCTCAGCCACTAGCCTTGCCGCGTCGCTAGTAGACGTTGCCCACCATAACATAGCCTCTATAGTGTTTCTTTGCTGAACAAAGGTTTCAATGTTAGGCTAACATAAATTTATTTTTATCTAAGTGGTCTTTAAGCGGATAATTAAATGGCCTGCAAGCGGTTTACATAATTTTCTAATCTCTAGGTTTGGTGCAGCAAGGTTAAGAGCACCATTTTTTTCAGTGGTGGCGCTCGGTTATTTTGGCCAAACAGAGTAGGGCCATTGGTAGTTGATAATAAAATATATTCTACGGAACTTGACTCGACATGAATGAGATGATGGTCTATTGGTTAGGTGCTTGTCTGTGGTTTCTGGCACAAGATCGAATCTTGTATGCCATAATTTTTCCAAACTATTTATTATCTATTTATTTTCTAGTGCTTGTTCTGATTTTCATTTTTTTTTCTTGCCATGATTTGTTTGCAAATATTTTACCAAAAAACAAAATGTGCATAAATAATTTGATGAAGTTTAATATTATTTTAGACTTAAGATTTTAGGAGATGTTTTAAAATTGTATTATGCAACAATAGCTTATTACAACGAACACACGCCTATAGCAACACAAGTAAATCGTGCCAATAGTAACATGATATTGCGTCTATTTAGGGTTTTAGTTGCAATAAACACCTCACAATTGCAACACCCCCCTATAGCAAAGTTGTATAACTTATCGAGATCTACAACTTTTGTTTTGGTCATTTATCTATAAGACTTGTTTGGACAACTCGAAATTTAAATTTCAAAATATAAGAACTTCGAACAGAACTTTGGGACATGAAATGATTTCAAATGAAAGTCCTCAACAACAAAGTTGTAGAACTCATCGAGATCTACAACTTCTTTTTTGGTCATTTTCTCTATCTGACTTTGTTTGAATAATTCAGAATTTGTGACCTGATAGCTCAAGCTGTTGTTTCCTATAACAAATAAAATAAAACACTCTTTCACAAACATGCAAGTGGTCTAGTGGTTGTAGGGGTGTTGGTGTCCTCTTGGTGGTGGTGGTGGTGAGGTTGTAGGTTCAAATCTTGATGGACCCCACTTTTTATTTTTCTTGTCATTTTTTCCACGCCATGTTAAAGATTAGTATATGAGAACTTCGAACATAACTCAACTTTGGTTTTGGTCATTATGTGAGTTGTTCAAAAATTTGATCGGAAGGGACATGTACATATTTGTTAGGATAGATGGATCATATAGTTGCCAACAACACTAACTAGATAGCTATCAATTTGTTGGACCCTTGCCCACGCTCAAAGGCCCACCAAATACGAGTGTCGCCAACAACAGTCTATTGCAACGAACACATTGGTCTTTAGCAACACAAAAAATATGGCAATAGTAACATGATATTGCGTCCATTTAGAATTCTAGTTGCAATAAGTACCTAATAATTGCAACGCCAAAGAAGATTATTACAACCCCAAAAAACCATGGCAATAGAAACATGCTATTGCATCCATTCAGAATTTTTGTTGCAATAACCACCTAGCAATTGCAACACCACTAAAGATTATTACAACCCAGAACAATCGTGGCAATAGTTACAAGCAAAAGCAACCAAATCCAATATAGTTACAATAACACCAAGTAATTGCAACCAAAATCAATACTAATGCAACTCGAAAGCTCCATGGCAATAATGGCAACTAATTGCAACACAATTCTTAAATGATTGCAGTACACACGCCTGTTGCAACGACAAACCACACATATTGCAACACATTTAGTCCATTGTATTATAGGCACATATTGCAACCATTTTATAGAAAGATTGCAATACGACCCCCTATGGCAACCAAATTAGTGGTGTTGCAATCGTATGGCGTGGCATTAGAGGTGAATCCTTGTAGTGAATGCTAACACTAATCTTTGTCATCCTAGTTGTAGTCTTGTGTCTCTTCTTGTGCAGGAAAGATGATGAACCCATTCAAGACGACGATGAAGATAGTGAAGAATGTCGTTTGTGGGAGCTCATCCCGACGCTCCCGCCATTTTGACGGTGATTCTCAAGGAGGGCAAAGAGAAGGTTCTGCCCGCTTCTCTTGGGCAACAGAGGACATGCCAAGCAATGAACAAAGCCAAGAGGAGCAACATCATAGTGCACTCGTTGTACCCCCAATGAGAGCAATGGATCCTGAGAGCGGTCTCTTGCTTAACCAACAAGAGTACCAAAGATACCTCTCTATCCGAGGGTGCACATTTGAGCAATATCTTTGATCAAAACCTCCTCAACAACACATGTATGATTGTGGAATTTAATACTGTCTTTTCTACGATTGGTTCGCATAGTTTCTGGAATTTCGCTGATGAACTAGGAATTAAGCTTCTTACCATAGAGTTCTTGTACTCATTACAAGTTTCTCATGATGGAGTTTATTTTCGTATGTTCAACCAAGAGTTTAATCTTATATGGAGTCAATTAAATGTTGCTCTTGGTTTTGATGAAGCATGCTTGCTAGATTTAGACTCTGCCACCCGTAGATTTAAAAAGTCTAAATTTTGGGAAACTATAACAACTCAACATAATTGCTCTAAACCAAGACCCCATGAGATCCATAAACCTACCCTTCATTTCCTTCGCTTTTGGATGTCTATAACTCTTTTTCCTCAACATGATGTTCAACCTTTAAGAATTGAAGAGTTAAAACTAATGTATGCCGTGACCCATAAAATTCGTGTTTCACCTGTCAAGCTTTTAGTTGCTCATTGGCATGGAGTTTTTAGTAGACATTTTTTAGTAGACATGGCTCCATTGAGTCTACCTCTCTAATCACTCGCATTGTGGATACAATGAACCTGCTAGAGGGTGCACATCCATTTGAATATATCACCATAGCTAGGGGCATAATCACAGAAGAATATTTTATTCATGCCCACATGCTAAAAAGAGGTCCAAGAGGCAGACTTAAAATGATTTATCGTGGCCATACAGCTGAAGTCACTCTCCCAAATGAGAGACGGCAGCTGTATAGGACCCGCCAACTAACGTTTGACTTGGACCAAGCAGCAAGACGCTGAAGTTTTGCAGGTACAGATACAGACAGGGTCACACGAAGCATGTCATGGGCTGCTCAATTTGAGCAAGGTGGCACATCGTGAGGTGCTGGTGGTGATGACGATGATGAAGATGATGAGGAGGAGGCAACCTCAAATGCCATGGACATGTTAGGTTCAAGTGGCATGCCTCCTCCACTACCACCACGCACCCAAGGCACGCGATTCTCCTCGTCCTTACGAGATAGAGAACATCGTGGCTTGTGACAAGAGTTGGACCATCTCACCAATGAAATGGGTGAGATGCGCATAGAACAAGAGGCCACGTTGAACATGGTTCAGCAAAACAACCAACTCACCCAAGCCATCTATGAAGAAGAAGTCTGTCAATGGACGGCCTGGTGGGCGCAACACGGTATTTACCCACCACCACATCCACCACCAGGACATTGAGCAAGAAGATAAGCTTGGGAGAGGTTCCCTCCCCCACTAAGGTAAGTATTCACTTCCTTGCATTTGCATTTAGTTAGTTTAATTTCTTTCCCTCGTTGCATTTAAAAAAATCTCTGAATATGATAAAAAGACCAAAAATATTTCCCTTTGCTTTATATATGCTTCATGAATGTTTATCTTCCGGTCTTGGAAATGATGAATAGTTGCTCTGTTAATATTTCTCTAGTGCCTAGTATACAGCTTGATATTTCTCTAAGTATGGATTACTTGGCTCACATGAAGCCATCATGAACCTAAAACTTTGTGGGATGCAAGTGCTGTAACTAAGTCTAATTGTTGTGAGATATGATATAGTAAGACTAGAGCTGCTATAATATTGTTCCAAACAAGTATGACTATCAGAATTTTGTTTCTTAAATGATGAAAAACTTTATTGTTCCTCAATGGTGATAAATTCCTACCAAAGCCATATATTATCTTTCATGACTTGTGACCCTTATTGAGAGATTTATCATGCTCCCAAGACCAAGATCATGTACACACCACATATACATGTTGCTTCTACACTGGAAGTACGCACAAACATGCCTTTCATTTTCCACCAAAATAAATACTCCATGTTATAAAAGTGTGATCTCTCTCTAAGTATGTTTTTAGTAGAAAAGACATGGGCTATGCAAAAGTATGAGAAAAGAAAAAAAATGGACACATGAAGGTCCATAGTATTGAAAAAAATGAGAGCACATGAAGGCTCATGAGTAAAATGATAGCCATATTTCAAAATAATAAGAGAGAGATCATATCAAATAAAGGAGTGTTGTATTTTCATATATCATGTTCCACACACATGCACATCTTGATTTAAGAGTATGGCACTTCTCTCCTTGGATCAAGCTTTGGCTTTACAATATATGCAAGGTAAGTATGCTACATCTTTCATCCCTACCCAAGCTCCACATAAGCCCTTTAGAGATAGGATGAGAAGAAGGCAACTTAAAAAATGTGACTTGGTGAGGAATCATACACCATATGAGCGACATGAGAGTACCATATGAGGAACATTAAGTTTTCTTTTGAAAAATATTACAAAAACCTCCGATATGAAACTTGTGTGGAATGAGAAAAATGGTGCTCAAGTCAAGCTGTTCTGCCTCTCAACCGCCCAAGACAAAGGATAAAGCCATATGCCCCATGGAGGACTAAGGTAATATGTGTGAGTTTTCAATATTGCTATTTTTTCTATTCAAAGAGAAGTATGCTTGTTGTACACTTGGTACTCTTGAAAATGTCAAGCATAGTAGCAAATCCTGATCCACCGAGGCTAAGTTTAATTGTTTGCTCGGGACGAGCAAAGGTTAAGCTTGGGGAATCTTGTTGACGGTGAAAATGTCATAAATATACATACTCAAAACACCGTCAACGGTCTCAGAATCAAAGGAAGAATAACATATCATGAGCATATTTTATAAATAACAAGTTCCACTTGTACTTGGGTATTTTCTACAAGTAATGAAAAATGGGGACAAAGGGGCCTGTGGGACTCACATAGGGGGTCGGCCGACCCACCCTCGGGCCCACCAAGGTGTGCCAAGTCACCATGATCCATGTCAAGGCACCCAAAGTCATTCTCCACCCTTGAATCACACTTGTGTTTTCTCTCAAGGGTGGAGGATCAAGTCACATGGATTCAAGGGCCCACAAGTGACCAAACCGATGTCCCATGGTGAAAATATCAACACATACCCACTCTACATCAACCAGGGACCCACCACACTAGAGGGGATGGGCCCACATGGCAGAGAGGGGGTCGGCCGACCAGCCTCCCTGTTGGCGGTTCTTAACGACCAAATTCGATCGCCAAATAAGATACAAAAGAAGGAGAAACTAGCAAACTAATGCACATATGTTATTATTATTATTAAGATAATTCCACATGTATTGGAAGCTCACTATTTTGCATGAGACACACATGAATACAGTGGAAAATAAAGCCAAAAGGCGCAATCAGGCAAAGCGTAATGCAGATTCAAGCCAAGGAATAAGAAGAAGGCCCACTCAACTATCGAATCTGGGCCCCAAACCACCGTGGCTTCACTCCAGGCCCAGCAAGTAACCCACCTATCGAAGGTGGTGCCAAGACGGGCTAGCCCAGGTGCCACCCCTGGTGGCGCCGCCCAGGCCCAGCTTCGTCCAGGCGGTAACTTGAATGTTGGGGAGGGCGATGTGTGCAGGATCCCCTGGGAATATTCCCTAGAATCGCCCTTAGGAGCAATATAAGAGGAGGGGGAGAGCCCCCTCTCTCACACACCACACTTGGAGCAAACCACCTCACTACCTCTCTTGTACTTTTACATTTTTAGTCATTTGGAGCTAGGCTAGAAGCTTCATTGGAGAGCTTGACTCTTGGAGTGGATCTTGGTATGAATAAGATGAAGCTTTCCTCCAAAGTCTTGTTCTCATTCTATCAATATAGTTATGCATACGAATTAGAGCAAAGTTCTTATGTTATTCACTTAGCATATGAAACTTTATGCTCAATCAATCATACAACATATATGGTTAGAATTAGAGCTAAGTTGAGATGGCGGTTCGTTGTTCCTTCGGGTTTGCCTATGTCCTATGCTTGTCGATCCATAGGGTTAGAGTCCCGGGGTGATATGGGTAGTTTCTTTATACACAGGCATGGTGCTCGGGTATACAAAAGCCTTCGGATATGACGGTGCTCCATGGTTGAGGGGTAGGCGGCAGGTGGTGACAGCCATGTCTGTCCCTTGTAATCCCCCATGTTCGGGTATTCGTGTAGGAGTTCGTAAATTGCCTCATGAGGTTGCTAGGAAACCAATACTCGGAGGTCTCCCCGTTAATTTCATACTTAGAGCTAAGTCTTAACCATGTATGTGTATGTATACTTGCTATTCTTTGCATGGCTGTATTAGAATTTGCCTACTCCTGTTAGGATCATTCTTTTATTCTTTATTCTTTCTTCTCCCTTTTATCCTAGAGGTAGGCTCGTGTGTGTGTGTCACACTATCTTGAACTATACCATGTTTACCCCTGCTATGAACCTTGGTCTAGTATACAGTCATGTTAACTTGTTCATGCACCAATTAGATACTTTATACCATGCCTTCCTTTGGGAAAATATAAATAATGATACCCTGAATACTTCTGGGTAAAATGCTACAACGGTAATTCCGTGCCCTTGTGGATTTGTTCTGTAAACGTAAAGAACTACCACCAAGGCGTTTCTGGTGCCGTTGCCGGGGATGGAATCCATTCTCCATTTCTGGTAGCGACATTTAGAAACGCCAACACTCCGTAGTGCACCCACCGCCTTAGTGCATGCCTCCATGCACTCAAGCAATCCACACCTTTGATCAATGGCGGTTCCAATGACAGTTTGATCCAAGGGTTGAGGTTGAAAGGCACACGGATCGCTAATGTGGCACCCCCTCCATCTCCACCTATAAATACAGGCTCACACCCCCCTCTACAACTCATACAATGCCTTCAAGCTCCAAGTGAAGAATAGTGTAGTTCTACTCTATCTTAGTAGTGTAGTCTAGTGTGGGAGTTAGAGTTGAGTCAAGCTAGCTCAAGGTTTCCAGAGTTGTCTTCTTAAGAGTCCGGTATAGCTCTTGTACCTTTCCCTTTTTTAGTAAGACTTTTACTTTATTCAATATATTTATATTCTTGCTCTACTTTACTCAGTCTTTACTTTGTGCAATATTATACTTGTTATAGTATTGTTTTGACTTACCTTATCATATAGTCGATATATACTAGATTGTGATCCTGTAACCCACACTTGTATGCGATCATCGCCTATCATAGGGTGCTCTAGTTGATCTGTGCGTGCACAATTAGAGTAGTGAGAGAAGGTGTAAGCATGGTGCTTATACATTATCTTGCCTTTGGTTATAGCTTGTCGCACGGATAGATTGTGGTAGCTAGCAAGTGGTGACAGCCTTGTCTAGTCTCTGTATTCCACCACATGTTGTAGGCAAGTTCTTAAAAGGTAAGGCCCCCATAACAAGGTAGCCGCTTTGGATAGGGGTTTTGTCTCCTATTGTTCGCCTATCGCCTATCATACATGTTGTAATCCTTTACTCACTTGTCCTCGCACCTAGCTATACTTTACTAGCTATCTTTTATTATCTTTATCTTGGCTTGTTGCATCAACCCTTCCTACCATATTTCGATTACCCCCTTACATTAGTTGATACTAAGTTGTGGTATATATAAGGATCTCTCTTTTATTATCAATCCTAACTACCGCTTTCCCTTGGGATAAAATAAATAGCGATACTTTGGAATACTCCCGGGTGAAATGCTACAATGGTATATTCTATGCACTTGTGAAATTATCCAATAGACATAAGAAATACCAACAGCCACCTGTCCTCAGCCCAAGGGGAGGGGCAAATAGCCTGAGGACTTTGAGAAGGCGCTCAAGGGACCCTGCCCGTTCCACGGCGGTCAGGTCAAGCACATCCTCAAGGAGTGCGCGACCATGAGAAGCTACATCCAGGGCACCCTCGACCTGAAGGGCAAGGCCTAGAAGCTTGCCCAGAAGGCCGGCGGAGAGCCTGATGGCGGGCAAGGGGAGGACATTGAGTTCCCCAAGGCAGAGCAATGCCTCATGATCTTCGGTGGCTCCCAGACCTATGAGTCTCGCCGTCAGCGCCATATCACCATGCAAGAGGTGAGCGTTGTCGAGACCATTGTCACCCCGATGCGGCTCCAATGGTCAGAGACGGCCATCACCTTCGACCGAGACAACCATCCCGACCACGTCCCTCATCTGGGGAGCTACTCGCTCGTGGTCAGCCCAATCGTGGGCACCACACGCCTGTCTAGGCTGCTCATGGATGGCGGTAGTGGCCTCAACATCCTATACACTGACACCCTCAATAGGATGAAGATCCTTGAAGCAGCCTCCACCCGAGCAGAGCGCCGTTCTACGGGGCCATCCTGGGCAAGGAAGCTTTGCCGCTCGGGCGCATCCGCCTGCACGTCATGTTCGGCCAGCCGAACAACTTCCGTAAGGAGCCGCTCTCCTTCGAGGTGGTGGACTTCCCCAGCACCTACCATGCCCTACTCAGGCAGCCGTGTTTCGCAAAATTCATGGCTGTCCCGAACTACACCTACCTGAAGCTGAAAATGCCTGGCCCCAACGGAGTCATCACCATCAGTGCCAGCTTCCAGCAGGCCTACTACTGCGATAGGGATTGTGTCACTCTGGCGACCACGATCTTTGCATCCCACAACTTCATGGGTCTCGGCCGCGATGCACAAGAGGCGCCGGAAGGGAAGAAGGCCAAGGCGGTGGCGTCGCTCGATCGACCAAGCTCCGGTGAGGTCCCTAACGCTACCTGTAGTTGCGATGGCTTGGCCGACCCCTCTGTCCAGGCGTTCTAATCCACAGAAGGAGCTGACCCGACTGAGACGAGTCCCGACCGACCCCCCTGAGGGAAGGCCTTGGCCGAGCCCCAGCCTAGTAGCTCGGCACCTGTGGCAGGCCAAGGCAACTGACCCTCTACATCGACAAGGTGCCTAGGAGGCAAATTGAAAGCTATGTAGCTCGTCCTTTTTGGAGTTTCTTTTGTTTTCCTATGTTTCCTCAACTTTCAGTTGTAATATGAACTGCAATCTTATCATTGTCCATCCTTCCCGAAGGAATGCTGTGACTAGGGTTCCCTTGCCACGCGTGGCCGACTCATGAGAAACGAGTTGAACGACTCATGAGAGCACGACCCCACACCGACCCCACGCCTACGAACGCTCAGCAAATGCTATCAGGCCGGCCCCGACCGCCACATTACCAACTATGTTGTTCTTATCTCTTGACTCATTCCATTCTTTTCATTTCTATATCGATTTTTGACCCAACAATAGGTCAAGCCAACACACAAGCTAGCGATGCGGGGCCCCTAGAAGGGGCATGGTTGAGGGTTCAAGGCCAGCCCATGAGGCTTCAAGGCCGCCCGAGGCATCTAAAGTGTGAGGGACGTTCACAGGTGGGCACAAGCAGCCAAAGTTGGGTGCTCAGAAGCGGAACTAGCCCCCATCAAACGATGTCCGAGTACTGACCTAGGGCTGCTCATGGTGACCCACCGAGGGAGGTAGTGAGCCCCTGTGTCTAGCTGAACGGGCTCAGGAACCAAGCGAGTGGCTCGGTCGGGAAGTAGAGAACCACCCCTGGGGCCCGAGACCTAGGACCGGAACAACCGGATACTTGGGGTTCTCGCGGACTTACCCACTAGTAGCACGAGCATGACGCTCTTTGCCACCGAGGCCAGCATCCTAGCGAGACCGACCCAATGAGCGAACCAAAACTCTGAGCATGACTTAGGAGGACAAGATTACTCACTAAAGTAATTTCATTACATGGGAACAACCAGAAATCGATAACAATATATGGCGACAAAAACCGCAAGATAAGACCACCTATATGGTGGCAAAGACCATCGAGGGGCGCTCGACCTCTCGGTCGAGCTTCCACGGCACACAGACGAGCGCAACAAGGGCCCAACCTCTCGGTCCCCGACCACGCGGGGACCCGACCTCCCTAGGAGCGAGCTCAAGGGGAAGCTAATGGGAAGGGCTGGCTCTGGCCCGCACCCTCCCTACAGCACCAAGCTGGACAACCCCCTCACGCCGTCTAGGATCTTGGCGCGAGGCCTTCCGCTCCTGTCAGCAAGATGGCTTGACAGCCACCCAACTGGCCGACTTCCCACCCAAGGGAAGGAAGGATTCTCGGGCGACTAACGTCGCTAGAATTCTTCCATTTTCAGGGAAGGGCTAGGCAGGCACAGCCTGCACCATCTCTGATGAAGAGGAGGGGGCGGTGAGGTGGCAGTGGCGCAGGCAGCGCATGAGGGAAGGACAACAGTTCACCAAGCCATCGACGGCATAGGGAAACTCGCCCCCTCATGCTGCGCCGCCTCACAACATCTCCCACTTCACCTTGCCACCGTCCCCACTTCACTGGAATCCTTCCACTCTCATGGGAGCGATTCGCCCGACGACGAGGAGGCTCAGTCGGAGGGCGGCGTCGCACTCCAATGCCATGGCCATGGCTCACAGAAGATGAATCTGAAGGGAAAGGTTCCTGGTGGCTCCTTGTGGGAATTATTGAGGCCCACACTCTTGTTGGTAGTGGTGTCTTAGGTCTTGTTTCTGGTGACACTACTCTCCATTGTATGGGTTATAAACTTGGAAAATAGCTGCAACTCCCTTATCATTCTAGTGAGTCTAAGTTTTAGAGACCTTTTGATCTTGTTCACTCTGATGTATGGGCTCCTACACCCTTCGTTTCGAAACAATCATATTATGTTCTTTTTGTTGATGACTACTCGAGATTTACGTAGATTTATCTGATGTCTTCTCATGGTCAATTCCTTCCTATTTACCAGCAATTTACCACCATGATTTGGACTCAGTATGACTCCCATTCGAGTTTTTCATGCAAACTCTACTGGTGAGTACATCTCTGCTGCTCATCATTGCTATCTTGCTGAGCAAGGTACTCTTGGCCAGTTTTCCTGTCCCGGTGCTCATGCTCAAAATGGTGTTGCCGAGGGCAAGCATCGCCACATTCTTGAGACTGCTCGTGCTTTCTTGATCTCTTCTGAGCTCGCTCCTCATTTGTGGGTTGAGATTGTTTCTATGGCTATCTTTCTCATCAATCGCCAACCTTCTACTGCTCTTTAGGGTTCCACTCCCTATGAGCGTCTTTTTGGCACCCCACCTTCCTATAGCCATCTTCGTTATTTTGGGTGTCTATTATGTCCTTCTACCTCATGAGCGAACCAAACTAACTGCTAAGTTTGTTGAGTGTGTTTTCCTTGGGTGCAGTACGGAGTATAAAGGTTATTGTTGCTATGATCCTATTGCTCATCGGATGAGGATTTCTCGGATGTCATTTTTTATGAGTCCCAGTCTTACTATCCCGGTCTTACTAACTGCTAAGGTATCCCTTTCTCCACCTCCGCCACCTCCTCCCACCCCTCCACTACCACCATCTCCCTCCCCACTAGCATCTCCACCACCATCGTTATGTACTTCTCGTGAGATCACTCACCACTACACTCGCCGTTCGTGACCTGCACCGCCACTTGACTCTTCCCCGTCCATCCTTGGACCTCCTCTTGAGTCCCCTCCTCACTATGCTCTCTGTGACCGTAGCACACTTCGCCCTCTTGATCACTTTGGCTTCACTGCTGTCGTTTTGGCTGAGCCGATGACCTATCGGGAGGCTACTGCTCACCAGGAGTGGCAGCACGCTATGGCTGAGGAGATTGCTGCCATAGAGCGTACTGGCACTTGGGATCTTGTTCCTTTGCTACCTCGTGTCACTCCCATCACATGCAAGTGGGTGTACAAGGTCAAGACTCGCTCAGATGGCTCTCTTGAGTGCTACAAGACTCGTCTTGTGGCATGGGGTTTCCAGCAGTAGCATGGTCGTGACTATGACGAGACCATTGCTCCTATTGCTCACATGACTACTGTTCGAACTCTTCTCGCTGTTGCATCCATTCATTAGTGGTCGATCTTGAAAGGATCAAGATGCCCAAGAGGGGGGGGGGGTGAATTGGGCTAATTCTAAATTTTCTTGCAATAATCAAATCCTATGGATAGCCCAATTAACCCTTGTGCCTAAAAAGTGTTTATATTAAACTAATGCACAACAACCTCGCAACCAACGTTCCAAACTTACTCTAGCAAGCAATTCTATGGATGTAAGACAAGTATTGAAATGCTCAAAGTAAATACTCAAAGTAAGTGCTCAACGTAAATAGAGAGAGAAAGGAACGCGGCGATGTTTTGCTGAGGTATCGGAGAGTCGCCACTCCCCACTAGTCCTCGTTGGAGCACCCGCGCAAGGGTGTAGCTCCCCCTTGATCCGCGCAAGGATCAAGTGCTCTCTACGGGTTGATTCTTCGACACTCCATCGTGGCGAATCACCCAAAACCGCTCACAACTTGAGTTGGGTCACCCACAAGCTCCGCCGGGTGAACACCAAACTCCCAATCACCACCAAGCCGTCTAGGTGATGGCGATCACCAAGAGTAACAAGCACGAACTCTCACTTGACCACGCGAAGCCTAATGAGAAGATGGATGCACACTTTGCTACTCTTGATTTGCTAGTGAGGCTACTCTCTTGGATTCTCAAATCACAAACACCTCACTAGGACCTTGCTCTTCTTGGCACTCACAAATGTGTTTCTCATTTGTTGGAATGAGCAAAAGATGCTCCACTCACGAGTGGACCTTCTATTTATAAGCTGACCTAAAAAGCGAACCGTTATGAGCTTTCGGGGAGACGGCCGGACGCTCCGATCGTGATGACCGGACGCTCCGGTCAGTTCAACCCATGAACCAAGTATAAAGAGTCGACGGACATTTGGTAGGGTCCGGTCTGACCGACCGGACGCGCCTTTCGGTCGCATAAAACCCCTTCTGGAACCTTCATCGAGTCGGCCGGATTTGAACTCGTGGTGGTCCGGTCAGACCGGACCGGACGCGTCCGGTCACTCTTTCCCAAGTCTGGACCCTTACTGGAGTCGACCGGACGCTGGTCCTCAGCGTCCGGTCACATGACCTTCCAGCGTCCGGTCACATCAGACTTGTTCACCTCAGTCAAATGAACTGACCGGACCCTGCGGCCAGCGTCCGGTCGCACCGGAGCCAGCGTCCGGTCAGTGTTTGACCCTCCATTCACTTCCAACTTCCGAATATATGTGAATGAATTTTGCTCCAAACGATCTTAGGCATTCCTAGGAGCTACCTAGAGCTAGTTTAAACAAGTGTGCACCACACCTAACTCACTAGACTTAACTAGGTCAAGCTACCCGTTCATACCCCCCTTCATAGTACGGCCAAAGGAAAAAAAACAAAGTCCTAAACTACTCTAAGTGTCTCTCCAACTTCAATTGACACTTAGAACTAGTTATCCTTAACCTTGTCGTCCATCCTTTGAAAATCGAAACGATTTCCATCGTAGGGGCATGACAACCTCAATTGCCCAATCGATCTCCATTACCATGACCTAACTTAATTGCCTCTGCAAAACACACGTTAGTCATAGTAATCTTGTATTGACATCAATCACCGAAATCCAACTAGGGGCCTAGATGCTTTCAATCTCCCCCTTTTTGGTGATTGATGACAACACCACCTCGAGTATGTTATGGAGTGAGGTTTTTGACGGGCTTGGTTCATATAAGCTTTTGTCAATAAGAACAAAAGAGTTAGTCAAGCTTATATGACCCAAGCCAACACAATGTACTCAAAGAATATGGATTAAGCATAAGTACAAATAACAAAGCTCATTTGCTTCAAAGTATAAACGCGGAAGCAAAATCAAATGAGCATCACACAAGTGATATGACATAGAGATAAAGCAAAGTAGAAGTCACACATGACAAATATCATAATCATCTAGATAGCACTATCACATATATATAATAGTATGCATGAAAGTAAACACACGAATGCATAAGTAATAGTGTATCACACAAATAAAACTCCAAATGTATATAATAGGCTAATACTGGATAACTAGCTCCCCTAAAACTCGCTCCCCTAAGTCTACATACTCAAACCCTCTCCCCCTTTGGCGTCAAACACCAAAACCTAGGGGTCGGACGGCGGGCTGCAGCAGACGACGAGTCGAGGCTGCCAAGCACGTGGAGCAAGATGGAACCGGCGCCATCATCATCGACCTGAGCTCAATCGAGTGACCCTCACAGGCGGGAAGTGTCACCAAGCTTGTGCAGGTGCTGGGGCAGTCTTTGCTGTGAAGGTTGCAAGTATGTCATCGAGGATCGTGACGAGGCGACAGACGAGGGAGCCTCTGAGTAGTCATGATAGCTGGAGGCTTTGAGACGGACCGGCAAAGCATGCATGTGAGGCGGAGTAGACATGCCGGTCAACTCAACTGAATGATGCTCCAAGACTCGGAGGCCCGGACGACTCGAGCACGAATAGTGAGGAAGACTGCTCTGGTGAGAAACCCGTGTGATAAGGAGTGAATGCTGAGGGCTACACCAGTGAGGCTAACCATCGGGACACCTGTCTGAGAGGTGAAGGAAAACCGAGCCGGAGGCTGTCCCCCGACTCTGAAGCCCTTTGGGATGTCTTGGAGGAGTTGTCGAAGTGGTGGGAGGTTTGTGCAAGCGGGGGCGAAGGTCGTGGAGGGGACCCCAATAGTTGTCACTACATTGCATGAATCCCATGAGCTTTCTTCTTTGCATAAGTAATCTTGGTCTGTGAAGAAAAATTGCTGCTGTTGCTGAAACTAAATCTGACGAGCTCTGGCTGTCTTGAAGTTGGCATTTGTCTCCGTGCTCGTGTGGTTCGATCTCTCTTGCATCCGCTCAAGAATAGCAATGAGGCGGGGTGCATGCATGGGAGCAGTGGAGCAGGGCTCGAGCTACTCGCCTCTGCATCGTGGTTCTGCGTGGAGGCATCGAGGTATAGGCTGGTAGTCGTCGTCGTGAGCTGCATCTTTGTACTCACTCACCTCTCTTTGTGCCTCTAGCTCCTCCTCCTCGGTGGTTGCAATCCCTCGATTATCTCATCTCTGCTGAAGCTGCAGACTGCACGTCAGGCGACGGCTAGGCCGACCGGGTGCACGAGGAGTGGCGTGTCGATCCTCTGTGACAAAGTTGTAGGTGGGAACTCAGTGGCACTGTATACTCATCCATCATGCGGGGGGCTTATCAAGCACTACTCTGCGGATGAGGAATGTGATCCAGTGAGCATAGGGAAGCTGCCTGCGACCCTTGAATCCCTCGACTATAGTATCCTCCATCTCGAAAGAAGGAGGTCCCAGATGTCATGACTAAATCATGGGGGGCACCTGCCCTCCATGAGGGCCTTTGGGAGGCTCTGATGTCCATAGCACACCTCATGCATCTTTACAGCTGCTCTCCTGTAGTCTCAGTATCTCCCCGACTCGCCACTAGTCACTCAGTAGTCTTTGCCTTTGAAAGCAAAGTGAATGAAGCCGTGATGAGGATCAATGTAGAGCGAGGCATAAAGCCCAGCGGACCCAAGAAGGTACATATATGCCCGTCCGTCCAATCAAATATGTCGATCCTGGCAAATATGACAAGTATTGCGAATGCCCTCTCCATTTCTTTGCCACAATGGACTCTATCGACAGACCCTCTGTGATCTCGAATATCGCCCCCATTGTTAAGATATGCATTGTAGAAATCCTCATGCGGTTGGCGTGTAGAACCCTCATTTGCTCTCACATCCCTCCTCGGAGGAAACCAAACCTCAAACTCAACAAACCGCATGTTCTTGAACCTGCACTGGTCAGAAGCGGCCCTCAAGTCGAGGTGAACCCATCGGAGGCGGACCACGTCGTGCAGGCGGGCGGGCGAGAACCCCCTGCTGTTGTGTGGCGGCCTAGGTGGGCTGCAGCCTTTGAGTGCGACTCGGCGGCGGCGAGCTGAGGTGCCGGCTCGGTCTCCCGACTCTCCCAGTCTCTCTGGGCTGGCCGAGGCTCTGCTGGTGGGGGCTCTTCTTTGTCTTGATGGACCCTCCTCAATGGCGACCCGTCGTCACCGCAAGCGTGGCATCCCAATTTGGACTACGTGGTGACGACGCTCAACCTCCTCAATCGTTGCTCACGAGTCTTTGGTGAAAGCGGCCGATCTGCAATGACAACTCGCTCATGGGCACCTCCTCTCTCGGCACGCTCTGCAGCCTCTGCTGCAGCATTTGTTGCTCTCGGCTCTCTACGCCGGGTACTTCCGCTTCTTGGATGTCACTGCTTGGTTGCCTTGCCCTTCGATCGAAATTTGGTGGCGAGGCGGGGCCTCCGATCATCATCACACAGGCCACCACCAACGTTCTTGGTGCGAGCCATCCGAGCAGACAAGATGGTGAATCGCGCGCCGATGAAGATCAAGCATCAAGCGCCGCTTTGAGGCTTGGCCTCGTTCCTTACTCGCGAGCTTGGCTCCGAGATGACTGCCAACTTCCAGACGAAACACAACGGAACCGACTCGCTGCACGATAGAATAGATAGATATACAAATAAATACCATATTGCTAATAGATGCGAAACCCTAGCGAAAGAAAGCAATGTAGATGCGAAATTGAATCGAATGGCTTTCTACCTGACGATCAGCGAACCGAGAAGAGATAAGATGTCACGCGGGGGATCCTCGGAACCGGGCTAGGATTAGGTCAAATGCCCAATCAATGGGAGGACAGGGCAAGAGCACTTGGCGAAGACCGGTAGCCTTGGCAACGATTGACCGGTGGAGCTTGGGCGCGAGGAGGCCGGCGAGATGCTGAGCAGGCGTGGTGGCTCGGCTGAGGCTTGATTGCGGGCCTTGGTGGAGCGCGGCTGGCGAGCGGGTGCCGAGTGCGGAGGCGCGGCGAGGCGAGGGCACGACGACGCGGCTAGGCAGTGGCGGCTGCTCGGGCTAAAAACGCGATGGCGCAGCTAAGCGATGGCGGTTGCTCGAGCTAGGCACGCAGCGCGCGGCTAAGCGATGGGCGGCTGCTCGGGCTAGAACGCAGCGGCGCTGGCTAAGCGATGGCGGCTGCTCGAGGCTAAAACGCGGCGGCGTTAGGCTAAGCGATGGCGGCTGCTCGAGCTAGAACGCGGCATGGCGCTGGCGCGAGATTGGGCGCGAAGGTGGTGGCGGCTGGTTAGGTCAAAGAAGAGGAACACGGCTCGGATAAATAATCCCCAAACGCGGCGTAAAAGGAAACCGAAAAAGAGACGAAGTCGCGAGATCCATCGACCGGACGCTCCGGTGGTAGCGATCGGACGCTACCACCAGCGTTCGGTCGATTCGAAGAGAGGTCCAAATCCTCTGGAATCGGGACCGGACGCGTCCGGTGGTCCATGACCGGACGCAGGCAGGGTCCGGTCAAAATAACTTGTCCTTCCTTGATCGACCGGACGCTGAGCCCTTCTTGACCGGACGCACAGACGCAGCGTCCGGTCACTCCTTCATCAGCAGTTCACCTCCTGTGAACTGACCGGACGCTGGACAGCAGCGTCCGGTGCAGCGTCCGGTGCACCTTTTCCAGCAAACCTTCAACCTTCCTTCATATTTTGCTGTTCCCAATCAAGTCCCAACTTGAATAAGATCCAAATAAACACCAATTGGGACTGATGTGAGTGACCTCTCTCAAACCCTCATATTTTCCAAAATATTTTGCCTTTGGCTATAATTCTTTTTGAGGAAATAGGCAACAAGAGGGCAAATGGAACAAAACGACAAAAACAACATTCATGCATATGTAATACCTGTAAGTAAATCTAGTTGCTTGTCAAGTTTGATCCAAGGTTAAGCTTCTTCACACGCTTTTCGGCGGTTATCTTAACCATGTTAGACAAGCCCTATATGCATTGCCACAAATTAAACATATTGTATATTACAATGAATGCAAGGGACAACACAAGCTCAATTTTTAGTGAAGTTACTAAAATCAAGTACATTGAGCTCATTCCGCAATCTACAAAATGTAGCCTCATCTAGCGGTTTAGTGAAGATATCCGCTAATTGATCTTCGGATCTTACACCTTCTAGTGATATATCATTTTTAGCTACATGATCTCTTAGAAAGTGATGGCGGATATCTATATGCTTGGTGCGAGAGTGTTGAACCGGATTATTTGCAAGTTTTAAAGCACTTTCATTGTCGCACAGAAGAGGAACTTTCTCTAGAACTACTCCATAATCTAGTAAAGTTTGTTTCATGTATAATATTTGTGCACAACAAGCACCCGCGGCAATGTATTCCGCTTCGGCGGTGGACAAAGCCACACTATTTTGTTTCTTGGAGGACCAAGACACAAGAGATCTACCAAGCAAATGGCACCCTCCGGATGTGCTCTTTCTATCAACTTTGCATCCGGCGTAGTCCGAATCGGAATAGCCAATTAATTCAAATAAAGCTCCTTTGGGATACCAAAGGCCAATGCTTGGTGTGTGCTTAAGATACCTAAGGATTCTTTTTACGGCAATTAAATGTGTTTCCTTAGGACTAGCTTGAAATCTAGCACACATACACACACTAAACATGATGTCGGGCCTAGATGCGGTTAAATATAACAAGCTACCAATCATAGAACAGTAGAGAGTTTGATCAACCGAGTTACCTCCCTCATCTAGGTCGAGATGTCCATTGGTAGGCATTGGGGTCTTGATTGGCTTACATTCATCCATCTTGAATCTCTTGAGAAGATCTTTTGTATATTTCTCTTGAGAGATGAAGATGCCTTCTTTTATTTGCTTGACTTGAAAACCAAGAAAGAATGTAAGCTCACCAATCATTGACATCTCGAACTCCTTAGACATCAATTCACTAAATTCTTTGCATGAGTCTTCATTTGATGATCCAAAGATGATATCATCAACATATACTTGACAAATGAAGATATGCCTATCAAGCTTCTTGGTGAATAATGTGGTGTCGACCTTCCCAATGGTGAAGCCCTTCTCAATAAGGAAATCCCGAAGGCGCTCATACCAAGCTCTTGGGGCTTGCTTAAGCCCATATAGTGCCTTGGACAACCTATAAACATGATTAGGATATCTAGGGTGGATGGCTTCTAATCTTGCAACTGGTGCAAAGGTTTCTCCAAAATCTAAACCTTCAACTTGAGAGAACCCCTTTGCTACTAGTCTTGCCTTGTTCCTCACAACAACACCTTGATCATCTTGCTTGTTGCGGAACACCCACTTTGTTCCAATGACTCTTGCACCTCTTGGTCGCTCTTCAAGATTCCAAACTTCATTGCGTTTGAAGTTGTTCAACTCTTCATGCATGGCATTGATCCAATCCGGATCTTTAAGAGCTTCTTCTACTTTGGTAGGCTCATAGCAAGAGACAAAAGAGTGATGAGCAATAAATGAAGTAAGTTTTTGGGATCGAGTCATCACTCCCTTTGTTGGACTCCCTATGATGAGATCTTGAGGATGATCTTGTAGGAGAGGTGTATTTCTTCTATTGACCACTTGAGGAGGAGGTTGTGGAGCATCAACATCTTGTGCTTGTACCACCATTTGCTCATGGGAGATATGAGTATCTTCATTTTCTACTCTCCCAACTTTTTTCACCATCTTGTGGTACATTTGATGAAGAGGGTTGGTTAGTGACTTGTACACCATCTTCATCATCTTTTGGCTTGATGTCTCCCACCAGAATATTCTTCATAGCCTCCCTCAATGGTTCATCACCTACATCATCAAGATTCTCATGTGCTCCTTGGGAGCCGTTAGATTCATCAAATTCCACATCATATGTTTCTTCAACCAAGCCGGTGGCATGATTAAATACTCTATATGCTTTGGACTTCAATGAGTAACCAACAAGAAAACCTATATCACAACGCCTTTGAAACTTCCCTAGGTGTTGCCGCTTCTTGTAGATGTAGCACTTGCAACCAAACACCCTAAAGAAGGAGACGTCCGGCTTCTTCCCATTGAGCAACTCATATGGTGTCTTGACAAGGAATTTTTTGAAGAAATAGGCGGTTGGATGCATAACATGCGGTGTTGATTGCTTCCGCCCATAGAGCTTTGGGGTGTTGTACTCATCTAGCATTGTCCTTGCAAGAGTGATTAAAGTCCGGTTCTTCCTCTCAACTACACCATTTTGTTGAGGAGTATAGTTGGAGACTTCATGTTTGATTCCAACTTCATCACAATAAGCTTCTATGTTTGTGTTGTCAAATTCTTTGCCATTGTCACTTCTTATCTTCTTGAGCTTCACTTCAAATTCATTTTGAGCTCTCTTGGCAAACTTCTTGAAACAAGATGCAACTTTGGATTTGTCATGAAGGAAGAACACCCATGTATATCTTGAATAGTCATCCACAATCACAAGACAATAGAGATTTCCTCCCAAACTCTTGTATGTTGTTGGTCCAAATAAATCCATGTGTAGGAGTTCTAGCACTCTTGTGGTTGACATGAAAGCTTTGGTTGGATGAGTGTTTGCAACTTGCTTGCCGGCTTGACATGCACTACAAAGCTTGTCCTTTTCAAACTTCACATCCTTCAACCCTCTCACCAAATCATTCTTCATAAGCTTCTTGAGTGAGCTCATTCCAACATGAGCAAGTCTTCTATGCCATAGCCACCCAAGTGTTGTTTTGGTGAATAGGCAAGTCTTCAAGTTTGCATCTTGGAGGTGAAGTCAACTAGATATAAGTTGTTGTATCTAAATCCATTGAATATCACTTGATTGTCATCTAACTTGGATACAACAACCTCCTTCTCGGTGAATAGGCATTGAAAGCCAAGATCACATAATTGCCCAACGGATAGCAAGTTGAAGCTCAATGAAGCAACATAGAGCACATTGGAGATGGAATGATCATTTGATATTGCCACTTTGCCCAATCCTTTAACCTTGCCCTTTGAATTATCTCCAAATGTTATTTTCTCTTGTCCATCTACCTCTTCATCTAGTGAGGTGAACATACGAGGATCACCGGTCATATGTTGAGTGCAACCACTATCAATAACCCAATGACTTCCACCGGTCTTGTAGTTCACCTACACACAAGAGATTCAAGCTTTAGGGATCCAAGCTTGTTGAGGGCCCTTCACCTTCTCAACAAGTGACTTAGCCACCCCAAATTTTCTTAGGCCTACTCTTGTTGGGAGGACCTAAGAACATGACTTTCATCTTTCCACTCGAATCTTTTCTAAGCATGTAGTGAGCATTGAAAGCAAAGGGTCTAGCATGCTTGGGCAAGGGTTGTGGTGGTGGAGTTTGACACTCATGAGCAAAGTGACCTTCTTGTCCACATTCAAAACATCTCTTTGGCTTTGGCTTTGGCTTTGATTGTTGGTGTTGAGCTTGAGCCTTCTTCTTCTCTACACTTGCCATATATCCAATGCCACTTCTATCCATCTTCATGACGGTATTCATGAGTAGCTCACTTTGAAGATGCTTGCCTCTAGCAAACTTGCTCAATCCCACCTTGAGATGCTCTTTCTCCATCTTGAGCTTCTTGTTCTCTTCCTTGAGAAGATCATTGTTCTTCTCCTTCTTGAGTTTCTTGATTTCTTCTTTTAACTTCTCATTCTCAAGGATCACCTCTTCGTCATGATCAAGAGTTTCTAGCACAATGGTGTTGTGACTTTTCATCTCTTCAAGATCTTTCATGAGCTTCTCATTGTTACTCTTGAGCTTGACATACTCATCATAGTCATTGCACTCAACCACTTGCTTGCCCTTGCTACTAGATTCATGCTCAATGCTTTCATCAATTAAGTCATCACATGAGGTAGCTATATCAATCTTAACAACATGGTTAGTAGCATCATGTGGCTCATTTGGTAAGAATTCTTGTGCAATAATAAGGGTATCATAATTGATCTTTAGAGTTGCATATTCATCTTTTAGCTTATTGTGACTAGTGATAAGCTCATTGTGCACCCACTCAAGTTTATCATTTTTATCTTTAAGCTCTTTCTTAGAAGATTTGAGCTCCTTGAGTTTGGATGATATAGAATCATTTGTTTCTTTGAGCTCATCATTAGCCTTTTCTAATGTATCACACTTAGCTAAGAGTGAATCATTTTTAGCATCAAGTTTTTCATTTGTAGCTCTACTCTTTCTAATGATCTTAGTATATTTTCTTAGTATTTTGACAAGATCATCATAAGTAGGTGAGTCATCATCATCGCTATCACTATCATCATCACTAGCATGTTCATCATCACTACTATCATCACTCTTAGTTACCTTGCGTTCGCCTTTGGCCATAAGGCATAGGTGTGTAGATGATGATGGCGATGGTGGTGGTGAAGATGCAAGATCAATAGCAATGGCGGCCACCTTTTCATCGTCACTATCATCATAGGATGATCCACTTGATGAATCAATGTCCGTGAGCCAATCACCGACAATATAGGCCTTGCCACTCTTCTTCTTCTTGTAGAACTCCCTCTTTTGCCATCTCTCTTCTTGTATGGCTTGTTCTTCTTCTTTTCATCTTCATCACTTGAATCATCTTTCTTGCCCTTGTTCTTGAACTTGTCTTTCTTAGGCTTTGTGCATTGATGAGCTAGATGACCAAGTTCGCCACAATTGTAGCAATCCATCTCGGAGATTGGCTTTCTTCTTGAGCTAGTGAAGAACTTCTTCTTCTTGCCGTCGAACTTGATGCCACTCTTGTTTAGCCTTTTTAGCATCTTGGTGGTCTTCTTCACCATGAGGGCAAGGCTTTCTTCATCATCTTCATCACTTGAGCTCTCATACTCAAGTCTTGTTTTGCCCTTGTCTTGGCTAGCTTTGAATGCTAAGTCCTTCTCTTTCTTCTTTGTAGAGGATGAGCCATCTTGTGGTGTGATGTGCATGTACATCTCATGAGCATTGATCTTTCCCAAGATTTGTGTTGGTGTAGCGGCGGAAAGATCACCTTGATGTAGTACGGTCACAATGTGCCCATATTTGTCAATGGGGAGGACACTCAAGATTTTTTCACAACGCGTCGGATGGTGACATTTGAGTGAGTCCAAGCCCATTGACTTCCTCTACAAGAACATTTAATCGAGAATACATCTCATTAGCACTTTCTTTGGGAAACATCTCAAAAGAATTTAGCTTTTTAATTACAAGATGATAGCGTTCCTCACGCTCACTCTTGGTTCCCTCATGGAGCGCACAAACGTCCGACCATAGTGCATGGGCGTCTTTGTGGTTCCTTACACGATTGAACACATCTTTGCAAAGGCCTCTAAAGATGGTGTTGCGAGCCTTTGCATTCCATTTTTCATAATTCACTTCATCGCCTTGAAGTTATGCGGCATTCCTAGGTCTTTGGGAACCCTTGAGAGGCGGCTCTAAGAATTCCAACATCTAGAGCTTCTAAGTAAGCCTCCATGCGAATTTTCCAATATGGAAAATCATCTCCCTCAAAGATAGGAGGAGGTCCATCCCGTGAGACATCTTGCTCTAAGCGATTAAGCTTAAAAAACGTGAGCACGAGGCTCGATACCAATTGAAAGGATCAAGATGCCCAAGAGGGGGGGTGAATTGGGCTAATTCTAAATTTTCTTGCAATAATCAAATCCTCTGGATAGCCCAATTAACCCCTTGTGCCTAAAAAGTGTTTATATTAAACTAATGCACAACAACCTCGCAACCAACGTTCCAAACTTACTCTAGCAAGCAATTCTATGGATGTAAGACAAGTATTGAAATGCTCAAAGTAAATACTCAAAGTAAGTGCTCAACGTAAATAGAGAGAGAAAGGAAGCGGCGATGTTTTGCCGAGGTATCGGAGAGTCGCCACTCCCCACTAGTCCTCGTTGGAGCACCTGCAAGGGTGTAGCTCCCCTTGATCCGCGCAAGGATCAAGTGCTCTCTGGGTTGATTCTTCGACACTCCGTCGCGCGAATCACCCAAAACCGCTCACAACTTGAGTTGGGTCACCCACAAGCTCGCATGGTGAACACCAAACTCCCAATCACCACCAAGCCGTCTAGGTGATGGCGATCACCAAGAGTAACAAGCACGAACTCTCACTTTGACCATTGAAGCCTAATGAGAAGATGGATGCACACTTTGCTACTCTTGATTTGCTAGTGAGGCTACTCTCTTGGATTCTCAAATCACAAACACCTCTCACTAGGACCTTGCTCTTCTTGGCACTCACAAGCGTGTTTCTCAAATTTGTTGGAATGAGCAAAAGATGCTCCACTCACGAGTGGACCTTCTATTTATAAGCCCGACTGAAAAAGCGAACCGTTATGAGCTTCTGGGGACGACCGGACGCCTCGATCGTGATGACCGGACGCTCCGGTCAGTTCAACCCCCGAACCAAGATAAAGAGTCGACCGGACGGCTGGCAGGTCCGATGCAGACCGAACGGACGCGTCCCGTCGCATAAAACTCTCATTGGAACCTTCATTGGAGTCGGCCGGACGCTGAACTCTCGTGGTCCGGTTAAGACCGAACCGGACGCGTCCGGTCACTCTTTCCCAAGTCTGGACCCTTTATCGAGTCGACCGGACGCTGGTCCTCGGCGTCCGGTCACATGACCTTCCGGCGTCCGGTCACATCAGACTTGTTCACCTCGATCAAATGAATCGACCGGACCCTGCGGCCGGCGTCGGTCGCACTGCGAGCCAAAGCCGCCGTCCGGTCGAGTGTTTGACCCTCCATTCACTTCAACTTCCGAATATATGTGAATGAATTTTGCTCCAAACGATCTTAGGCATTCCTAGGAGCTACCTAGAGCTAGTTTAAACAAGTGTGCACCACACCTAACTCACTAGACTTAACTAGGTCAAGCTACCCGTTCATACCCCCCTTCATAGTACGGCCAAAGGAAAAAAAACAAAGTCCTAAACTACTCTAAGTGTCTCTCCAACTTCAATTGACACTTAGAACTAGTTATCCTTAACCTTGTCGTCCATCCTTTGAAAACCGAAACGATTTCCATCGTAGGGGCATGACAACCTCAATTGCCCAATCGATCTCCATTACCATGACCTAACTTAATTGCCTCTGCAAAACACACGTTAGTCATAGTAATCTTGTATTGACATCAATCACCGAAATCCAACTAGGGGCCTAGATGCTTTCAGATCTCTCAGTTGGATGTCAAGAATGCCTTCCTCAATGGTGAGCTCCAAGAGGAAATTTATATGAAGCCACCTCTAGGTTACTCTATTCCTGATGATTTGACTTGTCAGTTGCGTCATTCCCTCTATGGCCTTAAGCAAGCTCCTCAGGCTTAGTTTGAGCTTTTCTCCTCTGTTGTCATCGATGCTGGATTCAAGCCTAGTGACCATGATCCTGCTCTTTTTGTCCACATTTCTCCTCATGGTCACACCCTTCTTCTTCTTCTTCTTCTCTATGTCGATGACATGATCATTGCAGGTGACGATTCTCAGCACATTGCATTTGTCAAGCAGCGTCTCATTGAGACATTCTTGATGTCTGATTTGGGTCCTCTTCGTTACTTCCTTGGTTTTGAGGTCACCTCCACCTCTGATGGTATTTTCCTCTCCCAGGAGAAGTACACTCAGGACATCCTTTCTCGAGTTGCTCTCATTGATCTTCGCACTGTTGATACTCCTATGGAGCTTGGTGTTCACCTACGACCTACTGATGATGAGCTACTTGATGATCCCACTCGCTATCGTCAACTAGTTGGAAGCCTTGTCTGTCTTGGGATCACCCGTCCTAACATTTCTCATTCTATTCATATCTTGAGTCAGTTTGTCTCGGCTCCTACCCAGGTGCACTATGCTCACCTCCTTCGTGTTCTGCGATACCTTCATGGAACTATCTCACGCCACCTTTTCTTCCCTCGCTCTAGTTCTCTCCAGCTTCAGGCGTACTCTGATGTGACCTGGGCGAGTGATCACTCTGATCGCCGCTCTCTCTTAGATTATTGTGTTTTCCTTGGCTCCTCCTTGATTGCCTAGAAAATCAAGAAGCAGACTACAGTTCCTAATCGAGTGCTGAGGCTAAGCTGCATGTATGGCAACTGTGACTGCGAAGGTGACATGGCTACGATGGCTTCTTGAGGATTTTGGTGTGCCTGCCACTGCACCCACTCTTCTCTCTTCTGACAGCACCGATGCAATCAGTATTGCTCGGTACCCGGTCAAGCATGACCTCACTAAACACATTGGCGTTGATGCTTCCTGCAAGAGATTGCAGGTGCATGATCAGGTTGTGACGCTCCAGGACTAATTTCTTCACCAAGGCACAGACACGGGTCCAGCATGGATTCTTACTCTCAAAACGCAGTGTCGTAGATCCACATTGGTTTTGAGGGGGTTGTTAGATGTATAGATGTATATGTATTTTTTCTCTATTTGGAGAGGTTCTTTGCATATGTACACTTGTATATTTGCCCTTTTGGACCTTGGAATAGAGCTGGTCGGCCATTCTCTAACAATATTCACATGTATATCTCAATCCCAAAACAGTTCCTGTACTCGTAAAGAAAGACTCTGAATCATGCCCAGATTTACAAATCGCAGCACCCTAAAAAATACTTTCACACCATACCACTTTATTGAATGGCAATTTATGAAGCCTTGTTAGCGCCACTGCAAATAATCAATTAGCCTCAACTAGGTATCAACTGGACTACAAGACTTCGTCAGTTGTCATAGTTAAGTCATTGTTACGAGGGTAAAGTACACTTTCCAACCCTCAACTCGCGCCGAAGTTCGATTTTCAACCTTCAACTATAAAACCGGTCAAGAAACACCCTCCAACTATTAAAACCGGACAAATTTGATTCTCGGCTGCTTTCAAAAGCGGTTTTCTATTTTTGAGAGACGCCGAAATTTTATATTATATTTTTGAGCATCTTAACATCCTCAAATGAAAAAACTCAAAACTATAAAGTTGTAGATCTCATTGAGAGCTACAACTTTGGTATAAAAAATATTTTCATTTAACTCCATACAAATAATATATTAGTGCTCTAATGCGGCAAGCGTTAGTAGACGATTATTATGGTGCTGAAATTTTATATTATTTTTTCGAGCATCTTACTGTCCTCAAATGAAAAAAAATTAAAACTATAAAGTTGTAGATCTCATCGAGGTCTACAATTTACATATAAAAATTATCTTCATCCGACATCATATTGAAGGGTTTTCTATTTTTTGAAATTTAAGTCTCGTCACGCCACAGTATTGTTTTGTCGTGTGACGAGATTTAAATTTAAAAAAATAGAAAACCTTTGTTACGAACCCAGATCGAATTGCTTCACCAAATCAAACTCACAGCAATAAACAACAGTTTCCCGAGGTTTCTAGAAGATTCTGGATACAACTATGAAGTATTTTGGGGAAGGAAGAAGAAGAAGAAGAAGAAGAAAGGATAGGTATGACGAGTGCTGAGACTCGCCGCTGGCCGCCGCCGATTCACCGTTCGGTTCTTCGATGCCCCTCCCGTAGGTGCTGCTGCAACCCCATGTACCCTGCATTGGATGCCTACCTAGGCGGACGCAACCCCATCCATCTCTTCTCCTATTCGTCACACATCACAAGCCCAGTTCCACACTTCTCCTGTCCATTGCACGGCCCAACTGAAATCTATATTGGAAGTTCTTGACATTCCTCCCCCGATGAAACACGGCTTGTCCCCAAGCCGTTGCTGCAGTAAACCACCGGGATCCCAAGGAACATGCTTCTCTCTGATGTTGAATGATACCCGGTAGGCACCATCTTTGGTTAGTGGTAATCCATGCCAGTACTCGGTATTGATCTGAGAGGTTGCTACTTGCACATGTATCTGAAACACCAGCTGGGCACATTCTGAAAAGTTACACCATTTGATCTGTATTGTAGCTTGACCACAAAAATTGTCTAGAGTTGGGATGTGTCTTGAAGGTTGTGAAGGTACGAACAAGCGTAGAACAGAAATAGATCATGTAAGGCCTTTGCTTCATCCGTGTTATTGTTACCATTAGTCTTCCATTTCTTCTCAACAAAATACTTAGTATTAGTCATCATCACTTCCATGTTTGCCAAGCATTCTTGTGATTCAGATCCATCAGAGAAGAGTATAGTACCACTTGGATCCCCCAGCAATTTTTGTTTCCTGATACAGATTAAACAACTTGCATCAGCTTCATGCTTCAATAAATGAAATGTATGCTTGGCAATGTTCTGAATGTTTTTCTCATTCTCCATTGATCTTTAACCCCAGACTAAGCTTCCTGGAAAGATCACATGAATTTTCATCCCATTGCCATGAAGTTCACTTCGAATTTCCTCCCAGTGAATGCCAACAACTTGCTGAATTTCACTGAAGAAAACCTGATTTAGATTCATGCTGTGAATCTTGCACGCCAGGATGGCCAAATCGGGCGGAGGAGGCTGTGGGCGTCGGTGGTAGACGAGGCCAGCCCAGCGCTGAAAGCTAGGCGGCGGTCCGGCCGGGGTGGGCGCGACACGACCGGCTGGAGGTGGTGAGCAGCCGGCCATCGGGCACCCTGGGGAGGTGCTGCTGGCCGCTGGGTGCCGCGACGGGGAGCTGCTGCCAGCCGTCGGGGGAGCAGCCAGGCTAGCTGCTGGTGACGACGAGGCAGCTGTAGGCGAGACCTGGCCGGCTGGCAGGCCACCGGAGTCCAAGGGAGCAGCAATGACCCAAGGGGCGCTGCTCCCTGGAAGAAGGGCCGCACGTGGCTGTGCGGAGTCACCGGGAGTGCCTGCAGGTAAAAAAAATGACGGCGCTGGGGGAGCCATCACAGGGTCAGTGGAGCTCAAAAACTCAAAATCCTAGGGTGAGGGACGACCAAGATCCTCAGAGAACGGGAAGGACGCCTCATCAAAGACCACATGCCGGGAGATGATGATCCGGTTGGATGACCGGTCGAGGCAGCAGTAGCCTTTGTGATGAGGGGAATACCCGAGAAAGACACACAAGGAAGGTCGAGGGGCGAGTTTGTGGGGAGCAGTGGCGGAGAGATTGGGGTAGCAGCGGGTCATAAGAGGGTGGAGACCCGTAGAGCACCATGTGTGGGGTGGAGAAGTTGAGTATCTTGGTGGGAAGAATGTTAAGGAGGAGGGTTGCGGTGGAAAGAGCCTCAACCCAATAGGCTGGGGGGACACTGGCCTGAAACAGGAGGGAGCGAACAACATTATTGATGGTACGAATAATGCATTCAGCTTTACCGTTTTGAGGCGAGGTATAAGGACAGGACATCCGGAGCTGGACGCCGTGGGAGAGGAAGAAGGCGCGGGAAGTATGATTGTTGAACTCGCGTCCATTATCGCATTGAATACCCTGAATGGGGACACCAAACTGTGTAGCCACATAGGCAAATAAATTAGACAGGGTAGGAAAGGTGTCAGACTTTAGCCGAAGCGGAAAAGTCCAGAGATAATGCGAAAAATCATCAAGTATGACAAGATAATACTTGCAACCAGAAACACTAGGTATAGGTGACGTCCACAAATCACAATGTATTAACTGAAAATTATGAGTGGTTCTGGAAGAGGACGCATGAAAGGGTAAACGAGTATGACGACCCAACTGGCAAGCATGACACAATGTTTGGCTAGCACTATTATTACATGGAATAGCGGATGACTATGCTAGCTTAGACAAAACTTTATGGCCAGGATGACCAAGACGCTGGTGCCAAAGTGAAGGGTTGGTAGTGGCGAGGAGAGTAGACACAGACTCCGGGAACTGCAGCGGATAGAGAGGACCGGAGCTGTCACACCTGACGATCTGTCTTCGAGAGGGAAGATCCTTCACAGAACAGCCAAAAGGGTCAAACTCCACAAAACAATTGTTGTCAGAGGTAAACTAGCGTACTGAAACAAGGTTCTTAGTAAGGCCAGGTGAAACAAGGACATTATTAAGACGAAGATTATGTGGAAAAGATGTCACGCCAGTGGAGGTAACAGGAAGAAGGTTCCCATTACCGACAACAATATGGGATGGAGATGAAGTATATGGAGGGGAAGGCACGGTGATTATACCGGCGTCTGAAGTCATGTGGTTAGAGGCGCCAGAGTCGAAGTACCAGTTGCTCGATGTTGGCTGCTGGAGCGACATGGTCTGAAAGTTCGCGGCTTGGCTGGAAGCGTCTCAGCAGGGTGGCGCGATGGCTGGGCTGTACAGACTAGCCGGTGGAAGTGCCCACTGCTGGACGCTAGGATTGACGCCCCAGCCTTGCTGAGCGCCAGTCAGAAGCGACTGAGGGAGCTGCTGCGGTCCACCGGGCCCCTGCTGTACACTAGCGAGAAGTGCGTGCGGGTGTGGCAGCGTCGAGGGCCAAGGTCCAGGGCACATGTTGATGGATCCGGTCCATGGCTGATGAAGATTGGGCCACTGTTGCTGCTGTTGGGCGCCGCTGCCGTTGGGGAAGGCGCTGTTGGAGTTGCTGCGCCCGCCCCCGCCGCGCTTGCCTCCCCCGGACTGCTGCTGCTGGTTCGGCAGCCGCTGCTGGGGAGTGGCTGGTGGAGTGACGGACGCGGGCGCAGGCGACCGAGCGCTGTCGGAGGTGGCAGTCAGGGCTATAGCCGAAGGAGGCGGAGCAGACTCCGCCATAGTGAGTTCCTCCAGGAGCAAATCGTTGCGGGCCTGCAGAAAAGTAGGAAACGGACGTCCGCGGCGAAGGTGAAGCCCAATGGCTTCGAAACGGCCATTGAGACTGTGCAGGAGATTGAGGACAAGAGTCCTGTCGTTGACGGGCTCGCCGAAGTCGCGGAGGGCGTCTACCATGCCCTTGACTTTTCGGCAGTACGCAGTGATGTCGAGGTCGCCTTGCTTGAAGTTGCGGAAGGCGGCGTCGAGGTGGAGAGCATGAGTTTCGCGATTGCCGCATAACTGTGACTCGATGGCGAGCCAGGAGGCGCGGGCGGTGGTGCCGAACTTGATCACGGCCTCGGCGAGGGCGTCGGTGATGGTGCCGGTGATCCAAGTTTGCACGACGCAGTCCATGCACGCCCAATCCGGAGAGTTGGGGGCGGCAGCTTCGGAGAGGACATGGCTCTCTAGGGAGTAGCGGCCGACGACGAGGAGGAACGACTGACGTTAGCGGCCATAGAAGGCGGAGGCGACGTCGAGGACAAGAGGGACGAGCAGCCGGATGTTCTGCACGGCCACAGCCTAGGCGTGCAGGTTGAGGAGGGCCGCAGCCTCGTGCTGAAGCAGAACGGCGCGAAGATGGGGATCGCCGTCGTCGGCAGAGGCGAAATCCTCAGCATCCTCGGCGTCGTCAGGGGCAGCGTCGTCTTCCAGAGGCGGAGCGGCCCCGGCGAGCTCCTGAGCCGCGCGGTCAAGGACGGTCTGAAGTCGCGCATCAGCCGCGTCCCGCTCCTGCTGAGCGACGGCGGCTTCGCGCTCGGCGTTAGCCGCACGAGCAGCGGCGGCGTCGCGAGCGCCCTGAGCCGTGCGGGCGCGCTCCTCCTTGGCGAGTCGAGCCGCAGCGGCCTGCTCGGCCGCGCGGGCGCGCGCCTCCATGGACTGGAGGGCGGCGGCAGCGGAGGCCTGCTCGGCCGCGCGGATCCGTGGACTGGAGGGCAGCGGCAGCAGCGGGGTCAGCCTGTGGGGCCGCGCGGGCGCGCTTCTCCTTGGACTCGGCAGCAGCGGCGTCAGGATCGACGACAGCAGCAGCAGAGGAAGCGGTGGTGGGGGTGGCGCCGGCCATGGCAGGGAGGCGGCGGGCGCACGCACGCGCTAGGAGCGGCGCCGGGTAGGGGCGCGCTGGAGCAGCGCCGGCGGCGCGCTAAGATACGGAAGAAAATGAATCGGGACTAACCTGGAATCGTGATACCATGAAAGATTGCGTGGAATAATATATTAATTGATTGGAGAGACCTATGTATATATATATATATAGGGGAGATGAGATCTCGTGGTTTATAGAAACAGGACCAAACCGAGATCTCCTCATATCTCTCTAATCAAATAGAGGACCGGCCAGCTATACCAAGGCCCAGGCCCATATAGACACGTATATATACATTTACAGTCTAACATTTAGAACCCTCCAAATCAGCACATATAGAGCTTTCTCTTCCTGAACATGCAAACTGAAGTACAACTTTCTCATTGCAACCAGATCTAGGAGCTGTGTAGACCATTTAAGTGATAACAGTACAAACAAAAAATGCCAACAGCCTACTACACGAGTCAATACACATATGGAATGAATATTAAGCCAGCACTCACACTTGTGATACTTGAAATCTGCACTCACTTCAAAGTAACTCAATGCATTAGCACGAGCTTAAGCTGGATAGCAACTGAAAGACGGCCAAGGCCATGGCCGGAGCTCAACTTTCTGGTATGTGACCTGCTTGCCCATACAGTGCCCATGGTTTCAAGCATAAGACCATATTCTCATTTTCCCATTGCTTCTCATGATCAAGTGTCATATCCTGGTGCATATTAGAAAATTTTCCTATCGCCTTCTAGATGCTAGTCAGGTTGCTTATAAATTCAGTTTTGATTGTGAAAAGCCCACTTCTACCCTGCGTTGCCACATCTTAACTAGCACAAGATTATAGCAGAAATGAGTCCAAATATGATTATGATCTTGAGCATCACTTAGCCCATCATGGCATGAAATCGTGAACCAAACTAAATGATCAGGTGGCCATGGTTTCAACTGTAGCTTAACTCCATCACTCAAAATATTCTGCGCTGTAGGTGGAGGCCATGGTTGTGGCACCATCAATCCAACACGTCTATTGCATTCAAGTGATGGCCATGGATGCTTCGGCAGCTCACCACCACTACTTTGATAGAAGCGTGACCACCACATTGGTCTTAGCTCACCTGCACTGTGCAAACCCCATGTCGCACAACAAGTGAGGCGTGTCCAGCCCATGAGCACAGCGCGTACCTCGAACACATTGTGGGTGCATCTGCTAGCTCCAAGACAGCACAGAACCATGCCATTGGACGGGGTCAGGCTGAAACTGATGAAGTCCATGTCCTGCAAGCTCTTGTTGTTGTCTAACATAGTGATAGCTGAGAGCAGTGGATTGGTGTCTGGAAGACCCCCTAGGCGCTGGAATGCATGTATTGCCATCACGACCGCATGTGAAGCACATGGCGGGCGTCACCACACAGAGCTCAGTGCCAGAAGCACGAGGGGCGTCGATGAGGGCACCCAGAGATGGAACACACGTTGAGGAAGCCAAAGGCACTGCCGATGAAGAGGTCACCTTCACAATCTCGGCGTCCGGGTCGCGACGCGACATCGAACACCTGGCGTGCGTTGCCCAAAGGTGTTCTGTAGTCTCGATGGATATGGTGGGGGCGACCTCCTGGGGCAGCGTAGAGGTCGACGAGGTAGAGGAGTGTTAGCAGGAGCGTAGATTGGGAAGGAAGAAGTAGAGGGAGGAAGGAAGCAAGAACACGCAACAGATAGGCGAGGACAGGATTAACAGAATTCAGTTTGTGATTACAATGTTCATGCCGTCTCCTCTCATGCTCTCTAGTTTAAGTACTTCTCTGTCTAACGACTCCACATTGGGCCGGTGACTAGCGTGTTGGGCCTTCTCTTCCTGACGGCTCGGGGTTCCCGGCCTGCTCTGGTTTCTTCAGTGTCTTCATTGGAGCCTTCAGCAATTGCAGTTGCCGGGCAGGGAACAGTGGTGACAAGGAGGATGCCATTGTTGTGGTCGGTGTCGCCGGCTTGCCGAAGACAGAGCCGGTGATGTCATGGTCAACGGCGTGCTCGGTGATGCAGAACTGGAAGGCGAGGGAGATGTTCAGAGGTGGATCAGTCGTCGTGGTCGCCACGGGAGGCGCAGAGGACGTCGTTGGCTTGCTGGTGGTCGAGGCAGCATCGATGGTGACCGGGTCGCCCTCTTTGCTTGGGTTGGTGGAAGCAGCAAGGTACGCCGCCGTGGAAGATGAAGTCATAGTCCCTGGCATGGTGGATGTCAGCACGGTGGCGAATTTCCTCAGCGACTCATTGGTGCTGTTGAGAGAGGTGTTCATCTGCTGTACCCTGATCCAGCTGCTCGTGGATCCGATCCCTCTGCTCATCGGACATGGAGACGTACTCCTCCTCGAAGCTCATGCGGCGAAGCTCGGGGACGACCCCGTCGGTGCCAGTGCAGTGCATGGTGAACGGCTCCGATGCCATTTGTTTACGAACCTGGGGTGCTGTTTGGTTACAGGGAGCGGTACCGTGAATGGAAACAGGTGCCGCCCCTATCCGTTGCATGCAATGAAAAGCATCTATTTGTTTGGTTGGTTAAGATGCTATTTTCCATTCCCTCCAGGCTCGAGAGCAGTGTCAACGAATAAGGTCCGGAGGTGGGCGGTAACGAGGTTTCACGCGCCCGGATGCGATCCCTCCGTGAACGGCTCCGCTCGCATTGAAACAAACACGTAGCAATGAAAATCGATAACAGCGCAAACGGTTACGGGATAAAATACGTCGAAACAAACAGCACACCAGATCGAATTGCTTCACTAAATCAAACTCACAGCAATAAACAATAGTTTCTCAAGGTTTCTAGAAGATTCCGGATACAACTATGAAGTATTTTGGGGAAGGAAGAAGAAGAAAGGATAGGTATGACGAGCCCTGAGACTCGCCTCGAGCTGCCGCTCGCCGCCGCCAATTCACCGTTCGGTTCTTCGATGTCCCTCCCGTAGGTGCTGCTGCTGCAACCCCATGTCTTTTTTTTAAATAAACTGCTGCAACCCCATGTCCCCATGTACCCTGCATTGGATGCCTACCTGGGCCAACGCAACCCCAGACCAGCTCTTCTCCTGTCCGTCACACAGCACAAGCCCAATTCAACACTTCTCCTGTCCAGTAGCGAATCCAACCAAAATTCCACTGATGTCATAAGTACTACGTCATGGCTTAAGTTCACGTATGAGCATCAATTTGCAATGAAAATCTCAGGAAATCAATGAACAGGGCTGGCTCCGCCCCTGCTCCTGTCCATTGCACGACCCAACTGAAAGTTCCTGACAGTCGTCGCCGCGTATAGTCTGCCAAGTCCGCATAAACAAGGTGTTTGGGAAACCGCGTGCTTTTTTTTTGGTCAAATGTGTAGCTTTTTCATCCCAAGTGAGCTTCTAAATTGAATGCCTTGGAGTTGCCATTAGTCAAGTCTGTTAATTTTTAATGTACACATGATGAAGCTGACTTTAAGCCGTAAACTCCGGCTATGTCATGCTGTTTTCCTTTGTACTGTGTGGGTTCTCAATGCACATGGAAATTCAGTCAATTATATATTCCTGGGGAAAACTCAGTGGCGTTTAAAGAAAAAAAAAGTCATTACAATACACAGTCTTGTTTGGACTAGCAAACCCATCACCTACATTTGCAAACAGCCAAACACACGAAAGCATACATCTGTACAGCATGCTGGTACAAACAATGGCTATGCACATGACACACAAACATACTGGTACCACATCACACAATTAACACAAACTGGAAAGATTTTCCAGGGCTTGTGTGCTTACTGGAAGTCGTTGGGGTGACCTGATCCTGGAAATCCAGAGCAGCTGGGTCCCTGATCGTGCTCAGCCATTGATGGCATCCATGGCGGTGCAGCAGCAGGGCTGGTTGATTCAGGTTGAGTAGGGTTACGTGGCCCAAACATAAGTTGAGCTTGAGCAGAGGTTGATGCACCTGAGTCCTGATACAGGTCAAAGTTCATGCCCGCCAACTGCAAAAAGGAATGCCCAGCCGTTCAAGAATGTGAGCAAAGCATCTGTGAAGCAATGGATATGCAAAAGAAGAGGATGCGTTTTGTGGTTATCTGCATCACCTCAATTGGGCAAGCAAAGTCCATCATGCCTTGGGGGTTTTGAGGCCAAGGTGAAATTACTTGCTGCTGACTATGCAGTGGAATTCCTTGGCCTGTAAAGTTTAGAAATCATTTCATCAGGATAGCTGTGTAAAGTTTAAATTCATCATATCAGAATAACTCAGGGAACAATCTGTGACCTGCTAATGTTTTTGAAGAGTGAACAATTCATTTCTGGAAGTAAAGTACCTTGGCAATAAAGTGTGTTTAGATAATCAGGATCGGCAACAATGGGACCACAGTCTGCAATTGGGTAAGGTGTTCCATGCTCGCCCTGGGGCAAATTTTCAGCTGTTCCAGTTCCTGGTAAGTACATCACTGTATCAGAAAAACTCACACAGAAAACACATGGAAAGGACAGACATAAGAGGAAAATGTTTCTAAAAAAATATATAATGGGGGAACAATCACGAAAATAATGTGAGAGAACATTCATCTTTTTAAATCACAGTACCTTGGTAATAGTGTGTGTTTGGACCATTATTATGAATGGTGGGACCACAGTTTGCCACTGGGGAAATTTGTCCCATTACATGTTCATTGTGGGCCAAATATTCAGCTGCTCCAGTTCCTTGGAGGTTTAAATAGAAATTGCAGCCTCAGACAATCAGTTGTACTGAGGAATGTAAGAGCAGTCAGAATTTAGAAAGTGATATCGGAGTGACCTTGATATGCAAGCTGATTAGTAGAGAAAACTTGTTGTGATGCACCCACTGCTAGAACAGAAGGTGCAGCAGCAACATCTGTGCTTGAAGAGACTGGCTCAGGAAAATTGCCTTTCATTACAAAATCAGGTGAAATGCCCTTCAGTTTTTCATATGCATGCAATCTCCATTTCTTCACTAAAGCCTGCAACACGAACAAAGTTCAGATGTTGTTGAACATGGCCACGATAGTAATATTGATAATATGGTGATATCATGGGTTCAGTGTGTACCTTCTGAGCTGTGTTAAATCTTTGGCATGCAACATACTCATGTGGGAATGCTGCTCCGACAAGCTCATGCACGCAATTAAAGAAAAGCACAACGTTGCCCTCTTTACTGTGGTACCATTTGAGTTCTTGCCGATCTTCGAGAACACACTCCCTAGCATGCTCAGTCAGTTTTGACCAAGCATTTTGCTGATTTTCCATCTTGAGGATCTGCATGATTTAAAACAACATCATGTGAATGAAACAGATAGCTGCAAAATAGGGGCATACAGGATAATGCATTTAGAATTCTTTACCGCACGAAGCTTGTTGGAGTCCTCATTCAAAGCCTTCAAGAAGCCCCCCACTTTATAGATTTGCACCTCCTGAAGCCTCCTGTGGTAAGCTCCATCCCTGGCAATCTCCTCTAAGCGATATAGGTCATCATCTAGTCTTGGAGGGTGCCTCTTCTCATTTGCTGAAAAAAAATGATCAGACTAGACTAATACAAATTCAGAAACAGCAATAAACCTGACAATATGAAAAACCAGGTTCATACGTTTGTTTCTGCGGTCGAGAACTTTCACAGGCTTCATGATGGCTTCCTGAACCCGACCACAAGTCTTTTTGTTCTTGCAAATTCTTGCTGCCATGATGACGTTTTTCCTGGATGACCCTTCCCTGAAACGGATCTGGCTAAGTTCAGCCATTCCATTGGTTAACCATACAGTCCCCAGGACAAGATCGTGCCTGTCCCTGTCAGGCTCGTCCGTAGCGAACGGCCGGACTCAGGGAAGAGTTTACAGAATCTACTATGTATATTGATAAAAGTACTAGTTCGCTACTAGAAAGATAATACAGCAACTCATTTCCTGATCCCTCTTCCTCTCCCTGCCGAACAGATATACTTGCTACGATTCTCTCTTCTCAGCTTCGAGCCAGTGGGCCGACGAAGTGGACTCTACGCCGACTCAAGCTTCTCGTTGCAAGATACGCAGGCCCATTCCGGCCCAGCCAATTTGATGTTGCTGACTCTCTTCCTCTTGGGCCTTGGTGCCTCCGATGGGTCCCCAGGGTGAGGTTTGCTGACATCCCTCTCCCCTGAGTGCCGGCATGTCCCCATGCCGGAGCACCAGGGAAGCGCTGCATGATGGCGTCGGCGTCCTCCCAGGTAGCAAGGTCGTCGTCGAGGCCGGACCACTTGATCAGCAACTGCTTGACGGAGTGGGTTCCACGTTGATGAAGTCTGGACTACAGCACGTGCTCCGGGGCTTGCATGTTGTTGTCGAGGTCGGGGAGCCTGGCGGAGACGGCTGGAACAGCGGACGACGCCGGCTTCAACAGCGAGACGTGGAACACCGGGTGGATTGAAGACGTCGGTGGCAGCTCCAGCTTGTACGCCACTGCTCCGATCTTGGACAGCACCTCGAAGGGGCCAAAGCATTTGAAGCACAGCTTGTGGTGGGAGCGCGGCGCCAACGACGACTGCACGTAGGGCTGCAGACGGAGGTAGACGAAGTCGCCAGCCTGGAACGAATGCTTGGAGCGCTTCTTGTCCGCCTGGTGCTTCATGCGCTGCTGAGCTCGAAGGAGATACTGACGGACAGAGGCCAGCATGGTGGTGCGCTCCGCCAGCATGGAGGCGACGTCCGGCACAGGGGAAGCAGCAAGTTCAGTAATACCAAAATGACGAGGAGATCGACCGAACAGTACCTCAAATGGCGACTTCCCCAGAGCTGAGTGTGAACTAGTATTGTACCAGTATTCGGCGAGTGGGAGCCACTTCAACCACTGTCTTGGGCAGGAATGAACAAAACACCGGAGGTATGTTTCTAGACATTGATTGACACGTTCGGTCTGACCATCCGACTGAGGATGGTAGGCTGAGCTCATAGCCAAAGTCACCTGGGCAAGATGAAAGAGCTTGCGCCAAAACTGGCTGGTGAAGATGGGATCACGATCGGAGATAATATGAGTAGGCAAGCCATGAATTTTGAAGATGTTGTCAAGGAAGGCTTGTGCTACTCTCTGGGCTGTATAAGGATGATGTAATGGAATGAAATGTGCGAATTTACTTAGCTTATCCACAACCACCATGATGCAGTTGGCGTGTCCAGAAGGTGGTAAGCCATCGATGAAGTCCATGGAAATCATTTGCCAAGCTTCAGCAGGGACTGGAAGAGGCGAGAGGAGACCCGGGTAGCGTGCTCGATCTGGTTTGGCCTGGTGGCAAACTGAGCAAGCAGCAACAAAAGCTCTGATGGTTTGCTTCATACCGCGCCAGCAAAATAGCTTCTTAATGCGGCTGTAAGTGACTGGAAACCCGGAATGACCTCCCAGGGCATTGTCATGAAGGGCTGATATAATGTTTTGCTGCAGTTGATGGTTGTTGCCAACCCAGATGCGGCCTGAGTAGCGAATGACTCCATGATGCAAGGTGAATGGTGGGTGACTGTGAGAGTTGACAGACAGTTCCTGGAGCAACTTGGAAGATTCCGGGTCAGAGGCATAACCTGCGGTTACATCTGCAAGCCAAGCCGGTGTGGAAATGGAGAGAGGTTGGAGTTGGGATGGCGGGTTGGGATGACGAGACAGGGCATCGGCTGCAGAATTGGATGTGCCGGGCTTGTAGACTACCCTGTACTGAAGACCGGCCAGTTTGGTATGCATCTTGAGCTGCCACTGAGTTTGCAGGCGCTGATCAGTGATGTGCATGAGGCTGCGTTGGTCGGTAAAGATGGTAAATTCGCTATGCTAGAGATATGAACGCCACTGCTCGACGGCCACTAGGATTGCCAGGAACTCCTTTTCATAAGTAGACAGCGCTCTAGTTCAGGGGCCAAGTGCTTTGCTAACAAATGCAAGTGGGTGGCCATCTTGTAACAGGACTGCGCCCACACCCAAGTCGTTGGCACCAGTCTGTAGCTGAAAGGGCTTACTGAAGTCCGGCAGGGCTAGCACTGGGGCTGAAACAAGGGCAGACTTCAAAGCATCCATAGCAGCTTGGTGAGATGGAGTCCAAATGAATAGAGAGCCCTTCTTGAGAAGATCAGTCAGGGGTCTGGCCAATGTAGCAAAGTGCTTCACAAACTTATGGTAGTAGCCGGCTAACCCCAAGAAGCTACGGAGCTCTTTGATATTCTGTGGTGAAGGCCACTGCTGGATAGACTCAATCTTGCTGGGGTCTGTAGACACACCATTATGGCTGACAATGTGTCCAAGGTATGAAATGGACTGTTGGGCGAAACGACATTTGGAGATCTTAACTTTCCACTGGTCTCTGGCTAACAGGGTAAAAACCTAGCGAAGGTGCTGAATGTGGTCTTCGAGAGTACGACTGTACACAAGAATGTCGTCGAAGAAAACCAGAGCACACTTACGCAACAAGGGGTATAGAGTGGTGTTCATAGCGCCTTGGAAGGTATTTGGGGCGCCGGTCAACACAAAGGCCATGACAGTAAACTCAAACTGACCCCAATGTGTTTGGAAGGCTGTTTTATGTTCTTCTCCGGGTGCCAGACGAATCTGATTAAAGCCAGCCAGAGATCCAAGCAAGAGAACCAGCGGGCGTGGGCCAACTCATCCAACAGCTCATCCACCACTGGAATTGGAAATTTACTCTTGACAGTCAAGGCGTTGAGCATCCTGTAGTCAACACAGAACCGCCACGTACCATCTTTCTTGTGGACCAAGAGCACCGGGGAAGAGAAAGCACTCGAGCTCGGCTGTACCATGCCTGATTGCAGCATCTCTGAAACTTGTTTTTCAATCTCATCCTTGAGCGCCGGCTTGTAACGGTATTGATGGAGAGCCACTGGGGGAGCACCGGGAACCAAGGGAATATGATGGTCGCATTGACGGCGAGGTGGCAGTTCAGATGGTTCTTGGATCAGCTCAGAAAAGTCTTCAATGAGATGCTGGATGGCTGGAGGAAGCTCAGGAGGGGCTGGTGAAGGTGCAGCAGCAGCAATGTGACAAAGTTGCATGATAGAAGGCTGAACTGAATCTGGCAACAGGCCCTGAAGGACAACATGGTGCTGGCCATAAGGAATGCTCATCCATTTGTGTTGCCAATCAACCCTCATGGGTGAGAAGGCCTCTAACCAATCCATACCGATAATCATGTCATAAGAGCCCAACTGCAGGATGCGCAAAGTAGAGTGGAAAGTGTAGCCTTGAACTGACCATTCAGCGCTGCTGACTTCGGCAGAGCAGAGAATAGAGCCCCCATCAGCCACTCGTACTGTCATTGGTCTAGGAAGAGGCCTCAGATTTGGCAGACCGGTTGCAAGGCAGGAACTCAAGAAGGAAGCACTACCGGAAACACCTAAGTTGCCGAGTGTCCCCATCTTTGCCGTGGGCAAGATTTTGGGCACTCGGCAAACATGGTGTTTGCCGAGTGTCCCAAAGACGACACTCGGCAACAACAAAACTCACGGCATAACAGTTTACGCTGAGCGCCTACACTCGGCAAACAATAGACACACGGCAACTTCATATCCGGGTAACATCGTCGACCTCCGTTATCATTTTGCCGAGTGTCACACGTTAACACACGGCAAACCCACCTATATGCCGAGTGTCAAAATACGACACTCGGCAAACCCACATCTATACCGAGTGTCACCTTGCGACACTCGGCAAATGCTGTTATATGCCGAGTGTCAACATCTGACACTCGGCAAACAAATTTTTTTTTTGATTTTGCCCCCAAACTTTTTGTACTGTTGTCTTACAATACCTGTTGCTCTGTGTTGAAGTTTTGTACATTTCTGAGTTATTTTACTATATTTCGTCAATTTATTTTAGTCAAATGAATTTTCGGTAATTTTTTGGATTTGAACTACAAGTGCTTCGAATATCCGAAAAAAGTGAATAAAAAATGATATTCTATTCACTGAGTCTGTTTTGAGACCGTATCCAGGGCCAGACCAGAAATTTCGAACATTGTGTTCGCGAAACATGAGCAGAAACGCGTGGCGGAAACGTCTGAAAATTCTATAAAAAACAAACAAAGTCTGAAAATCACGAAATTCGTCGAGTTGTCATGATATCATACGTGGAGGCTATGGTAAAAAATTGAGAGTGTTTCAGCAAAGTTGACACGTACGCTGCTGACAAATCGGATCATCTCCGGAGAAGTTTCTAAGATTTGAGAAAGATCCGGTAAGATGAGGAGATAATTTGAATGTGGATTTGGAGTTTCACTTCAAAATTTTTTGTATATACAATAGAGAACAAAGATCGCTTCTTGTGAATTTTTGGCAATTTTTCGGAGCCATTTCGTAATTTTAATTCTTTCGTCGTAATTATTGAATTTTAGATGCGTGATATACAAACACATGAAATAATAGTCCAATTTTTTTACAAGCTTGAAATATACATTTGTGAGTGCACCTAACAAAGTGTAATGCAAGTTCATTTCATGAAATTAGTGAAACATGAAATAGAGGAAAGTAATTAAGTAGAGGAAAGAAAAGGGCAGCATGAAATATAGAAATAAGTTTGCCGAGTGCTGCATAGGTGGCACTCGGCAACAATGTAATAAACTTTTTTTAAAATTTCTTGTTAAGGGAGAACAGTGATTTTTTAAAATAAGGAAAATAGGAGGGCACTTTTAAAAAAAAATGTTTGCCGAGTACCTAATCGTCACGGCACTCGGCAATTAGGCGTTTAGGTTTTTTTAAGTAGTTTACCGAGTGCGCCATCGGCCGACACTCGGCAAACTGATGGGATTTTTTTAAAAACGTTGCCGAGTGTCGGATCGGGCCGACACTCGGCAAACAGGCCGCAAAATAGCTAGGCTGCTGGCCGGCTCTGGCCATTTCTCCATTCTATCCCTGCGCACGCGCGCTCCCTCCTCCGTGCGCACGCGCCGCCGTCGACCTCCCTCCCCTCGCGCCGCCGTCGAGCTCCCCCCCCCACGCGCCCTCCTCCCTCCCCACTCCATCGTGCTCCCCACGCCCGCCGCCGTCGAGCTCCCTCCCCACGCGCCACCGACCGCACGCCCTCCACCGCAACCCCTCCGCCGCCCCCCCCCTCCCCACTCCATGGCCCCTCCTCCCACCCCTTTGCCTGCCTCCGTCGCCGACCTCCACCCCGCCCGGCGGTCCGCCACAGCCACCCGGTTGGCCCACGCCCTGTCCCCCCTTGTGAAACCGAGCGCGAGCACGACCCCTTTGCCTGCCCCAGCCGAGACCTGCGCCACCTCGGTGCCCGCCCGCAGGGAGCCCCTTGCTCGACGCCGGCAGCCCTGCGCTTCGCCTGCCGCCCGCCCGCCGCCGGTGCCCGCCCACCGTGGGCTGCCTGGTCAACGCCGCCCGCCTGCTGCCTGACACCGGCCGGCCACCTGCCCGACGCCGACAGGCACCAGCTCGCCACAACCCCATCTAGGTACGTATATGTGCACAAGGGTGATATATATGCAGTATGCAAATGTTCAGGATTCAGGAACCAGACACAAATAATATATATAAATGTTGGATAAGTGTTAAGTTGCCTCCTCCTTGTGCGATGTATGTAATTTCTTTCGAGAGTCCAAACTCAGTCCATGGCTCCATGCTATGCATGCTATACTGATATAGCTTTAGATGTCTGCAACTGCAACCTGATGATTCATCATTCTCTAGTAGGGCTATAGCTTGATTTAGATACATTGATGCCTTTCTTCTGGCGTACCAGTCCTCTTTTACATTGCTACTACTAATGACGAAACCCATTGTCCAAAATCACTGTGCCCATCCAATTTTAGTCCAATGTTAGTCTATGTCCAGACTGCCACCCTGTTCCATGATGTAGGCAAGTTACTAAATTTATGTGATTGTTATCCACCCTGGTCTTAATTAATCCTCTTGCAATCTATTTATTTAGCATGTATATTTCATAGCAGCATCGACCATCCACTTGGCCACGCGCGCAAGGGCGCGCGCAACGTACTAGTAGCTTAAAAAGGCCAAAGGGGACGAACAGTCGTGTTGATTTGCAGTGCAGCACACTAGTAGCTAATAATACAGTTGTAATTTCTAGTAAATTTGTCGAATTGCCGATGGATGTGATCGAAATGCGGCTCCATCAGTTGACGTTGCTGCGTTGTGCCGTGTGTGCCAGTCACCGATCCAGGAACACCTAGATGTCGCTCTCGATTGCCATGGGCATTTATGGCAAGGTACGACTACGTCGACAACGAGTGTCTCTCGATCCTGCGGACACCACACGTGGACGGCGTGGAGTCTAATCAGTCATTATCGTCTGTATAATTAAGTGCCGATCGACCTCGGCGGCGGCACTGATGTTTTTGTTTGGGGTTATGTACATCATCACATTGTTTTCTTTACTTTTGAAGGGTTAAAGGGATTGTTATTTGTTTTTTTACATGCAAATTTGCTTACTGATCAAGTGTAATTAATGGCTTTCTTAGTAACTTCGTCAATATGCATGTAGGTTTATACATGCAAATTTTCTTACTGATCAAGTGTATTGCTGCCCATAGCCTTTTGCAATAGATTTTACTCCATCACAAATTCACTGCTTCATAAGTGTCTTTCTTACTGACCTCATGTATCCATTATCTTGTTTCTTTTTACTTTGTTTATGGTGATATAAAGGTAATTACTTACTCGTGTGAAATGACTTATTCTTTTAGGGAGGACTGAGGCTTCTGGCTGTTTGTTGGTGTTCCGTGGACCTTGTAGCGGTTGAAGCTTCTCCTGTTTGCGGGACAGCGAGGTGAGGCATAAAACACCCCTCTTTTCCGTATCATGCATGTTTGTAGAGCACGTAACCCGGTTAGGCGTCTCCCGTTCGAAAGAGATACGGTTGGAAATGTGCAGCTCTTTGCATATCGATAACCGTATCTGTTTCGAATTGTCCACGTTTTTTGGACAGCCCTAGGATGCGTAGATGGGGTTAGTCCGTTCCGAGGCAAAGTTTTGGCAGCATCTCCCTGTTGTTCTCCGGATACACAATCTCCCTACCGGGACGTGTATTTGGAGAACAACGGGGAGGTGCTGTCGAAATTCTATCTCGGATCGGAGTAGACTATGGAGACTAACCCCAGCTACGCATACTCGGGTGGGATTAGGACCTATCCTGACCTATTAGATGGTAGGAACATCGTGTACATGCAATTGATTCTTAATGTCTCATGGTATATATATATATATATATATATATATATATATATATATATATATATATATATATATATATATATATATATATATATATATATATATATATATATATATATATATATATATATATATATATGTGTGTGTGTGTGTGTGTGTGTGTGTGTGTGTGTGTGTCAGAGGATGGATGACCGTGAGTGGATGTACACGGGCCGCCCAAGTCAGCGTGCTTTAACTGATGAATGGATTGAGAAGACGGAGGCTTTCATAGATAGAGCATTTGCCCTAGTTCCAGGAGCTTCAGCCATTTGGTGTCCGTGCAGTAGATGTGCAAACAGGCGTCGGCAACCAAAGGATGTCATGTCTACTCATCTTTGCAAGAATGGATTCACGGCAGATTATACTCGGTGGATCTACCATGGTGAAACCGATTGGATGAGAGAGGAGGTCGTGAGAGCACGCGTCGAAGATTTCGATGCTGATGCGGGGTAGGTGACTGGCTAAATGACTTTCACGAAGCACACATAGGTGAAGAAGGTGGGGAGGAGGAGCCAGAGGCAACCGCAAAGGCGTATTATGACATGTTGTCTACGGCACATAAACCCCTTCATGGCCACACAAAGGTTTCTCAACTGGATGCCATTGGATGGGTAATGGCCTTAAAGGCTTAGTTTAGCTTGAGTCGAGATTGTTACGATGCTACGTTGGCAGTTATTGGCAGCTTGCTTCCAGAAGCTCACATTATGCCAAAGAGCATGTACGAGTCGTAGAAACTCCTTCGTGCACTCAAGATGCCATATGAGCAGATACATGCTTGTCCAAAGGGGTGCGTCCTATTTAGGAAAGAACACGAGAAAGCAAAGTAATGTCCAAAGTGTCAATCCTCTAGGTACCTGGAGGTAGAGTCTAGTGATGGTCAGAAGAGACAGCTTGAGATCCCCGTGAAGATCCTACGGTACCTTCCATTCTTACCGAGGATCCAACGGCTATACATGACCGAGGAAACCGCGAAACAGATGACATGGCATAAAAATGGCACTCGATACAGTCCTGAGAAGATGGTACATCCATCTGATGGTGAAGCATGGACCCACTTTGCTGGGATTCATCGTGAGAAAGCTCTTGAGGCTCGTAATGTACATGTTGCGCTGGCAACAGATGGGTTCAATCCTTATGGACTGATGGCTGCCCCATACACTTGTTGGCCAATCTTCGTTATCCCCCTCAATCTCCCCCCCGGTGTCGTGTTTCGACGACAGAATATATTCTTGTCATTGATAATTCCTGGACACCCGGGGAGTAAGATGGGTGTATTCATGGAGCCTCTGATTGATGAGCTGGTCCGTGCTTGGGAGGAAGGGGTGTTGATATATGACCGAGCTACGAAGAGGAACTTCAGAATGCATGTCTGGTACCACTACTCCCTGCATGACTTCTTGGCGTATGGGATATTCTGCACCTGGTGTGTTCATGGGAGGTTCCCATGCCCATTATGCAAGACAGCTGTGGAGTTCATTTGGTTGAAGAAGGGTGGCAAGTATTCTTCGTTTGACAAGCATTGACAGTTCCTCCCTGTTGAGCATGCATTCAGACAAGACATCAAGAACTTTACGAAAGGTGTGGTAGTGACAGACCCCACACCGCAGATCATGACTGGTGCCAAGGTTCGTGCTCAGATAGATGCTCTCGTCGTCAACCCACAAGACGATGGTTTTGTGGGATATGGTCGTCAACATATGTTGACTCATAAGTCGGGCTTGGAGAGGCTCCCCTATTATGATGACCTCCTTCTTCCACATAACATTGATGTGATGCACACTGAAAAGAATGTGGCCGAGGCACTTTGGGGAACACTCATGGACACTGAAAAGTCAAAGGACAATGTTAAGGCTAGAGTGGACCTAGCAACGTTATGCGATAGACCAAAGCAAGAAATGAAGCCTCCTAGAGGCGGCAAGACATGGAGCAAGCCTAAGGCCGATTTCATCTTGACCAGGCCCCAAAGGAGGCAAGTACTTGAATGGATGCAAACGCTGATATTCCCTGATGGGTATGCAGCGAATCTGAGGAGGGGAGTGAACTTATCTACTCTGCGAGTCAAAGGGATGAAGAGCCATGACTTCCACATATGGATTGAGTGGCTTCTTCCGGCGATGGTTCATGGCTATGTCCCTGAGCATGTCTGGCTAGTGTTGGCAGAGTTGAGCTATTTCTTCCGCCAGCTTTGTGCCAAGGAGTTGTCTCAAAAAGTGGTTGAGGACTTGGAAAGAATGGCGCCGGTGCTTCTCTGTAAGTTGGAGAAGATATTTCCACCCGACTTCTTTGTTCCGATGCAGCATTTGATCTTGCACCTCCCGTATGAGGCACGAATGGGGGGCCCGTGCAGGGCCGTTGGTGCTATCCAATCGAGAGATGTCTAAAGGTTGTTCAAAGTAAATGTAAGAATAAAGGAAAAATTGAGGCTTCCGTTGCAGAGGCATACATTCTAGAGGAGGTGTCAAACTTCACAACAAGTTACTATAGTGACAACCTTCCCAGTGTGCATAATCCACCCCCTCGCTACAATGCTGGCGAAAATGAATCGAACCTCAACCTTTTCCGAGGGCAGCTCGGAAGTGCAAGTGATTGGAAACCCAAGACATTGAGACATGAAGAGTGGCGCACTATCATGCACTATGTGTTGACCAACCTTCCCGAAGTGGAGCCGTACATGCAGTAAGTTCACAACGAACTTGTTAAATATGCTGTCACTATTCGGTATCCAACTCTCTTGTTTCTCATTGTTATAGGGAATTTCTTGATCACTACTGGCATCTATCAAGGGAACCTACCCCGCAGGAATGTGATACCCTTCTTAAATAGGGTGCGGGAAATGAAATGCCCGATTTCATTTCTTGGTTCGCACAGAAGGTATTGTCCAACTTTGCTCGTACTTAGTTTGCCATTACAAGTTGCTCGTACTTAGTTTAACGATATATCCTGCTTGAGCTTGCAGGGCCAAACCGATGAGTCTATGGATCCCGAGTTAGCACAGGTGTCCAGTGGCTTTCTGTATAGGGTCAGGTCATTTGCCGCTTTTGACGTGAATGGATATCGCTTTCACACGACAGCACATGAGGAAGGTCGGCCCAATCGAAGAACCACAAATACCGGAGTTATTACGCCTGGCACTGATGGGGCCGATTATTATGAGAGAATCGAAGAAATCTACGAAGTCAAATTTTGTGGTTCCAAACCCCATTAAGCCTGTCATATTCAAATGTCATTGGTTTGATCCTGCAGTAACGAGACAGACCCCTAATCTTGGGCTAGTCAAAATTCGTTAGGATTCCGTCTATCCAGGGGAAGATGTCTATGTTGTTGCTCAACAGGCGACGCAAGTTTATTATCTGCCATATGCGTGCCCAAACGACGACCGTCTTAAGGGTTGGTATATTGTGTAGAAGACATCGCCACATGGTAGACTACCTCTCCCAAATGATCAAGATTACAACTTAGACCCAAACACATATGACGGGGAGTTCTATCAAGAGGAGGGGCTAGAAGGGAGTTTTGAGATAGACTTAACCGGTGCGATCGAAATGGAAGTAGATAATTAAAGGGTTGATGAAGAGGACGATGGAGATGAGGTGGAAAATGTGCAAGACTTAGAATTACTTGAGCGAGTGCGTATAGGCAATGCCGATGATGACAACATTGGTCCTTCGGATAGTGTTGATTATTTCGACATGTGTGATAGTGATGATGAGAGTTATGATCCGGCTGATCCCGATCATGATGCCTATTTCTAATACAAGTAATACTATCATTTTCTAATTATGTTTCGTTTATTTTGCATTTCTTTTTCAGGTTGTCCTGTTTATATGTGCTTATTGGTTTACTCTTTTTAATTGCAGGTGATTGACAAAAGATGGTGGGCGGTATGAGGTCCGTCGGGTCGTTTTACCAGAGCTCGGTGTCCGCTCTAGCTGAGGAGCCGCCGTAGAGGCGCAGGGGTCGGCCGAGAGGCCAGGGTCGGCAGGCGCGTGCAGCGACTCGACCGCCGTCGCCTATACCTCCCTCGCCTCAGGAGGAGGCGGAGGAGGAGCAGCACGAGCACGAGGAGCACGAGGAGGAGCCCTTGGAGGGGGTTCCTCTTCCTCTGCTTCGAAGATCTGGTTGCGAGGCCCTTCACGCCTCCCGGAACAGCCTATACCTTTCACAAAACGGCCGGTGATTCGCCCCAATGGGCCAAGGTAAGTATCTTAAGATGTTATCGCTACTTCATTTGGTATGTTTAACATGGCAAAATACAAACTAATATTTTTTCGTTAATCACTTGGACAGGGATGGAAGGTTGTGGCTGCGGTGATCACAAACGCCTTCCGGTGGAATCTGGGTCTTCGTAGGGAACACTTCCGGCCTGGTGGACTCAAGGCGGGAGGGTGGAGCCGGCCTACACGTTCGAGCACTACGCGTCTGCCTCGATGCATGAGATCGGGAAGGCAGGAATTCGACAACAAGGCGCAGCTGGGTTGTGAAAAGAGCTGTGGGTAAGCCTTCCCGCACTATCTTGCTCAATACATCGCATTCCTATCACATCTTTGAAATAATGACTACATACATAATGTTTATATGCAGGATTTCTACAGATGTGACGAGGGATACGAGGAGAGAGCCGAGAGGCACGCTCACAAAGCCTGCTACAAGCTCGTGAAGGACATGCACTACGAGGCGCATGTCCTGGTTGTACAGCAATACAAAGCTGTCTTCGAGGAAGTGAAGATCGACAAAGACCTCACAAGAACCTTGACGCTGACCAAAGAGCAATACATCTTTGGTAAATCTGCTTTTCTTCCACGAGATTAAGTACACTTACTGTGATCTTCTTATATGACAAATGCTTGTTGACGTGTAGGTGCCTCCAAATTGGGTGGCCGGTAAAGGCGAGTGCTGGAGGAGGATGGTGGACAAGTGGTGCTCCCCGGAGTGGTCGGAGACACACGCCTCTTGCCGGGAGCGGCGTTTGATGATGACAGGTGCACCACACCATCAGGGGAACCTTACCCTTGCCGAGTACGCGGAGAGATGGGTACGTGACTTCATTTATGTATTCTAACGCTTGCTTCTGCATAGTTTCTAATGATCTTACTGTTTGTTTCACAGTCGGCGTCACATGGTGGCGCACCTTGCTCCCAGGTGAAGGCATGGGCTATGGCCCACAAGGGCAAGGCGACGTCCGCCGTCGACTTCAACCTGGAGGACCCCCCCCTTGGCGTACAACAATCCCTCCATCCACAGCCGTCTCACCGAGTACACAACGGCGGCCAAGGCGGTCCATGGGCCGGAGTACGATCCGAGCACCCAGGATTTCGAAGGAGACCTTGTCATGAGGGTGGGAGGAGGCAAGAAGCATGGCAGGTACTGGCTTGGCGACAGCGTCGTCGACACGGCCACTACTCCCACTCTCTCCCAGATCCGAGCAAGCGACACGGGCCAGAGGCCGCCCATACGCCCACGGCCGACCAGTACACAGCAAGCCATGCAGACTTTGCAGGTTATTACTCTTTTATTCGTCGTTCATTGTTTCTTACATACCTTTGATTTCCATTGTAACATTGGGGTGAAATTTTCTAGGCCGAGCTAGAAGAAGAGAGGAGGCAGAGAATAGCGTTGGAGGCGAAGATTGACGCTGATCGGCATAAGCAGGAGCAGATGTTTCAGTGGATGCAAAATCTCGGCGCGAAGATGGGTGAACCTCTGCCACAAGCGCTATTCCTTCCTCCTCGTCCTCCTGAAGACACTCCTGTGAGTACATCTACAATTCCCTTTTTTCTATTTATTAGTGCAAAACAGTCCCGCAGGTTGTGTCAGAAAACAAATAAGAATCAGCACCTACAATTCCTCGTAGAAAAAAAAAATCATCAAAAATGGTGTGTGCACGGGAAGGGTAGATCAGTAGATGTAGTGGTTACAACTTAAGGGATAGCAATTGTTTGCCTTTCTAGATAAATCTCAATAACTTGATGATACGTTTGGTGACCGTGAAACGAATGCAAAAAAAAAAGCGTCCACCACAATATCATTGTTTTATACACGTTACGCGCATGATATAAGCAATCTAATTTAGTCATCATTACAAAAGAAAAATGTGCTATAACTAAATTCTACCGAAGAGCTAAGGTGCACCATTCGGTTCCTCAGATGGAGTCCGTAGAGCCACGTCGGAACCCAAGACGAGGGAGGGTAAGCAGGTTTCTTTTGTTGATTCGTGAGAAAAATGAAGAAGGGAGACGACTTTCGTGGATGCTGCTCTACCCGGCCGCGTAGTCCAGATGATTGGTTGTACGTGCAATTGGAATGTGGGAAGAAATTCAAAGCAATGGAAGCACAGACAGGAGTATACCACTACGGCTACGCCAATGGCCCTGCAGACGCACTAGCCCTTTGCGGCTTGTTGCACCAACAAATAAGCCAGCAGGTGCGTGGCCTGCTGTGATTCAAGTTCAAGGACAGACAGAGGTACGGCGTCGAATTGGTGTGTCGCACTCAAAGCCAGCGGACACGCCGGGCCGGACATTGCTGAATCCTGAAGCCAGGAAATGTAGACCGGACCGGATGGGTGCTAATCTTGTCCCCGGGGGAAACGAGACCGTGCTCGGTGGCGGTGCTCACCAGTCACCAGCAAAAACAGAGCGGACGGTGGCCAGTTTTTTCTGATCCGGCCCTTGCGTCCGCAGCGATACCACGGGTGGCTCCAGCGATGCTACTAGCTATATACTCACACACTCACACACACAGTTGTATTTGTTGTATTGCATTTTGAATTGCAATGCTACTAGCTATATATGTCTCAACAATTTCTTTTGCAGCTATCAAGTAATCTTATCTATTCTTTGTGCAGGGTCAATCGGCGGCATCAAACGATGTACCTCATGACATACCACAGCAGTCGCCGTGGTCTAATTGGTGATTTGCTTCTTTTCATGTGTTGAACTTATTTCTTGGTGTTGCACTTATGCTTGTAATGCACTTGTGGTGGATACTTTAAACTCGAACCTTATGTTGGTATTGTGGTATGACATTTGTGTACCATTGTGGATTATTGTGATGTATGTGATATGTGGTGTGTGGAGATGATATATATATGTGATATATGTGCTGTGTAATATATCTGTGCTGTGAAACATATCTGTGCCGTGATATATATATATATATATATATATATATATATATATATATATATATATATATATATATATATATATATATATATATATATATATATATATATATATATATGCTGTGAAATGTAATGCAAAAACAAAAAAAAATTCAGATTTCTGAGGCTTTGCCGAGTGTTATGACCAAGACACTCGGCAAATATGAAATATTTGCCGAGTGTAGGTTTTATCACACTCGGCGAAAAGCCATTTTTTAAAAAACCAAATACTGTTTCAAAAATGTTTGCCGAGTGTCTGCCTGCGCGGCACTCGGCATATTATTATCATTTACCGAGAGCAGCACTCGGCGACAAGGAATTCTAAAAACATAAAATATTTAAAAAGAAATTAGTTGCCGAGTGCCTTGCCATTTGACACTCGGCGAAGTCGCTGTTAACGGCGGGTCCGGCGTTATGACCGTTTCTTTTCGTCGAGAGCCAAACTTGACACGGCAAAAACTTTGCCGAGTGCCCGATAAATGGCACTCGGCAAAGTTGGCTTTGCCGGTACTGTTTATGGCGAGTGCTATTCGCCGAGTGTTACACTCGGCGAACAATTTGCCGAGTGTTTTCTGTCTTTTGCCGAGTGTTTCGGGCACTCGGCAAACTCAAGGAGTCCGGTAGTGAATGGCTGCTTCCGGAATCCACCAAAATAACGACGTCACGGCCCAGCAATGATCCTTTGAATTGCATTGTGCGGGGAGCAGCAGAACCCGAGGCCGCAGCAGAGGATAACATCATGAAAGCCTGAACATCGGTGGGCTGATCAGCATCTTGTATAGGACTATCAGCAGCTTCCTGAAATGCCTCGGAGCACAGGTCCCAGACTTCTTGAAGAGCATGAACTTGTGGAACTGGTGCACACCGATGGCCAGGAGCCCACTTGTCGCCGCAGCAAACACAGAGTCCGCGTGCGCGCCGGTAATTTCGCAGAGTGGACAGCTTGTCGTCGATGGAAGTAGACTTGGTTGGAACTCCTCAGGAACTGGATCAGGCACAGCTTGGGGATGCCGGGGTGGAAGCGGCAAGGGAAGAGCACCCTTGATTGTTGCCGAGCGAGCGAACGGGGACGCTTCCGAGCACTTGAAGTCCTTGCGGACACCTTGGTCCAGTGCCTCTTCCTGTAACAGGGCGAGAGTACAAGCAGTATCGAGGTTTTGGGGTCGAGCAACCATAACAACAGAGCGAATATCTTCGCGTAAACCATCAACGAAGCTAGTAGTAAAGTAGAGTTTGTCAGGGTTAGGATTATAAGCTTTGAGCTGTTCAAAATGATCAGTGAATTTTTCGATATAATCAGAAACAGTTGAAGTGTGTTTAATGTGGAAAAGCTGGCGTAAGAGCAGCTCATGCTGATCACGGCTAAATCTCTCATTGATGAGGGTAGAGAATGACTCCCAGGATATGTGCTGAACTTCAGACTTGACAGACTGAAGCCAGCGAGCTGCAGCATGTGTGAAATGGTGAGTGGCCATGCGAACCCAAAGCGCTGGATGAACCGAGTACATTTCGAAATGGGAACGAGCACGGGACAGCCATAGCTTAGGATTATCCCCATCGAATTGAGGGAACAACATCTTAGGGTATTGGCCTAGATTGGGATTGGCTTGGTTGGGAAAGTAATTAGGCTGATGGGAATTGGGTAAGGAATTGGGATGTGAGGATATGAGCGGTGGATTGGGATGGGTAGAATATTGCGGTGGTGGAAACGGAGACGGCGGGTAGTATGGTGGTGGGTATGGGTTCGGCGGTGGTAGAGGGGGAGGATATGGTGGTGGAGGAGGAGGAGAATGGAACTGTAACGGCGGCGGAGGAGGATTGGGGGCAGGTAACGTACCATTGGCCGAGAACGGGGCTATGGTCGTGACCGAACCATACCCCGCATCCCATGTTGGTGAGGCGACGCCGTGCCCACTGGGCCAGTCGGTCGTTGCTCCGGCAGGTGCTCGCCCGGCGACCAACTCCAGAATACCCTTTGGCTCGGGAGATCCATCATTCGGAGCAACGCTGGACCGATCCCAGAGCTTGGACAACCGATCCACCTCCGAGCGAATGGTGAAAAGGGAGCTCTCGATCCGGGGACGCCAGGCTGCGAATGCCTCCGAGGCGGACTCAAGGGCGGCGACCCGCTCGTCGTGCTCGTCCTGGATCTCGACGTAGCACACCATCTCCAGATCCTGGACGCGCCCCTCCAGCTCGCTGACGCGTTCGGAGAAGTGGCCGCCCCAGTTGTCGGCGACAATGGCGGCGGTGTACTGGGCGGAGGCGAACTGCTCCAGTGAGTCGAGGCGGCGGTCGACGGCGGAATCGTGCTCGGAACGGATGGCCTTCGTCTCGGTGAAGCGCCGATCCAGATGGGAACCGAGACCGTCGAACTCGGAGCGGAAGGTGTCGAAGCGGTGAATCAGATCGTTGAACATCTGGCGGACGATGGGATCCATGGCGCCGCGGGAGCGTTGAAGGCGGGTGAAGTGGGGATGGGCGGGTGGGAGGTTCTCCAGCACGCGCGGTGGCCGGAGGTCGACGGCTCTGGTACCAATGTCAGGCACGTCGGTAGCGAACGGCCGGACTCAGGGAAGAGTTTACAGAATCTACGATGTATATTGATAGAAGTACTTGTTCGCTACTAGAAAGATAATACAGCAACTCATTTCCTGATCCCTCTTCCTCTCCCTGCCGAACAGATATACTTGCTACGATTCTCTCTTCTCAGCTTCGAGCCAGTGGGCCGATGAAGTGGACTCTACGCCGACTCAGGCTTCTCGTTGCAAGATACGCAGGCCCATTCCGGCCCAGCCAATTTGATGTTGCTGACTCTCTTCCTCTTGGGCCTTGGTGCCGCCGACGGGTCCCAGGGTGAGGTTTGCTGACAGTCCCGACCTTGCAGTATATGCTTATCAAACTCATCTTCAGTCCAATTGTCCCGGCATTTGTTGGAGAAATCTCCACGGAGAACCAAGATCTCAATTTTTGCTTCCGAAAGCGCACCAGGTTCTACCACCTTGTCACCTTCAAACATGGCAAGTTTGATAGCTGCATGGTTCTGAGATGTTAAGTTCTCATCCGTGTAAACAGGTGGCTCCAAACCAATCAGGAAACACAGTCGCGTGTTTGTGTCTGATCCATTAGCAGCAATATGCTCCTGATTTGCCTCTAGTCTGAAACACCAGCATGAATGAAAGTGTGATAAGCCCAAAATCAAGTAACATATTCACCTGGCATTTTTTAAATTCAGCACACACGTACTTCGTTTCATCACATAGCAACAAGAAATTGTTGTTTCAAATATTTCTCTTGTTAAACTGGATGCAAAGGAAGTATTATATGGAAATGGCAACTTGATAACAAGCAAAACAGGAGATGCATAGTACAGTTCAGGTAGAAACAAATTTGTGGGTTCATTACCTTGTCTGTTGATCAGTGTGGCGATTGGAACACAGGCGTGACAATTGTGTCTGTCATAATTTTTATATAAAGAGTTTTATCATGAGTATGAACATAAACTGGATTCCATAGACAGGGATTTACAGATATCATGTATGGAAGGTATTAAGATAATCTAACCACTTCATGGCGGAGACCCTCGATCTGCTCCTGAAAACTCTCCAGCTTGCTACAACCATAGAGAAGAGAAAGGATTAAAAATAGTGATAATGGAAATAAATGCAAATAAATGTGCTTAGATGTGAAATAATACTTGTGTTAAACGGATGAATTCTATAAAATGTATGTTACTGATCCTGTCCCTAGTTGCAGGAAGCAGTGGCGGTAGAATAATTACAAAAAGTTACAAACCTTTTATTTTAGGGATAGAAAGATTTGCAGATTTCTAATGAGTAGCAAAACTTCATAAGAGAAAATGGATAAGTGTAATATAGGAACTATTGATGTGAGAAACACATAAATAACTAATTTTTGAACCTAATCCTGGTTGATTGCACCATAAAATACATGCCAGAGAAAATTTTCTGAAACTAATAATAAAAAACTATGGGCACTCATGGCTCACCTACCAATCGATCCAATCTCTCTTTCTTGAAAAGCACTGATAAGGACCTACACAAAAATTTTGCGCTCTCACAAAAACTCGTACACGCAATTGTTGTGCTAACCATAGTACTACTGCTCTAAGTGATAAAGGCCAATATCCTTACATCTGAGGGAATAAATCGTATGGTTATAAGAAAGGTAGGGACTTGCAGCAAGAGAAGAAAAACTGTACCTGGAAATCATCCCATGATACTTGTGAAAGGTGCAGTCGACATATCTCTGAAGCTGTGAAATCACAGTAGCAATAAAACCAGGGCAGACAAAATGCTAGTAAGAGAGTCTGGCAGAGGAAGACACTGCTATGCTAAAAGCTAAATGCAGGGCCGGAATTTTTCCATTTTCTAATAAAAAAGAAAAAGGAGCAGAGGACAATAATGGCAAACATATATCTGAATATGATCTTAGGCTAGATCTAGACCTGTAGTCCTGCACTATAATGTACTAGTACCTTTTAGTATCTGTCGGTGTTTCGAGTTGCCACCGACAAGTAAATTTTTAATATTGGGCGCCTGGACGGATGATGCGCTAAGAGGACACGAGGTTTATACTGGTTCGGGCAGAATGTCCCTACGTCCAGTTCGTTGCTGCTGCTCGTGTTACCAGCACTGAAAGTTCGTAGTAGGGGTTACAAACGGTCGAGAGAGGGACAGGTCCAAGTCTCTTGTGAGAGGAGCGAACGGACGCCGAGGGCTTGGTCGCTTCTCTGCAGTGTGCTTGTGTGTTCTAATCGGTTCGAGGTTCGAGTCCGAATCGGTGTGATATGTTTCAATCGTTGGTTCGGTGCGATGGTTCGATGATATGTGTTGTGATGTCTTGTGATGAGTTCAGATACCCCTTACGGGACGCCCTGCTTTCACTTTTATAAGTCAAAGGAAAGCAAGGGTTACACTAGAGGGGAAAAGAGGAGAAATGAGAAGGAGAAGAAGTCCTCCAGAATCGATGGGTCCTTCTTTTCTTTCACGCGGGTCCCGCCGACCCTGTAGACGTCAACAGGGACAGCTCTACGTCGTGGCCCTATCCGTCAATGGCGCTATGCGCAGGCGTCGTCTCCCGGTCGTGGCGCTCCACTCCGTCCTGGCGGACGTCGTGGTGAACTGATGCGTCTGTCAGTGTTCGTACGAGGGTTAGGCAGAATAGCATCAGTGCACCCGACGCTGTTCCTGATGTGAATCCATGGCCCATCATGGCCACGGGTTATATCAGGGCGTGCCGGTCACCTCTCTGGTGTCAGAGCTTTGACACAGGCCCATTCGCCTGGATCTAGAGTGGTTGGCGGTGGTATGGGTCTCCGTCAGGCGAGACGGATCCCCCGACCTCGGGGTCGGTTGAGGCGGAGCCTGCCCCCAGAGGTCGGGTGAGGCAGAGCCAGCCCTCAGAGGTCGAACGAGGCGGAGCCCACCCCCAGAGGTCGGGCGAAGCGGAGCGCAGACCCAAGGGTCGGGTGAGGCGGAGCCCGCGACCTCGGGGTCGGGCGAGGTGGAGCGCAGGCCCAAGGGTCGGGCGAGACGGACCGCAGACCCAAGGGTCGAGCGACGTAGAGCCCGCGGCCTCGATGTCGGGCGAGGCAGAGCCCGTCCCTAGAGGTCGGGCGAGGCAGAGTGCAGACCTAAGGGTCGGGCGAGGCGGAGTGTAGACCTAAGGGTCGGGCGAGGCGGAGCGCAGACCCAAGGGTTGGGCGAGGCGGAGCGCAGACCCAAAGGTCGGGCGAGGCAGAGCCCGCAGCCTTGGTGTCGGGCGAGGCAGAGCCTGCCCCAGAGGCCGAGCGAAGAAGAGTGCAGACCCAAGGGTCAGGCGTAGCGGAGCGCAAACCCAAAGGTCGGGCGAGCCGAAGCCCGTGGCCTCGGGGTCGGATGAGGTGGAGTCCTCCCCTAGAGGCCGAGCGAGGCAGAACCAGCCCTCAGAGGTCAGGCGAGGTGGAGCTTGCGCACCTGGGGATCGGTTGGAGCTATAGTCACGCTCTTGACTGCTCGGATGTATCAACATTGACGGTTATTAGCTCCTCCTCTTCGGGTACCCTAGTATTGGTCCCTGACAGTAGCCCCGAGCCTGCGGAGGAGTAGAATACTCCTTCAGAGGTTTTTCCGAACGGGAGGACTCTGAGGGCCCTGGCCTTCTTTTGTTGCCCACAGCATGACCTGGGGGCGGTGATTCCCTCTCGTCGAGGTCGGACCCTTCGTGGGTATGGCCGTGAGATTTGGTCGGTTGGAAAAGGTCTTTCTCGATTTTTGAGCCCCGTGGGGGCCCGTCGTTTTGTGACCATGCGTTCGGTCTCCTTGCGAGTCCAACTTTCCTTGAGCCCCTACGCGTAGCGGGGGTCCGATCGAAGGTTGGCTCGCCTTTGTGATTGTCACCCTGTCCATGGTTTTCGCAACCGAGGGGTGAGCCGTGCCATGATTTTCATCTGTGGACGAGCCATGGTGCTTCGGCTAGGATCAGCTTGGTGACTGACTTTAGATTCTCAGCGGTCAATCCATATAGTTCTTGGGTCCGTTCGACTGGTCCCGAGGGCTCTCTGCCTTTCTTCAGGGAAAAACCATGGATTGTACCCCGCCGAGACTCGATCGTGGGCCAGGATGCTCGTGGCGCTCGTGCACCTAGGTATTGGCCGCTTGCGGGCCCATCCCTTTCCATCCCTTATTCTAAGGGTGCCTAGAGCGGTTGTCGAACATGTCGATGGGCCAACCTTCGAACTCCTAGGCCCAAGCGGGCCGTAGAGGTGTTTTTTGATCCGTATTCCTCTTACTTGTGACGAGTCATGGCTAGTCCAGAGAGGCAAAAAGTCAGGCGAGTGTTCCGAGGGAACGAACAGAGATTGCATGCGCACTTCCCACGGCGAGACATTGTGACTGATCATGGCAGTCGTGGAGATCTAGGCGGGCGGTTGGTTTCCTCGCATCCATCATGCCTATAAAATCAAGGGGTTCACCCCCGAGTTCCATACCTTGCATCTTTGCCTCCATAGCCACGACTGCCGCCGCCAATCGCTTAGGTCTCTTGCCTCCGCATCTTCGTTGCCGTCGATCCTACATCCGTCTGCCCCCACCTCCGATGGATCCATGGTGCCGCTCCAACATCACCTTCCAGCGCATGGAAGGTCTCGTCCGTCGTGGTCTTCTCTGTGCGTGGACCTCAGTCGAGGAGTGGCTGCTACCCGGCGAGGAGGATCTACCATCGCTGCCCGATGGCTATGTGGTGTCGTTCGTCCACTTCCATGAGCGTGGGTTCATGACCCCCGCCCACAGATTTCTTCGGGGGCTGTTGCACTACTACAAGATCGAGATGCAGCACCTCAATCCCAATGGGATCCAGCACATGGCGGCGTTCATCGCCCTATGCGAGGGATTCATAGGGATTAGCCCCCACTTCGATCTATGGAGGTACTTCTTCGCCGTCACCCTCCGGAAGAAGAAGCAGCGGAAGCTGCAGGGGCGAGAGCGAGGGGAGGACACCAACAGCGATGATGATGATGATGATGATGATGGAGACGACGATGAGGTAGTCGACGACATCGAGTGGGACGACTTGGAGAATGAGGATGTGCTGACAGGTTTTGGTTCATCATTGGAGAAGTCGGGACCCTTCTCGTTCCACGGAGGGTTGGGCGCGTCCGAGGAGCCGACGGGGACGGGTCGTACCGTTGGCCTACCCCAGAAGCCAACAGGGGTGGGCGGCTCTACCGTCGTGCCTGAGGTGCCAGCGGAGGCGGGTGGCTTCGGCATCGTGCCCCAAGATCCAAGGGAAGCGAGCCCCTCTGCCCAGGAGCAAGGGGCGGGCTCAAAATGGCCTCGCCCCGATGAGGCGGTGCAGAGGTCGGGGGGTTCGCCCCCAAACATATCTGTCGCCCAACAACGCTGAGGTGAGTCATCAGCTCCTCTATTTTTCCTTGTTTTTGTCAGATTTCATCGTGACTTATGCTTTTCGTCTCTTGCAGCGTCGGGAGGCAGCGTAATCCTTTGGCACTGGCGCCAAAGAGGAGCGTCGCCCTTCAAGCAAGGCAGCAGCCATCGGCTAGCATCGCGCCCATTTCGGACGGGAGCGGCGCTAGTGCGACTGCGTCGTCGGCTGGTCAGGCGCCGCCCATGGTGGCGCCCGTGCCTTCGGTGGGACGAGCGGACACGGTGGCTCAAGGGACGCCTTCGGAGGTCGTAGAACAGCCGGCGATGGCGGCCATACCGCTGCCGACGACAAGGCGGACGGTACTACCGACCACGCTCGCGGCACCGAACGTGGTGGGCGCGACGCAACTGGTCTAGACCCCACCGATGCAGGTGGAGGTGGCGGCGTCTATGAAGGGTGGGTCACAACCGGGCGCTATCGTGGTGGCGCCTAAGGAACCGGTGTGACCCGAGCCATCGTCGGCCCAGGTGATGGCGTCTGGCGTGGGCCGAATGGAGGGGGACGTAGCCGAGGGGTCCTCGGAGGTCATGGTGCTGGGAGAAAAGTCAGCGTCCGTACCGCTGACCCCTTCCGTCACCAGAGGGAGTGTCCCGGCGAGGAAGTCACGACGAGAAGAGTTGGCAGCGATTGGGGCCAGCGGGGAGCCATCCCTGGCCCTGACGTTGGTGGGCAGCGACTCACCTGCGCGGGGCGAGCCCCTACTCTGGTGGGCGAGTCCAGAGTATCCGACATTGATGCTCTTCACTCTCGACGACGCCATAGAGAGCCTGGAGGGGGAGAACCTCGACATGGGAATCGCGTCCGTGCTCGAAGCCATAGACCATGCCCAAGGTGCCTTGCGCGATGTTGTCGTTCCCTCCGGCCAAGTTTTCACTTGACCCTGCTTCTCGCCCTTTTCTTTCTCTATATATTTTTGTATTCTGACCATCATCTTCTTTCAGTCCCTTATTGCTCGCAGCCGGGGGAAGTCTCGGTTCCTTCATGAGCAGAAGGAAACCTAGGACCGCCTCGTCGAGGAGGCATGGCTGCGCGGGGAGGTGACTGCTCAGCTTGTTGCTGCCCAACAGAGGGTGGCTGAGCTAACTCCCCTCACCGAGGAGGCGGACAGTCTTCGGTCGCGTGTGGCCGAAGCCTGTCAGCATGCTGATGAGGTCGAGAGGGCATTCGAGGCCCTATCGGCGAGGGCGCGGAAGGACGACGAGGAGGCCGCCAACTTCAGGAAGGAGCGGGAAGAGCTGCTCCAGAAGGACTCTGAGACCCGTTGGCGGATCCTCAACCTTTTGGCCGAGGTTGAGAAGGAAAGGGAGCTGAAGCTAGGGGCCGAGGAGAAGCTTGCGACCCTGGAGAAGAGGGTGAGCCTGAATGCCACGTTGGTCGCTCGGCTGCACAAGGAGCGGGATGAGCTACTCCAAATCACGGAGAGGCTCCACTCGGAGCGTGGTGCGGCTCACGAGGAGTGTGACCAGGCCCTCGGAGAGCATGACTAGGACTGCCAAGAGCGCGACAACACACAGCAGAAGGTCGGCTCCCTCTAGGCCGAGCTTGGAAATGCGACAACCCAGAAGCTAGAGGCCAAGAGCGTCTCTGTGGGGCTGGCCATGGACCTCACCAAGGCAAGGAGGAATCTTCAGGCAGAGAGCGACGAGCTCGGTATCCTGAGCGTTGCCCTCGGAGTGGTATGCGATTACCTTGAGGTGGTGCGGTCGGAGGGGACCAGCTTGCTCACGGCCCATGCCGTTGAGATCATAGCTCAGGTGCGCCAGCTCGAGAGGAATGCCCTTCGCGCAGGGGTCAACCAATCCTTCACGATTACTTGTTCGCATTATGGGGATAGCATAGACCTGGTGGCAATGAGCCATGGCTTTGCGCCTGGCTATGAAGCCCACAAGCTGGAGGAGATGGAGATGGTGGTGGCTCCCCTTTTGTAGGACCTGGCGGACAGAATAGAGAGCATAGTTCTCCCCCAAAGGGGTTAGTTAGCTAGATAGGTCAGGCAATCATTCTTGTTATAAGTAGACACGCTCCGACCCCTCTGTACTATCCGAACAAACTTATCATTTTGTTTTGTTTGATCAAATTTGTTTTCCTCCCTTTTTATGTGTGAAAAGGGGTTCATGTGCTCTGACCCTTTCGTTCGTTAAGACCATAGGTCCCGAGGTGTAGGAGGGAAACTCTAATCACGCTGGTAAGCATGAGTGCCGTAGCCGCTGGGGAGTAGGTTTCTTGCAGTCCGACCAGCCTTGCTCAGTCGTTCGTTTCCGCAAACCTTGCCACTAGGTTTTAGCACACGAAAGGGGTCGGGCACGGCGACTATTTCAAAAAGGGTGTATTTATACCCTTATCAGCCCCTGAGTGAGATCTGACCCCCTGCTGTTGCTGGGGTCGGGTGTCACTAAAGATCGAGAAGAGGATAGCAAAATTAGTAAGAGAAAAAGTCTCTTGTTTTCGCACATAGCCCCTCCCCATGTTCTGAGCCATCGTTCTGCGACCGCGCATTCGGTCTCCTTGCGAGTCTAACTTTCCTCATGCCCCCACGCATAGCGGGGGTTCCAGTCGAGGGTCGACTCATCTTTGTGATTGTTACCCGGTCCGTGGTTTCCGCAACCAGAGGTGTTGAGCTAACGTCACTTGCCTCGATGGCTCGAGTGACGCGCTCGGTGAGCTCGCTAACGGGCACGTTCGAGTGGAATTCGGGTCCGTCGTTTGTGATGGGGTTAGCAAAGCCCTCATGTGGCATTCCACTGCTCCTTAACCTGCCTCCTGGCAGATGCCTGAGCTGTTCTGGAGGGTGACTCAGGTGGCCCAATGGCCTCCCCTCAATGGGGATTCTATGGGCTCGGCTCGAGGTTAGGATCGAACGAGAAGGTGGAGATGACCCTGTCTGCTTCTAAGCAGGTTGGGCAAAGGCCGCTAGGGCTCATCTGCGTTTTCTCCCCTGGCTCTGTTCAACACGAGGTGGCCTCGGGCCCTTTGCGGGCTGGCCTTCAAACCTCGGTCAGTTGGATTCTCGATTTAGGGTCGGGCGGCTCGAGCCCCCGAGCCTCGTGGGGCTCGGTAGGGGTCAGCCGTGTGTAACACCCTAAAAATTATTCTTAGAATTAGTAATTAATTTGTTTTTCTTTAATTTTTCATGATTTATCTAGGCCAAATAACAATTTTTATGAATATTACAAACAAATATAAGGGTTTAAAAAACATTTTTGCTGCATTCATGCTGGAGCATAAATTTTGTTTTACTGTAGAGCTAGAGTTGTGTGGCTTGAATTCAAACCTTGTTTGAATTTGAGACAAGTTTGTAAAGTAGAAAAATAAAAAAGGCTTTTCTTTTTCTTTTTCTTTTTCTCCCTTCCCTTTCTTTCGGCCCAGAGCCAAAGCCAGCCTAGCCTACTTCCCTCCCCCTCCTTCCTTTTTCCACGCGCGCCACAGCCCAACCGGAGGCCCACACCGCGGCCTAATTGGCCTGCCTGACTGCCTCCCCGCTCGGCCCAACCAAGCCACCGCCGCATCGCTCCCCCTCCCACTGCCGCCCTGTCCCCACCCATCAGCGGCCCGCACCCCTTCCCCTACCTCCAGCCAAAGCGGCCGCCGCCCGTTTCACCCCACCGATAACTGCCACCGTGGTAGTGGCCTTGATGGCCACTCAGCCACCCTCGGGGGCCGTAGTGGCGCACCAGCAGTCACCCACCCCCCCTCCTCGGCCTATAAAGCCGAGGTCCCGACCTCCCCTTCCTTCTCTTTACCGGTTCCGCCACCCCACCGCCCTCCACCGCTCGGCTGCCGTCCCTGGTAGTCGCTACCCTCGTCGCTGCGTCGACGAGCCCCGGAAGGTGAAGCCGCACCCACCTGTGGTGACCTCGTGCCCTTTTTCTTTTGTGTCGCGCGAGCAATAGCTCACTCTGCAGATTGTTGCCACCACCCTCATCATGGTGAGCCTCCCCACCATCGTCGTGCTTCCCGTCGTGCTCGCCGTCATCCCCGCATCACCCCGGTGCCACCCGCATCGCAAACTGAGGCCGGGAGCGCCATTCCGGCTGCTCTTCGGCGAGCTCGGGCCCGTCCCCATGGCACGCCACCGCGAACCCCGCCACATGTCCACGGTGGCCCAGTGGACCGAGAGCGTGCGCATGGTCCATGGCGCATCCACGGCCTGCCCAACAGAGCCGTGCCGCGTGGCGCCGTGTCGGCGTCCGCCCGGCAGCCACCACGCTTTTGCGCAAAAGCCCCTACTCTTTTGGGGAATTAACCAGCAGTCCACCATAGTTTAAGAAAGCTTAGATTTAGGTCCTATTTTTAGCAATTTAAACCCCGAGTTCTCTGGTATTTGAAGCCACAGTCCAAAGCCCTTGTTGTTTTAGAACCCCTCTGTTTTAGGTTTAATTACATTTTAGGCCTCGGTTTTAGTGCATAAGCCCTTAGAAAAATGTATTTATTTATAGAAAAGTCCCTAAAAATGGTTTTGTTCATAACTTTCTCATTTTAGGTCCGATTAGAGTGATCTTCACGCTCATGTGTTCATAGAAACACGTGGATTAGTTTTATAAGTGTCTCTCTATATGTTTCTATTGCATGGTGTAATGATCTAATAGATATATATTTTCTTGCATGTGATGATTGTCTGGATATCTTGCTTGGTGATGGATATGCGTATAGAGGGCGAGGTGTTCGAGGAACAGGAGTTTGAGAAGCAGTACCAGGACCAAGCTTGTGAGCAAGGCAAGTATAGCCTATGGTTTCCTTGTTACCGAGAAATCTTTAATCACTTATTACATTTGCATGAGTCTAAATTTGATATACCCTAAGGATTTGCCTAGAAATATTTGTTCTACATTCCTTGTTACCCATGGGAGGTTTTGCATATTAGAAGGATAAGTTTTGCTATGGGCAACAAAGGCTTAATTAAAATTCTGACTAATGGATAGGTTTAACAATGGATGAAAGATGTTTTTAGCAACTTAAAGAGGGCTGGAGTATGGGCCTTTTTGTTACTCCAGTTGCTCTCCGTAAGGACTCATACATAAAGCGGCCACCCAGGAGGTCCGTACAACCCTAGGGATCACATGGCTCTTATCTTAGCTGTATAACTAAGTTTTCTCTTGCTCGTTAGTGGTTACCAAAAGGCTCAAGAGGGGGGCCTAGGTTGCAGAATGGCTTCTTGCCTGTCAAGATGTGTGCTGGGCTACGGTCAAGGTGTGCCAGTCTTGAAGGGGCCTCCATTCACCTAGCTACTGAAACCTCACGGCTACTAACTTGTTTGGGTAATTAGTGAAAGGCTTCGTAGTGAGACCCTGCCTACTCACCTTGGAAGTGTTAGGGGGTCGACGGGCCCTAGGCAAACGGGAATCATGACTCAAGGTGAAAGTGTACACACTCTACAGAGTTTAATCAAACTGATATATCAGCCGTGCTCACGGACACGAGTGGCCTGGATCCTTTTTGTATAGCCAGATATGTGGTTGGATGGAAGATATCTTTAATATTGATGTTTATAATTACTCTACACAGGGGAATGGGTTCTTTCACTAAGTTAGCAACTCAGGAGTTAAATAAAATATGATCAACTAAAATGCTGACCGCTTTAACCCGTGTTAAGCCTTTGAGCCTTGCATCCCCCGTAGTTATACTTGCTGAGCTGACGCTTGTTGTCACCAATGAAAACCCCAGATGGGTACCAGATGGTGAAGGCTATGAGGAGTTTCCCGAGGACGTCCAGGACTACTGAGGAGGGCGTACCACCAGTCGGTGTCCCTGTGGGATGGAGTTTTTATAGTTTTTCTACGTATCCGCTGTAATAACGCCATTGGCAATGATGTGTAAGACATGACGATGAGATGTAATGAAGTTATAATCGTTGTTTGTGCTATGATATTACTCAATTTGTATGTATATGTGGATTAGGACTTCCTGGGCCCACATATATTCACTCCGCGGTTTTATTTATAAAACTGGGTGTTACAGATTGGTATCAGTGCCGAACTGACTGTAGGACGCTCACCATAGATAGACTGGACACCCTTCTAAGGATTAATTCCAAAAATTTTGTTGCTTTTGGTACTTTACAAATTTTTCTGGTACTTTACCTCTATTCTTTGTGAAAATTTCTCGGATCTGACTCATATTTAAAATTTTGTAGATGGCTCGCACCAAGATAATTGCCCGTAAGAGCACCGGTGGACGTGTTGCCATCCCTGAGCCCTAGCACGAGGAGGACCCTGAGCCCGAGCAGCAGCAGGTTGGGGCTGGAGACCCCGACGATGACTCCGGAGACTCTAGCGACTCTTCGGACAGCTCTGACAGTAACTCCGAGAGCTCCCACGTCGATGGGGGCTAGGACGAGGACCAGGCCCAGGACCCGTGTGGTGGCGCGGGTGGTGATGAGCCACCCGAGTACCACATGGACGACGACGAGGAGGGCGAGCAGCCACGTCCCAGGTGGACCCTGGAGACCCTCACCACCGACCATGCCGACAACTTCTACCACCCTAGACTTTTTGGTCTTGTCCAGGTTCAGTACGGCCCCGTTCCAGCTATGGTGGAGTACCGCAGCAGGAAGTTTTCCCACCCAGTGCACACCACGTATTGGTTGGCAAAGGCTTTCGTGAAGACTTGGAGCGCTGAGGATGGCGCGTGGAAGGTTCACACCTGCCACGGCGCCATGAGCCCTACCTACACCAGGGAGTTTGGTGTTGAGGATGCCGCGAGGCAGGCTTACTACTTCCACCGTGAGATGGTGTTTCTGACCCCTCAGGACGACAACGATGGCTACTTCCCACGTCGTCGCGCTGAGGCGTCAGGCTGCAGGGTGGCCAAGCTTGAGGAGGGTGAGAGTGCCAGACTAGCTGAGACTGTGCCACTGGTGGTTACCCTCAACAACGCCTTGGACCGCTCTATGCTTGATCAGAGGAGCTTGTGGATCGAGGTGGAGAGTCTTCGGTCCAAGGTTGACGAGTACGAGCGCCAGCAGCAACAGGGGGGTCAGCTGCAGGACCCACCTCCACATGTCCTTGCCATCGACCACGCCATTGTCACCTCACACAAGAGGCATCACCCAGGCTGCACGTGTACTCGCACTACCATTGACCCATAGGAGTTCCCATTCCTATGCCTTGAGGAGCGAGTAATAATGCGAGTCAGTTGATGTGAACAAGAGTTTTAATAATGTGCCTACATGCTTGTCATGATGCTTAATGTATGATTTGGATCTTTGCATGATTGAGTTGAGTTGTGGGGCTTGTCTACGTCCAACTAGCACTCTTAATGTAAGGCATAAGGTGGATGAATAAATAGTTGGGGTTATATATATCTTGTTTTTCAGTTCAGTCTTTTTCTGAGCAACCTGTTTATCCTTGATTATATCTCTAAATCGGGATACCCAAATGTCATGAAAATCATATGGGTGAAAATAAACTTCAGTACCTGTCATATGCAACTGGAACCATGTTAATATCTATAGCAGTTTGGGAGATATGGCTGTTTCTATTTGGTGTGACTGTGCTGTCAGGATTCTGGAACAGTTCTGATTGTGACCAGTTTTGTCCTTTATAACTGCCGAATCTGGGAACACATTCTATATAAAAGTTGTAGAGATTTTCGTTAGCTTTTCAGAAAGGTATGGTATGCAGTCAGATGATCATCAGACAGGGAGATATGACCGATTTACTGCACTGCTATTTGTGCACATCGCCAGAAATTTTCAGATTGTCTATATTACTTTTGTCCTTGTCACGTATCACCTATTTGTTAACTTGTTGATCATTCTTAAGCGTCATATGGATCATGAATAAGTGAAGCTCATGTGGTATGTATGTTACAGATGGTTGACACCAGGAGGTCCGCCTCAGGAGGGGGAAACACACCACCCTCCACCACCGCCTGCATCAATTGAACAACTCCTTATGATGCAAACACATCTCATGCAGCAGATGGTGCAGACCATACAAAATAATCAAAATAATCCTCCACAGCAGTTCCATCAAGTCCGGGACAAGCAGGGCGAGCTTTTAAAGGGCTGCCCACCTACCTTCAATCACTCTCCTGGCCCGCTGCAAGCCGATGATTGGCTTCGCGCTGTGGAGCGACAGCTTGAGATAGCGCAATGTGATGATCGTGAGAAAGTGTCGTACGCTTCGAGACAGCTCCAAGGGGCAGCCTCGATTGGTGGGAATCGTTCCAGAATGGTTACCCAAACGCCAATCAAATTACT